>JAPMUY010003932.1:217500-222500 GCA_026901105.3 Galaxias olidus
TTTCCATGTCCTGTCACTCTCCGAGAACCTGCCGTCTCTCTTGTCCCAGGTGGGTGAGGTGTGTGAGGTGTGTGAGGTGCGTGTGTGTGTGTGTGTGACAGAGTGTGAGAGAGCGTGAGGTGTTTGTGTGTGAGGTGCTTGTCTGTGTGAGATGTGTCAGTGTTTTGTGTATGTGTAAGGTGTGTGAGTTGTTTGTGTGTGTAAGGTGTGTGAGTTGTGTGCGTGTGAGATGTTTGTGAGTTGTTTGTACGTGTGTGTGTGTGTGTGTGTGTGTGTGTGTGTGTGTGTGTGTGTGCGTGCGTGTGTGTGTGTGTGTGTGTGTAAGTCGGAGCGTGTTACCTGTAAGCAGCATGCGGTACTGGAGCACTCTCACAATAACCAGCAGCAGCTGGTGTTTCAGTGGAACCTTGGCTCCTTCTGGGCCCAGCATCTGTAAACACACACACACACACACACACACACACACACACACACACACACACACACACACACACACACACACACACACACACACACACATTTAAAAATCCTTTGCTTTGTTTCCACATGAGAGAAGGACTGTATGAGTAATTACACAGAAAACACACACACACCTACACACCTACACACTCACACAGACACACACCTACACACTCACCCAGACACACACCTACACACCTGCACACTCACACAGACACACACCTACACACCTACGCACTCACACAGACACACACCTACATGAACACTTGTACCCCTTCAAGTAGCTTTTTTTAAATGGTGTATTTCAGGGCCCCACAGTGGAACAAAGTCAACATTGAGATAACCTTGACAAGGCCATCCAGTTAACCTTCCCACGTCTTTCCAACACAAAACCCCACACAATCACCCATTCTCCTCCCCGAAGAAATCATTTGCGAGGTGAAAGGAGGGGAGAGAATGACACAATAAAAGAGAGATCTAGAAAATCAATCAGGGTCTAGTTGTCTCTGACAGGTATTTATGCCCTGAGCGGTGGGGAAGCAATGAGGGTGCGCACCCACCCACACAAGTGCACACATGCACACACGCAGACCCGCGCAGACACGCACACGCACATGGGCAGATAAAAACTATACGCACACACCTAGCTTTTCTACCTTACTCTCTTGCCCTTTCTCTGTCTCTCTCTCTCTCTCTCTCTGTGAATCTCAGAAACACACACACACACACACACACACACACACACACACACCTTCTTCACAAAACAGTGCTGAGGTCAGTAATCAATAGCATGCTATCTTTCATTAGAGAGGTGGGGGGGGGGGGCACCCTGCGGGGGGGCAGAATCTTCATCTCATTCACACTGAAATCTAAACAAAGCAACACATTGACGTCCGCTTACGAAGACGCGCACACAGACACAGGCAGGGCTCACTCACTGTGAAAGGGGGTGAGGGTGGTCCAAGAAAACACCACCAGCCCTTTGGGTTTCCAGTCAGAGAGATTAATTAAGTAGAGGCTTCCAACCAAGCGACTAGTCACACCTCTATCCCCCTAATGAGGCCGCCTGCCCTCGTTTCTCACCTACCCCCATCGTCTTCCCATCTCAATTTTCCCTTCCTTCCTTCTCATCCCTCCGTTTTTTTTTCCTTTCACCATACATCAAGCGAAGCTGTCCTCCTCTAACCTTGAATCCCCCTTCCATCTCTGTCGGCCGGCTGCTAATAGCTGCGTCAGTAACTTAGACTGGTCATTACAGCCGTCTCCCTGTCCGACAGTGCCTCCGCTCTACTCCCAACGTCCCTGGCTCTTTGTGATCTAATTGACGTCGGTACGGTGTTGTTCGCCGCCCGGCAATGGGGAGATAATTTAGTGTGTGATTGTTTTTCGGCTGAGTGAGCCAACAAGGAACTGCATTGGTGTGTCTTTGCATGCCAACGCAAAGGTATATAACAAACACACACACACACATACACACACGATCCCAAACGCGTGGACATACAACACACTAATAACGATTTCCCTCACACATCACTGCTCACACACACACACACGCACGCACATGCACACGCACGCACTCCCAGCACTTGCCAGCTGATCTAATTGGGGAGTTGTAAAGGAGGTTGCTTCTCTAATTAGCTTGTGTGTGCTTCAGTGGCCAGCGTGCCTTTCCAAGACCTTCACGCCATCCCTCTCTTTTTATCTCCCTTCGTCCACCTGCTGCACTCTGCCACAACAACCCCCCCCAACCTTTAAGACCTTTCTCTGGCCCAGTAGAAATCCTCGGACGGACAAACAAATACTACACTGCTGAACCCTCACTAAAAACAGACCGCTTAAAGAACGCACCCACAAAACACCAAATATCACAGGTACTGTATACAGCAAACCACCCCCCCCTCCCCCACACACACAGCAGGTATTCAGTAGGTAGAAATAAAACAACAAGTCCCCCCAAGCCACCCCGACACAAACACACAAGTGGCTGCGCGTATACACAGCATTGACCGACTGTGCTTATAGAAGAGTTAGCAGAAAAAAAGGCAGACCGAGGAGAGGTTTTAATCCTGTAAGTGTCTGGCAATGATCTGATCAGGGTCCAGAGCTACTTTATCACTGTCAGCACTACATCCACAATGAAATTAAAGCCTGCTACTCCGCTGGACCCGTGCTTTGTGCCCTACGAGAAGGCGAGAGAGAGAGAGAGAGAGAGAGAGAGAGAGAGAGAGAGAGAGAGAGAGAGAGAGAGAGAGAGAGAGAGAGAGAGAGAGAGAGAGAGAGAGAGAAAGAGAGAGAGAGAGAGAGAGAGAGAGAGAGAGAGAGAGAGAGAGAGAGAGAGAGAGAGAGAGAGAGAGAGAGAGAGAGAGAGAGAGAGAGAGAGAAAGAGAGAGAGAGATAGGGGTAGGGGAAAAACTAAGACAAAAAGAGAGAGGGGATAGATAGTGACGGAAGAGAGAGAGAGGAAAAAAAGAGCCAGAGAGACAAGAGAGAGATAGAAAGAGAGAGGGAGAGACAGGGAAAGAGGGGGAAAGAGAGATAGAAAAACAAAAAGGGAGGGGGAAGGAAAGAGGGGGAAGGAGGAAGTAAAAGAGAGGGAAATGTGCGAATGACTGATAGCTAATGATAATGCATTCACAAAGACAGGGCAGATAATAAATGATGCTGAATCCCAACATCAACAACAGAACATGAATAATCAGCTTAAGAGTAACTATGGAGGAGGTGCCAGAACACCACAGCCGATGATAAAACATCTCTCTGCGCACACACACACACACACACACACACACACACACACACACACACACACACACACACACACACACACACACACACACACACACACACACACACACACACACACACACACACAGTCCCTTGATAGCACTCTAGCAGCATCCATCATACGCTCTCTTCATACACACTGTACTGTGGCTCAAGAGTAGGTGGGTGAGTAAAACACGTACATTGATAAGAGGGCAGGGGTTTCCATACAGATACACAGTTTTATTGCTGCGCAGGATATGTCAAAGATATACACATGGTATGTGAGTATCACTGGTGGGGTGATTGCACAGCAAGGATAATACAAATGCAGCAAATTACTGGGAACAACTAAAAATCAAGATTTCGTTTTTGTAAGAGGTTATATAGGGCATTATAGAGGGTATAATTCTGAAAGATATGCTAAACATATTTCTCTTTCTTGTTTTCTTTCTCTCTCATACATTGAATGCCTGGACCAGTCTAGCAGTGACACGGCATCTCTAGAGCAGGCAGCTGCTGTTGAATATTCATGAGTCCACACACTTGGTTCCGCGAGGGGCTGCCGTTCTAATCACTTTAGGAATGTCTACGTGTCTGCAATCACCATGGATAGAAAATATGGCTCCAAGGCATTTCAGCCCAAATATGGTGTAACACGTATATCTTACACAGTCACATGTGGTAATTGAAGAAGAATGTTAAATTATAAATTACAAACTGTAAATTGATATGTAGTATATATATGTATACATACATACACACCTCCCTTTCATATATTCATACACCATATATATATATATATATATATATATATATATATATATATATATATATATATATATATATACTGTATATACGGTGTATATATATGAATATATAAAGTGAGGGGTGTATGTATGTATATACATATACTACAGTATATAAGGAAAAGTAGATTGCAATGAAACACAAACATACCACAATACAACATAGTCACATCTCTTCCGCAATGATAATGACTAAACAGGTCTCGCGTATTAAACAAGGGACCCGTGCTATAATGGAGAGGTTTCCACTCTATTAAACAATTAATGCTTGAATTAATTCTGCATGGCGCCTAGCCAAGCCTGAATGGAATATGAGAAACTCATGGCTGGGTCTTATCTGTGAGCGTCCTCTTAATATCCGGTACTGCAAGCTAATAAGACTTCATACTACACACACACACACACACACACACACACACACACACACACACACACACACACACACACACACACACACACACACACACACACACACACACACACACACACACACACACAAATCTCCACAGTGACTACTTTGTGGACAGTCACAATCATATAAGAAACCCCCCCCCCCTACTTTTTAAAGTCACAATCCACCCCTAAATCCTACTCCATAATCTCCAGGGAGGCGTTAGGGGCGAGAGAGAGATCCGTGTTGGTAAGAAAGTAGCCGTGTTTGGTGTTGAAGGCGATATAAAACATGAGAGAAGGCCGCACGCGTGAAAAGGTCAGTCCCAAGGAGAAGAGCGGGATGCAGCGAGAGGGGGGGTTTGGAAAGGCCACTCGCTCCCTATGGAGGCTGGAAAAGATAGAAGCTGAGGCGCTGCTGAGGATGGGTCCCTCTGGATAAAGACATTTTGTGGATGTGTCTATCTGTAACCATAATGAATGTATTCAGATATGCCTCACTGTATGACAGGTGAGTTTCAACTGACAGCACGAGAAGAATAAAAACGTAAAGGCCATTCATATCAAAATATGAAGTCA
>JAPMUY010003932.1:227500-288269 GCA_026901105.3 Galaxias olidus
CTTCCATAACCCAAATGCCTGTGTCTACACTGAAGAGAGGGGCTTAGGTACGATTCCGACGTGGTCACCGGTCACTTAAACGACCTGTTGACCTTTCCCTGACCTCTCGGGTGGTGGTAGGCACCGGTGCAGCGAGGAGAGGCAGGGATGTGCCTCGTCGCTCTTGTTAGGGTACGCAGGACAACGTCAACAAAGGCCTGG
The DNA here is from genome assembly GCA_026901105.3 of Galaxias olidus. Taxonomy (NCBI): domain Eukaryota; kingdom Metazoa; phylum Chordata; class Actinopteri; order Galaxiiformes; family Galaxiidae; genus Galaxias; species Galaxias olidus. Next base: position 227,702 of record JAPMUY010003932.1, read on the forward strand.
CTACGTGCACCCCGCGTCACGCTACCTCCACTGTCCTCCGTGATTTTTACAACCAGGATGTGGACAGCACTGGAACAACACTGATAAACCTGAACACAGTGGCTTTGCATATCTTCTATTGGTAGCCATAGTTTTGTTTTCTTCTAGACGGGGTGATATTTTACTACAACAATACTGTCGGGAAAAGCATAATTTTTTTTCTTACCTCTTGAAGGTGTTTGAGGGTCTTGACATGTCTGAAAAAAACAAACGGAGATGGACTTATGAGGAATATTGTCAACATGTAAAGGACAGTATAACCACAGCTTACTAGCTAAAGTAGCAGTTATAACAGTGAGGGCTAGAATGATTTTAATTCTGCAGGGATGTTTTGATTTTCACATGAAATCAGAAAGAGTGGTTAAGTATCAAGTTAGGGCAGGGTTGATATCCAATGACTAACACATGAAACACTAGTAATTATCTGTCAGTTTGGGTTGGCTGGCATGCAGCTCAATGCATGAATGCATGAGGACAGACAGTGATGAAGAGGGCAGAGAGAGAGGGAGAGAGAGAAAGGAAAAAGAGAGAGAGATAAGAAGAGAGAGAGGGAGAGAGAGAGGGAGTGGTAAAGAAATAAAGGAGAGAGAGATACGGTGAGAGAAAGAGAGAGGGAGAGAGATAGAGAGAGAGAGAGAGAGAGAGAGAGAGAGAGAGAGAGAGAGAGAGAGAGAGAGAGAGAGAGTGGGGGGGGGGGGGGTGTAATTGATTGACATAGAAAACGCCAGAGAAAAAGAGTACCAGTGAGAACATTCAAGTCAGAGTAAGACAAAAGTGTTGGATAAATAAGAACGTACAGAAACGTATTGCCAATAGAGAAAGAGCCTGTGAAACTGTGTGTGTCAGGCGGAAGAGGAGAACAGGCACACTGAGCTCACTGCGGAGGCCAGGCGGAATCCATTAGAAAGAAAGGCACGCTACTCACTGTCTTTCAGTGTCCACCAGCTCTTTGGCAACGTAGAAGGCCCGGGATCTCCCATCAATCTGGGTGACAGGGAAGGGAAAGCAGGCGAAGATGAATGAACAGAGCTAACGTTTAAAAGCTCCCCGTGGGTACTTATAGCCCCCTGAAACATTCATAGGAACAGCTCACGCGACGACGAACTGTGAAAGCTAAGGAAATAGAAAATTCACTTTTTTTTTTTTTCTTGTCAAAATAAGACAGATTATTTCATTAGAGCGATGCATAGACGTGCACGCTTTTCCCTTTTTTTCTTAAATACAGGACTTTAAATTCAAATGCATTATGTATGAGCGACTGTGTGCTGAGCGACAACAATGTTGCCCATTGATTTAGGGGCTAATCGCTGAGGCTCAAAGCATTCAGGGGCAATGTAGGGATTTACCGACATTGGTTCTACTCTGGTGAATGATATTTTTTCCAACACCGGGCCATTTTGCAAATACAACATTAATGCCTTGTTGATCCTCATTTACTCACAATGAGACCAAAAACAAACTTCCATCGAGTGGGACATTTCATTGGGGCTAGCTCAAACACTTCTCTCTCTCTTCTCTGTCCTTGATTGTTTGCTTTTTCTTTTGAAGAAGAAGAAAACAAGGACGTGTGAGTCACATGGCTAGCAATGAGGCTGATATTATTGTGGCAAAGGGACGGGGTGGGGTCCATCTCTGGGCTGCGGTAAAATGGACGCTCGTTATTGTTTGAAAAGGGGGGCCACACTGGGAGGAATTTTTTTAAACGCCAGCTGAGGCATTCCTACCAAGTATAATTCCAGAGTGAATTATGTAAGAGAAGGTCATGCAGTGAGGACATCTCAAAGGCATCTCATTCCCACGATAAATTCAAGTTTAGCCTTTAATATCATGGAAATAGATCTTATATAGACAATATATCTATAATTATTTCCTGATACCTGTTTTCTGAAAATTTAAACTAAAACTACATTCTGTACCTATTCTAGAAATTCTAGACTGGGCATTATCTGCTAAGATACATGAGATCTGTATTATTTGAGGATTATTCTGGTCTGCTATTACTCAAGTATACTGTTCCTGGTACTGTGTGAACAAGGTGTGCCATACCTGTCTGTCGTAGCCCTGCTCTGCACCCCCCTCTTCCTCCTCAGAGGTGCGTCCATGGTCTTCGTCGGCCGAGAGGCCAGCGGGGACCTGGTTCACTGGAAAAGGCTCTGTGTAGGCACTGCAATACAAAAAAACACACACGAGACAGAGATTTAATAGCCATACTTTAAATGCACAGTAAACATCATATAAAGGAATAAATATTTGATAGGAATGGATATGCAGTATATGTTGTTAATATTCCATAAGGCACTTTGAGAAGCAGCAAAGAGGACTTTATGAATAATGTCATAGGAACTAAAACTATAGGGGAATAACCACTGATCTTTACGATGGCTTAGGGCTGTGGCTGTAGAGACTACAGACTCACTAGATGTGTCCATGCAGCACAGTGCTATACACAACGACTCTCATTGATCAAGCAATATAGAACAGGACACACAATGCACAAAAACCTGCTCTACACCCACACACACACACACACACAGAACCACACCCACTCAGAGAAACCACATTGAAGGTAATGAGCATTTTGTATTGATGACTTAAACAGCCCCTAGTGTGCAGAGGCAGCAAGACTATTAGGAGCCTGCTTTAGATCCAAAGGTTAAAAGAGTTCCCAGCTGGACCTCATCTTCACTGAGACACAGTCATCCTTCATGAGAACCTGGACTACATTGCTTACACACACTTAGACACACACACACACACACACACACACACACACACACACACACACACACACACACACACACAGTCTCTAGCTCTCTCTCTCTTTTACCCTCACTCACACACACACACACACCCACACACATACACACACACCCACACACACACACGCACACACTTAAACACAGTGTACTTTAGTAAAAAACACACACACACACACACACACACACACACCCACACACACACAAGCACTTCGGTCATATTGACCAGGCCGGAGTAAGGTTATTCGAGGTATTACTCATCCCTGACCTCCGTCACATCTCCCCTGAGAGACCGGGTCAGACTGGGGGGGCTCCACGGGTGTCTTTGACTCTCCCTTCCCACCCAGCAGCACCAGCTATGGTTTACTGGGGTAGCCACTGCCGCTGTCTCAAGGTGGTGGTTCTCCTCCCAGTTCAGAGAGAGAGAGAAAGAGCTGCACCGGGGCGTTTCTCCTCCCTCACCTCTTGTCTTTGTCTGTCACCCCTGGGGCCGCCACTCGATAGCTCCCCCATGTCTAGAAACAACTCGTCTGACTCTGGATCTAACATTAACTAAGTGCCCAGGCCAGTTTGCTCTGATACGTTTGTGTGCAATGTGAAAAAAATCTATACTAATACAGGACATCTGGTGGACCGAAATTTGCCCAGTGCATTGAGTGATGGTTCATCTGCAACATGTCCGGATCAATTGGTTTGGCTTGACCAAAACTGAGGTATTTTAACCAAATGCTAATATATTATACACTGTACAAACTGAAGATTTTCTTTTTTTTTCTGAATGCTTTCAGCATCCCTTAATTTAACCATTTATGGACTTGACAATATGCAAAACACTTAAAACAACACCATAAAGGCAAAACCATTTATTTGCAACCAATTTGCTTCATAATAATGCAGAGGTAAATCGACTGTGTCAAAATCAAAATGCCATACAAGGATTTTATATTCAAACACTGTGTAAATCCCCCCATTTTGCCCCGATTTCGATGATGCCTGTAACTGTAATATACATAATTCAATTGAGAATAATGTTGAGTATTAAAATATGCATTGTATGCAATCATAATCAGTATGTCCCCTCTGCATGTAATGGCGCTGTGATGGCCTATAGAATGGGTTGAAATGGCCTCATGAAACAATTTGACGCTGTAGATTAGAAGGCGGATACATAGATTTAGGGAACGAGAGCCGTGCTTTGTTCTTTTTTTTTAATGTTAGGTGATGGTGCTACTTATGCTAATGGCGGAGGGCAGAGTGTGCCCTATGGCAGATGTAGTGACAGACAGCGTGAGGAAGGAGACAGTCTGCCAGGAGACGGCGTCTCAAACTGTGACTGTTCATCTCAAACTGTGCTTCAGGGCACAGACATCCAGCGGTACTGAGGTGCTTTTTCCATTTACTAATCATTTCGGTTTGATTTCCATAGGGCAGATGTTAATCGTTTCACTGACATATTCATCATAAATCAATACAACGTAACTGAGAGTTGGTTGATAGTTATTGTTGGAACTGCACGGTGCGATGCTTATAGCCAGCCAACTTTATAGATACAGGGATAGACAGACATGCAGACAGACCAAAAAATACTGCACAAGCAGAGGCAGCAAAGGAGCGATAGAAAGAGAAACCAAGAAACAGATTGACAGGTAGCTGGAAAGACACACAGAGAGAGAGAAAGCCTGACAGTCCGACACACACGCATGCATGCACGCACGCACGCAAGCACGCACGCACGCACGCACGCACACACACACACACACACACACACACACACACACACACACACACACACACACACACACACACAGAGAGAGAGAGAGAGAGAGAGAGAGAGAGAGAGAGAGAGAGAGAGAGAGAGAGAGAGAGAGAGAGAGCAGTTTGCAGGCCATGACTACAGGAGCATTCCTGAGAGCGCCACACCTTGTCTTGTTGTTCCAGGGGGAGTCTGGGAAACACCGCCCCTCCCCGCTGACCCCTCATACCCGACCAACACCCCCTCCACCCTCCTTCTCCATCCAGACCCCATCCTCTCCTCTCTCCCCACTTCCACGCCTCATACCAGTCCTCCACCCTTGGCCTAGCATTTCCTGTAAACAGCTGTGTGGGAAGCTCAGAGGCTGGATGCTTCCTCCCCAGAGAGGACCTGGCAGAGACCTCGGTGTGTGGCTGGCATCGGGCCTCCCGGCCCTGGGCACCGCGCCCCGCCGTGTAACCCCCCCCCCCCCCCCCCTACCACAGGCCCACTATCTCACCCACACCACCAACACAAAGCTCTCTGTGCACACGCACACAAACACACACAGACACACCTCTCGCTCTCTCACACACATACACACACACATATTCACACCTCCACACACACACATTCACAGGGCCGCCGCCGTAAGACCGCTAACACAACACCGCTGGGCTACAGAAGGATCTGTGTGACTGCACTCCTCAACCACTAGATGACTGCTAGGTGACAACTGTACAATATTTCCACACTTAGTCATAATCTGTCTATATTGGCCAGTTGGATGCTCGACAAGTATTCCAGCTATGAAATGATTCAAAGTGCTCAATAGAAACCCCTCAAAAGGCAGCGAGTCTACTGTAGCTCAGCATAGTGTTTGAATAATCCCCACTGAATGCTCTTTGAAAGGGACACACGCCTAGTCATCCTTTCTGTACGACTGACACCCTGTTTTGTTTCCCACCTGCTCCGTTTGTCTGTGCTGTACGGCTTTGCTGGCCGGGCCAACGCTGCTAAAACAACATTCTCTCTCTCACCTCTTTAGAGCCTTCATGTTTGATAAAGCAACACTCAATACTCACACACACACACACACACACACACACACACACACACACACACACACACACACAGACAAACACAAACACACGCACAGAGAGAATCACTCATACACACACATACGAAGGCCCTCATTAACAGTGCCTTGGAATAAGGCTGGCATGAATCATTACTGTGCGTGACTATACCCACCCCAGCAATGGCTCGCTCATAGAAACCTATTCTTTGCTTAGTCTAAAATCTATGCTGAGGCCGTTGTTTGAACAGTGCTGTGCATAAATCAAGCCTGGGAAAAAGCTTCGATAGTTACAGTTGCTTTATGCTGCAGCTCTGCAACTGTTAGCCATGTTGCTCCAGAGAGTATTATCTTTTTGTCTGGCTGGCTGTGGCTGTGGTGTGGCCATTATGTGGCCACGGCACTCGGGCCGGTTTCTATAGGGACTGCCACAGAGGCTGTTGACTGGTGAATGTGTTCTCCATAAATCACTGCCGTCATCGGCCCAGAGGAACAGGACAGTGGCGAGGTCCATACAGCAGGATCGCAGGAGGCACACACACACACACACACACACACACACACACACACACACACACACACACACACACACACACACACACACACACACACACACACACACACACACACACACACGACGGCATGCATGCACACATACACACCCACACAAATAAGGAAATTCATAACGGACATATAGACACATAGTTGGTAGCACACACGCCACAGGAAAACTTATGATAAGAAGCAAATATACATTTAACATAAAGACAAACACACACACACATGCACACAAAGCCTCCTCTCAAACAAAAACCAGCATGAGCGGCCCCGGCAACAGCAGTGTCTCCAGGGGGAATGCAGCGGAGACCAGGCAAGGGGACAGAGACGTCTTCTCTTTGGGCCAGTGAGAAGCCACCGTCAAGAGGTCCAGAGGCCTCCGTGACACAACGAGCCGGATCGATAACGTCATTACCTGGAAAAACTGCCTGCTCTCTGGGACCATTGTCTGGGAAACGGAGGTGTGTCTAATGTGTGTCTGTCTTGGTTGAATGTAGCGGTTGATAACCACGGGATGACAGAGATCACAAAGGTAGTAAGGAAAACCTTGAACATTGAACTAAACAGTCCTTAAAGTGAATTTAGTTAAGTTTTCTTGCATCAAAAAACTAAATAATTTTCTATATATATACGCTTCTGCTGGGAACACCTGTCCTACCTTTTGACTAAGTCATTAAAAAGCTAAATATCACAACGGAAATAATGCGACAAAACCAAAACAGAGAGTTAAGAACTGAACAGTAAAAAGAGTTGCAGGGAGAGAGAAAAAGCAATAAATGAGTATTCCCGCCTTAACTGCTGCAGTGAAAATTCGTCTCAAAAAACGGTTACAGTGGGAGGCTTCGACTAATGGCCTGCCTCTTAGACTACACACCGGTCATCAAACACAAGTATCTAATGACGACACCGCTAGCGGGGAGGGTGGGGAGGCTGCCTTGGTACTGGCTGGAGTCCTAGGCCCCAGTCAGGGTAATTTGGTAGCATGGCGGTAGCCGGGTCATTCCTCACACTATCTTGCACACTGCCCCCTCAAGGGCCCGATGAAAGCGAAGCACCGCGGAAGAGGCTGCTTTAATAAAAGCCACACTAAACTTAACGGTTAGTGTCAGGTACCACAGGGCAATTGAACTGAAGCTGCCGTCGCTTCTCTCTCTCTCTCTCTCTCTCTCTCTCTCTCTCTCTCTCTCTCTCTCTCTCTCTCTCTCTCTCTCTCTCTCTCTCTCTCTCTCCCTCGCTCCTTCTCTATCTCTCTATCATCTTTTCTTTTATCCTTTCTTTGTGTCTGTCTGTCTGTCTGTCTGTCTGTCTGTCTTTCTTTCTTTCTTTCTTTCTGTCTTTCTGTCTTTCTTTCTTTTTCTCTTTCTTTCTTTCTTTCTTTCTTTCTTTGTCTATCCTTCTCCTCTCACTCTCCCCTTATCCACCCCTGCGTTTTCAAATTTCCCCTCTCGATTTCCGTTTTTTCCTATCTTCCCTCCACTCTCACCTCATGCTTTTGTTTGCCATATATTCTCTCTTTCTGTCTCCCACACCAACACCCCTCTTTGACACCTCCCATTTACCCCCCCCCCCCCCCCCCCAGGCTTGTGATCTCTCACATCTTCTCACCTTACACTACTGTACCATTGTTCCTCCTCCTACGATCCAATTATTTCACAAACAATCTCAATTCTCCCCCTTCCCCCACTCATACTCTCTCTCTCTTTCCCTCCCCTTACCTTTCCACAGCACCGCTGGGATAAATATACAGCATATAAATGTATATTTACTGTCTATATACTCTTTTTAGTTTTTTGTCTCCCACTCACCGACAATAATCTTTATGTAACCCCCAATAATCTTTATAATGCTGCTCTCTGCTTCTTAACCTCGGGCTCTGTAACTCCCACTTGACTCCCACTCTCACATTTAATTGCAGCCAGCGCATAATGACTTAGTCCCATTGTGGCTAATCCTGCCCCTTGTGAGCTATATAGATTCTGTGAGCTGCTCAGTCACTTCTCACACACATACAAACACACGCGCACACACATATTCACACACACACACGCACACACGCACACACGCACACACACGCACACACACTCACACACGCACACAGAGCACCAGATGCGACCTCCAAACACACCAAATGAGAGGTAAGAATAAACCCTCCCAGAAGCATGGTCCGTCTTCCAGGAGCCAGCGATGCTCAGCGCGGCAGGCTGCTCGTCTCTCACTGAGACCTCTCCATAGAGGAGGGCCTCCTACTCAGCCAGGTGTTCATCTGGGCTACAGGCTACCTGTCAGCTGGCCTGCACAGGGGATTGCACTAAGCTGACTGATGGGGCACACTGGGGCTTCATAAATCCCAAGGAGTATTTTCACAGATTCTATAGTAGTGACCATATATTTTATAAGTGGTAATATGAACTGGGCGATATAATTGAGAATACGTAATGATTTGATGCCTAGATAATTGTTTTTACATTCCCAAAAAAAATCTGAATCATAAGAAAAAATGTATATACCAATGTACAAAAAAGTCTAAATATGTTCATTACAATATCCATCTCTCTTATAATCCCCATACCTTTCGGTCTCTTGTTCAGATGACGGGGATTTACTATCGATCCCGGGGAAGCTGTTCATGTCCACGTAGCCGTCGTTCTCATTGGAGGGAACGACCATCCTGTTGGGGTTCTCAAAGAACTCCGTGACGGTCAGGGACCTGGGGGGTCGACCGGGGGGGATCTGGATGTTCTCGTAGTCCGAGCTCATGGCCGGAATGTTCTCGTAGTCGGACGTGTCGGCGCTGGGGAACGAGATGGAGCGCAGTTTGGTCAGGGGGAGGGGCATGAGCGGCCGGCGGGAGCGCTCTTCAAAGGACTCCACCCGGGACACCCCCGCTCTGCCGCCGTAGGCCTTCAGGTCGCCATTCCGGCTCTGTCTGTCTCTGTAGAGGAGGAAAGTGGCGGGGACGTCCGGCGGGCGGGGCTGGGGTTTCACCATGCGAGACTGGAGCTGAGGAGAGCTGCCGGCCACGCACCGACATTCCATCTCCAGCACCCTCGCCGGCCCGTGGTGGCTCGACTCCGACGAGGAACGCGACGAGCGGATACTGCCGTCCCCGAACCCTTTACTCTCCGTCTTCTTCCGAAATTTGAGCGCCAGGAAACGCTTGAAGGAGGACTTTTTCTTCGTTTTGTCGGTGGGTTCGTGCTGGATTAAGAGGGAGGGGGAACTCTTGGTGACCGGTCTCTTGGTGATGTACGCCAGCTCAAAGGGCGGGGGGATGTCCACCAGAGAGGTGGGTGTGGACACGCCACTAGACTGGCTACGCTGAGAGAAGCTCCCGGAAGACGCGATGACGCAGGGGAGAGAGAGGTTGTCGTCTTTTCCTCTCATCCTGCCTTCCTTCCCAAATTGGTCGGCCTCAGCGAGAGTGGGTGCGGTCAGCTGGCGGCCTTCGGCGGAGAAGGAACGCGGGTACAACAGGAAGCGGTGCGGCCTCAGCGATGGAATCTGACGGTTGACCTCTGACCTCGTGTCCGGATGCCCCAGTGGTTCTCCATTCTGGTCCAAGGCCACGGTGCAGTAGTCGTGGGTCTGGTACTCCGGCCCCGTCTCCTCGGGAACCGTCTCCGGTACGTAACCCGATACCTTCCCAGAGTAAGAGCGCGACCTCGTCACCATGCTCTTCCTCTCCAGTGAGATGAAGTTCTCTCCTTCTGAGTCGAACCCGGCCTCTTCGTAAATATGCTCCTCGCTGTCCGAATCCGTGTCTTCGTCATAAGGCACGATGTGGCAGTCCAGTTCCTCGATGTCTTCCTCAAAAGCCTCTGTGGTGTGGGCGAAGACCACCCTGTTCGTAAGCTCGGGGGTGCGGCCCTGGTCCATATCCGTTGGCACGGTGATGTTACACAGTCGGAGGCGCGGCTGGCAGCTGTTCCTCTGGCCGCGGAGGGCATGCTCCCTCTGCGTCGTCCGCTCTCGCGCGCTTTTTCCTTTCACGTGTACTTTCTCCTTCTCCTCCTCTTCCTCGTCGTCGTCCCCTATTTCCACGTAGTCCTCGGACGAGACGCACTCCAGCTGCTGGAAGTCGTCCGCCTCGGGGCAGAGTGAGTCGTCGATGTCGGCGTACTCGTCCACAGACTCGCTGTCCTTAGCTCGGTCAGAGTGTTGGCTAGGCTGCTCGTTTGCCTCCTGGACCTCCCCGTCGTTTGAGAGTGCTTGTTTGTCCTCTAATCTATCCACGTCATCCGATGACATGTAGTAAGGTTCCTGGTTGGCACTGCCGGGGGTCTCTGCGTCGTCCGTAGCGCTTGGTTTGTCACAGTCAACCGTCTGAGGCCACTCGGGGTCGGCGGTGCTCGTCCTATCGGCAGGCACCATCTCGATGACGGAGTAGGGCTCGAACACGTCCTCGGTGCTGGCGGTGAAGCGGAAGCGTCCGGAAGGGTCCTTTGTGGCCCTCTCAGGCTGCCATACCTCGGCGTCGCCGACATCCGCTGGGTCACATGGCTCGCAGGTGTCACTGGCTGCGGCATCTGTCGGGCCGATCACGTCGTAGGGGTACTCCTCACACACAGTCAGAAGGGTAGGACAACGGGTTCCCGGGCTAACTCCGCCCGACTCATTGTCAGTGTCATCCACGCTCGATTCACAGGGCAAGCAGTCACCGCTGGGAGTGATGACCTCCCCGTTAAGTCCAGAGTCACTGTTTGAAAGACTCTGATCAGGCGGTGGCTGTGTACTGTCGAGGTCATCCTCTGTGTTTGTAGTAGGCCTCTCAAAGGTTTCAGCCTCGCTGTCCTCTTCTTCATTTCCAATGACTTCATACACTCTATCGCTCCGAGCGACTACGTGAGTCAATATGTCATTTGCTGCGTCCGTGTCGCTGTTGTAATTCCCAGGTGGGTTTTCATTTTCTGTGTTTCCCTCTGCAGTTTCAATGGAAGCTCCATCGTCTACCTCTTTTAACGTATCTCCAGAGTCAACACTCTCGGCATCAACAGCCACCCTCAATGTCTCTGCCTGTAAAGCCTCCTCTTTTCCGTTTCTCTCCGAAATCTCTCCCTCTGTTCCGTCGCCACACATGCCGTTATCCTGGTCAGTTTCCCCATTACCGTCGATATCATGCTCGGGCTCTTTCCCTCCGCTTTCCTCCTGGTCGTCCTCAGCCAGTTCTGGAGGGTCCTCCGCCTCGTCATCCGAGTGGGGCAGGTCTCCATTGCTGAGGCCGTGTGAGGGGCATAGAGCCCCCTCTAGGTCAGCCTCAGACTGCGGTCTGGAGAGTTTGAGGGCGACAGGAGGCTTGGGACCACAGGCTGAAGAGACACAAGGCTTTGACATCAGCTTTGACTGGACCTTGATGGTTAGATGACTGCGTATCTTCGGATGGGGCACTTGGATTCTTTTATGAAAATCTAGAAATAGAGACCAAAAACAAAACAAAAAATGTCAATAACATTCAAATCGATTAAAGTTAGCTAAACTACACTGCAATAACATAACATAACATAAAAGATGATATATAAAATCCTATAAACTGTACATCATCATAATGCAAATCCATTTAAATCTATTCCAGTTTCCCCAGATCCCCCCTTTTTTATTGCGGCATGTGAAAAGGAAGGCAGTGGGCTTGAGAGTTGGTGACACACACACTGCTGCAGGGGGGCATATTATCTGCAGGAAAAACAACAGAGCCACTGCAAGCAGGAACAATAACATGTCCCTGTCTGGAGGGATAGAGAGTGCACAGACTGGAGCTTGCTCTGACCTCGAGAACCAGAACGCACTTGACTATCTTGATTGGTTACATGTCTTTGTGCTTTTTGTTTAATTTGCAGTAATTAACTTTAAACGCATCACTATGAACCACCGTAATATGATTTAGAACCTTAATCCTATATATAGTGTACAGCCACTTACACTCGCACAAAAACCAACTTAGTGGAGGATTTAATAATGTGGTGAATGGTACTGATTATAAAAAGGTTATATGAGGAATACAGTTCTATCAATGGCTTTTTTATCCACGCCCTGGAAAAGGCTGATGATGCCGCTATGCGTGGGCTGTTATCTAGTCCTGTTTTTGAATTTCATTATGAAATAGCCATCTCAATAAAGGCTTTTTATCAAAAACTTTGCCAGAACAGTGCTTTGGACCTTTCTTTTTTTACTTTTATATTCCCTATCAAAGAGCACCTTCATCACGTTTATTTGAACTTCTGATCAAAGTCTTTTTTTTTTCAAATTAATCAAATTCCTTCAATCTAACAATCAACCTGAAAATGTGCATCAAGAATTGTGCGTCAAGAAAGCGGACTGTTAGTCCAAGTCAAGACATGACATAAAACACACCCTTAACAAAACTTATACACCCCTGGTCTCTTCCTGTTATTTAGTACCTGCCCTGACGCACATCCTATTCAACCCTGAGTGCACTATGGACTATCTCTCTCTCTCTCTCTCTCTCTCTCTCTCTCTCTCTCTCTCTCTCTCTCTCTCAACAACAACTTAGTTCAGTCTTTCTCTGTTTTACTTACAAAGTTAAATAAAAAAAGCTTTCAGGTAGAAACTAGAGAGCATCTAAATGCAAACTAGCAGCATTCTATACTCATCTGTCCTACTAGTCACAAATAGTTTTACATTGTTTTCCAGTAGCAGTTCCAGTTCTGTTGCAGCAGATCCTGATTGGAATCCTCCACACTGGATACCCATTGGGTAAAGGACGTTATCATGGCCTGCTCCTCCATGAACCCTTCCAGGAGTACACATTTTCACAATACAAATGGACTTCCTACTTGTCATTCTTCAGCCTGATTCATACCACACCACAAACACACACACACGCACGCACACACACATACACACACACACACACACACACACACACACACACACACACACACACACACACACACACACACACACACACACACACACACTTTGTCTAAAAAAGGTCCTTTGAGTACGTCAAAGAACAATAAAATGGGTAGAAAAAAAGCCCATTCTTGCAAAGTCCTTCCACAAATAACATGATATTAATTATGCAACAAGGATTCAATTAAAACAAATGTTTAAGAAACAAAAGAAAAGACAGACACTGGGACCTTGACTGGGCCAAGCGTGTAGGGATATGATCTCACATTGCAAATGGCACAAACAACAACACATCAATAATCTAATTGGAAACATAATGAGACTGGAGACTAAAACACATTGTGTCTAACAAAATACGGCACTTTTACAGACTGCATTCAGGTGTATATATATATATATATATATATATATATATATATATATATATATATATTATTTTTTTTTTTTTACTAAACTAGAGTTTCTCTCTCACTCTCTCTGGAAAGTGATTCTCCCTTTTTTGTCTGGAGGGACATTTTATTAGAAGACTTTGTATAAAAAATATAGTCAGATAAATAAGTATAAACATTTTTATAATTTCAGACATTTTTATCATGTTATAATGTCATGAAAGTTAAATGTAATTTTTTTAATGTGTAGAATAAAAGGCACAGCTCAATAGGAAATACTGCAAAATGTCTATATAGAGACAAGCTAGTAGACTTAACTTGGAGGTTGTCAACAATCCCATTGAACACTTCAGCATTGACTTCAATTAAAAACCCATGGACACATTCGTCTGCGTGTACACACAGGTTTACACATATACCTGCATACTGGATTATTTAAAAAACTCAATGCCAGTGTAATTACGCACCTGCATTCATTTTGGGACGTCATCCGCCATGGTAACTGATAGCGCAGCTTCATTAAATCCAAACGTTAACAAAACTTACTCCAAATTCATGACGAAAAGATTCCGGTAAGGCCGAAATGAAACATTCACAACATTATTACTCTGAGTGAAGGTTAAGTTACATGAACATGTCGAAGTCACCATTTGGAAGGTGATAAGAGCCGAGAGTCCGGTAAGTGCTGTACATCTCCTCTGCTGATGAGAGACTGGTGCGCGCTGCTCTCGTGCAAGCATCTGTGGAGTCGGGAGGTGCTTCCTCGCGCTTCCTGAGGAGGAGGTAGTTATGGTCTACCGCGCTGACATGGACCGGTGACCAAACCCACTGTTAACAGAAAGCGCTGGGAACCATCGCAGTTAACGTTTGTTTAAATGTTTGAATATTATGATAGCGTTAAATACTTCTTGTATTTTGTCAGTCTGTGCTTTTCTGTCAGTTTCAACAAGAATTTCTCATGTTGACCAAAGTTACAAAGTGACTGACATGACCATTGACGCAGATATGAATATAAATTGTATTGGTAGAACAATTTTGACTCAAATTGGAAAATAACAATAACATTAGCCTTGTACCTGAATAGCCCTATATTCTTCACAAACCACTTCCATAATACTAGGAACCCACAGAAAAGTTCCTAAAAGCCATTTCTGAAAACAGGTTTTCTAGGATACCAAAAGCTTTTGCTATTGGCTGAGCTTCCAGGCGCGGCATCTGTTGCATGATTGGAGGAAAGCAACCCTTTAAAAAACCCTCTTCATAACAGGAAACGGCTCTCCCTGTTTCCTGCACAACAGGCAACACTTCCTTAGCAACAGATGGACAAGGTTGGCAATGTTAAGCCCTTTTGACAGACTATAATGGGAGCTGATTGACTGGTGCTGTGCCTGATGGCTCAAGGAAAAGACAAACTTTGTGCTACCTCCAACTGGGACCTGTGCAAGGGCTGTTCAAGGTTGCAGAAACCTCCTGGAATACTGGGGAGACTGGCAAAACCACCTGGGGGCCTCTGTATTGACAGCTCCCACATTCATGCTAAAACACCTACACATTGGGGAAGAGGGGATCTTCTTCCTACAAACCCCCACTCCCCGCCCCATCATTGGCTACTCATGAAGGTCAGACAATGCAGCAGACATTGGGGAGTTTCACAGCAGAGAACAGAAATAGCAATTGAGGAGAAAAAAAGTTTAATGAAAGAATCACCTCCATTGCTGTATTGCTGCAGGGTATTGTTCTTGCGAAGAGAAGAACGGTACAGTGCCATACATTAAAGCTACAGTGGGGAAAAAAATCAATTCCAGATGGCTTGGTATGGAATGCATTCCATAAAGGTACAGTAGGTCCATCAACCCACAAAAATAACTGACTATAATATTTTTTTAAAATAAAAAATTAAGTTGTGTCATGTTAAGAATGAACTTTGGTTACTTTGATAGACAATGCACATTATGAATTTATACGTATATTTATACAAGGAGATATCCTTGAAATGAGAAGTTTCTGTATCACACAGTAAGACAATTGTAAGGACATAATCATGTAATAATTTGAGTTAAATGGCTAAATGGCATATACTGTAGACGTTATCAAGCTTAAATTCACTGTCAGGAAGATGACTTGTATTATACACTGACAAAACAAGGATAATCTCAACACACTGTTGTTTTGATTTAGTAAGTTTAAAATGTCATGAAGTAAAACAATCATGTTAGCTTCGTTTTCATGCCAGACCCATTTTAAATGTGTCAGCAGCACAGTCACAACAGCAGAATGTAACCTTTTGTTCTTCAAATGCCAACGTGCCTCTAAAGATAGTGCATGCTATTTTCTTTTTTTATTGTACCACTTGTGTTTTTCCTGAGAAAGTACTAAAACAAGTTGAGGCATTCCCCCCCAAAATTATGTTTCAATACTTCAGCAAAATATGTTTTTCTTTTGTAAGAAGTGAGCAAAACAGAATCTGTTAATACTATGGTGCAATGTGGACGAGTGACAAAAAGAATGGCTTTGAGTAAATATCCTCCACAGATGTAGCACAGAACAAAAACATGTTTTCAGATGGAGGACACTAATTTCCTGGTCCGAATGCTGCCATCGGCCACCTGACAAATAACTAGACTGAAAGAGAGAGAAACGGGAGTGGAGACACCAGGAAAAACATGTCATGAGTACCACTAGAGAACAAACCGACCCCTTTGTCCCCCCCGGCTCTCTCCCATTGCCACACTGCCCCTAACAGGAAGGCGGTCAGAGAAAAGGGTCAGCGACGTGTTCCCAGAACCGAGACATGCGGGGGTATGTTTTGTAACACCTGCTATGTCGGTGACTAACTTGAATATTGATGTGCTGACGTTTTTTCAGTCACAGAGTAAGGACATAGCTATGATTTATTTTTGCACTGAAACGCTTACAACCTGAAACACAATTGTGTTGTGGATAACCACGGATAACTGGATAACCACGCCTTATAGTTGATTTTACTACTGCTTTGTCATTGGGATACTAATCTGTTAATTTCTCTGACGTATGTTAATTGTTGTCTTAATACAAGAACAGATTTTTGTCTATCAGGTCTTGGTTGTAACTTATAGATTATTGGTTCAAACTAGCACCACAGAGAATACTCTTTTAAATCGATTCAAATGACCTGAACACCTTTGTAATTAGACTGTGGTGTGACCTGTCGGACTACTCAAAGGAATTGAACGACTATTGACCTCTTGTATTGATCTCAAACTTGGGGGGGGGGGTGCAGTCCATAACAACCAATGAAGCCTTAAAAGACCTGCTTATATTAACTGAGCTTTACATTTATTTAAGGGACTCCTGCAAAGGGAATGCTTGCGAAACAAACATTTCACCAGTATAAATTTGATTGATGTTGGAAAATTCAATAAGATATATTTGTTTGACAATAACTAGCAAGGTTCATTTTTTTGATAAAAAGATGAGGAAACTATATACAAAAACACCTGTTTTATATTATCATTCACTTTTCAAATATGCTCAATTGTTTCTAGACAGTTCATAAAGCCATTTCAATCAAATAAGAAGGAAAAGTAAAAACAAAATTTTCAGTGTTAGCACCAGCAACAAACATGCACATACACTCCCACAAACACCCCGGTGACACAGTCTGTAGCAGAGTTCACAGTAAACAGGTGGGCTATGAAAGACTGCACTTCATCAAAAAAAAAAAAAAACCTGCAAATAAAAGGCTCAATTCTCCAAGGGTCCTCAAAAACCTCTGCAGACGATCAATAAAAGTCACCTTTAGTTCTCCTAGCTCACAGTATATCACCACGGCTACCAGTACTACATCCCATAATAATATGTGTACATTGTTTCATCATGGTTATACAAGCTATAATATACAATCATAGAAGTATGATATTTTTTTTTTATAAGAAGTTTAAAATGTACTGTGTATTAAAAACATTTCTGGCTTTATTATTTCGAAGTGCTTGAGATGTTTATGCATTTTTAGTCAAAGTTATTAAATTGGATGACACAGTCATTTTAACAGTGCTGTTTGTGTTAAATTGAACTGGTGGAGAAAAGTATAAAGATAAAGTGACTGTCTATGTTCCCTGAGCTAATACCGAAGTAGTATTGCTCTCTACACAAAGGGCATAGTTACAGCACAATGGCTGTCACATCGGTGTTAGTAAGACAAAGGTATGGAGAACGAGAGGTCAGGTTCTGAAAACAGGCGGCTTTGTTATATATTTTTTGTCTAATTATAGAGAGATAGTCCTCGAAGGCGCACTGTAAAAACGATTTATTGGCTCAAAATTAAACCGTCAAGAAGTGTTGTAACAGCAGCTCTATGGAATTTAAAATAAGGTACGATGAATGGCACAGTCCAAATATTAGCCATTGGCCTTTAGCTGTATAGATTTATGGACAGTGTAAAGGTCTATCCTTGAGAGAGTTCAGTTTCCCCAAGTCTTGAATCCCATTTTTGCTGCATTACATTTTCATTGTTCTCTGTGGTGTGTTTTTGTAGATCATCTTTATAAGCCTAGACAGTCATTTCCCATGTCTCTGTCCTGCAATATAATGTCAATTCCCTCTGTGGTAGAAAGGGAGCGAGAAAAAGCGAGAGCGAAAGAGAAAGTTAGTGATATCTTCCAGTTGTGAGTGGATACTGTTACACAAAGAGAAAAGCTTTTGTGAAATAAAAATGTTGGCCAACTCTTTAGATTATATTGGGTTTATACTTCAACTTGATTAACAGTGTGTAACTTAGCGTTGCTTTTGAGCTACAATAGGCCTACATGCAAAGCAAAGTGCTCTAAGAAAACAAATTTTCTTAAGAGAATCTTTCTATTTCTCAAGAAAAGTGATTTAAACATACAGTAATTTAGTTTTTATCAAAAGCATTTAGAATTAAATGATTATTTCCCCTTTCCCTGTTAGTTTCTCATATGAGTTTTGAAAATTCCAATTAGCACTCTGGGCAAACAATGACTCCTTACCCAGTATAAATCAATCGTAAGACAGGCATTTTAACGCACAAACAATAACTCAATGACACCATACAAATTAGCACCACGCATTTTAAGCAACAAACAACACACCCTGACCCTAAATCAAGCCCAGGTATTTTAACCAAGAGACAAATTAAGCAAAAAATATAAAAAACAATAACACAAAATGCACGCATGCTATACCCTGCGAAAGTTAAAAAAAACAACATATTTAGAGGGGCTTTCCATGTAGCACTTACAATGCATCTTTCATCATGCTGTCTGCATGCAGATATGAATGATTATTATGACGTCTATGGTCAGTCGCTCAGAGCTGGCTTAGATAGCTCACAAGATTGGTGTGAAAAACAGAAAAACACATGTGGTTGTTGTTTTTGGTTCTTCCGCCAGACCTGTGTGACCTTTGCACAAAGATAACAGGGCGGTTTCTTATCCCCCCCCCCCCCCATTCCCAAAAACAGCCTGGGTTTGGCAGCTCAGACATAGGACTTCCTCCCTCCTTACAGGGTTTTCTGATAGGACAACAATAATATCAGAAAACAAGTGCCAATGCCTCTCTTTTCTCCACGACATGCTTTTGTTTCTCGATTATGAAGTGTTTTCTAATCAAGGAAAGGCCCAGCCAGCGAATGAAAGATCTAGGTTAAAAATTTAATAACATTACCAAACCATGACTGACACATATTAATCATTCACTAGTGGTTTTAGTTTAAAAAGATGTGTCCGATCTTTTCACAGGCACTCAGCTTTAGAGAAACTGTCAATAACAACCAGATCTTTTTAGCTGAAATATTATTGGGTGAAAAAAAGAAGAGAGAAATGGGGATTGCAGTGTGAAGAAGACTCCCCACCACACAACAAAGGGCCTGTTAGATACGTGTTGTGCATATTAGCGTTTCACTATTTACATATGATTGGGAATTTTACTTGATGAAAAGTTGTCCTTTAAGACATGTGCTGGAACTCACGAAAAAGGTTATGGTCAGACTTGGAGCTCTATAAAGGATAAGATCAGGCTTGTCTCTTGATAACAGAAAGACAATTGTAAAATCATCCCTCTTGTCACTCATGAATTATGGTGATATTGTGTATATGCATGCAGCTCCAACTATTATAAATGATCTTGGTGCAGTTTACCACATTGCATTGCATTTTGTAACTAGGGATAGTTTTTGAACTCATCATTGTACACCATATAAGAAAGTAGGATGGGCTCCTCAAAATTTTTTACATTTTTTGTTTACAATGCGTTGCTGGGCAAGTTGCCTTTTTACTTTACTTCCCTTTTAAAGCACAAATCCAGGAGTCATAGGATACACTCACAGGACTGTATTACCATAGAAACCCCCGAAAATATTGTAAAATGTCCCTTTAGAATTGTGATTGCAATTATGTTACTGCAAAGCCCAGATCACAGCGTTTTCACAGTCCTGAATATATGTTAAAATATAACATAAACATGTTGTATGCTTAGAGTGGGAAATAAACCATTTAATGATCATACTAAACATCAAATGAATACTGACATTTGACACCTGATGAAAAGAAAGTGCTGCATTGAACAACTGAACATTATTAGTGTTGTTTGTCTGTCCATACGCTCTGTAGAAGATGACATTGGGTCAGCTTCTTTGGGGGAGAGGAGGAAAATCCATGTTACCGTGACAACCACGGAGGTCATTGAGGTCGGGTTTCGATACAATGACCAAAATCTGATCGTTGCTATCTTTGGTCAACATTTGCAGTAGGATATTGCTGGTGCTGTTATGAGATGGAATCCCCCCTCCCAAAGACATTCACACAGACACACATAACATAACACACCCTTAGGGTACTCCCCTAACCCCTCCTCTTGACCCCTAAGGTCGATGTGTCCACATACACCATAACCCTCCTGAGAAGGTTTGTAGTTATACTGCGTTATTCTGAATTTGGGCGTCTTCTGCTATTGCCCAAAAGCAATATAATAGAGATTTAAACGTGGAGCTTACCAAGGCACTTCCTCCCTAAGTATAGGCAATAAAAAATAATCTTTACGCGAGGTGTCTTAACCCTCATAGCACTGCATGTGTCTGTGCAGCACTGCATGCGCTTATGTGTTGAAGCCGTCTCTCTCTCTCTCTCTCTCTCTCTCTCTCTCTCTCTCTCTCTCTCTCTCTCTCTCTCTCTCTCTCTCTCTCTCTCTCTCTCTCTCTCTCTCTCTCTCTCTCTCTCTCTCTCTCTCTCTCTCTCTCTCTCTCTCTCTCTGTGTGTTTTTAAGTGGCTCTTCATTTCTCTATAAGGAGTTCATGGGGCACATGAAGGTGAGTCACATCCATAGGGTCACTGCAGGAGCAACATAAATGGGAATCTCCCATCGCCTCTAACCTCATTCAGAGCATCTGTTCTGTTCCAGTCAGCTCAGCGGGTCTCTGCTCCTTCATTAAAGCCAAACATGCCCAGAATCACTGAACCCAAATGTATGTGACTCTTATTGAGTCATAGATGTGATGATAAGACGGGCCTATTCACACAGAGCTAATTAGATGTGTTTGATTAGATTAGGTGGATGAATGCAGATGGCTTACCCGTCAATGAGCTGAAATATCATCAGTCTGTCATCAGACCAAACTGTCGTCATCCCTCCCTCTTTCTTGCTCTTTTCTTTTTGTTCATCCCAGCTCCTCTTTTATTAATAATTTTTTTTTTTTACATATCTGTGCCTTCCTTTTCTATCTCTGTCTTACTTTATCTATGTGATTCTCTCTCATTCTCTGTCCTTTGATCCTTTCTCTCATATTATTTCTCTTTCACACTCTCTCGTTCTCTTTCTTGGTTTTGCATTTTTGTGAAAGTGACAGTATTGATAAAGCTGCAGCGGGTTGACTTAATAAATTGATCTTGACGTGGTAAGCTTTAAATCTCAATGTTGTGGCAAGACAGAAAAAATACAAAATCCATACAGATGCCCATGAAAGACTAAAACAAGAGGCTGATGATGATTGAAGAGATTTGTGTGGATATTTGACTGGTTCTCATTTCTGAGATTATTTCAGAATTAGTGTGGCAATAAAGACACAGAAAGCAATGCCAGGAACAATTTCAATAACCATAGGTCATAGTGAGGCACACACATTAGGTGCCCTGCCATTAACAAAGTTTCCACCTACATGTTTTTTTATGTTATTAAAAGTCATCCTTTTTTTTAGATTGAGCCTCTGGCACCAATATTGCCTGTGCACTGCCTCAGTGAATGTATTGTTGCAGACATTGTTAATCTCACAGGACAGTAGAGCTATATGCTATATGCACGCTTTACGAGCTTCATTATACATTTGTGCTAACACAGATAAATAAACGGGCCATAAAATGTGGGCCATCATCCTTAGGGCAAACTTTGTATTGGATTCTTATTCTCCTCAGGTGTCGGGATCAACCCCTGCTTCCACGCTTACACCCCTTTCAAGCTTACGCCCAGCTGCACTTTTCATTATTCTCCTATACGGCGAGGTGAGGAAGTGAGGCCGCGCTCCACTCCACTGTGTTGCCGTACGGCAAGTGACGGAAAGGGGAAGGGTAATATGTTTGGATTGGCTTTTATCAAACCGTCTCTGTGACCCCACAGTGGGCGCGCGATGAGCGGTGACAGGCAGGGAAATGAGGCTTTTCGCCGGACACCGTGACGGAACAGAAGATGTCTCAGTCTGATAGATTTCACAGAGGGGCTAATTAAGATCTCTCGAGGCATGGCGGCTCCCCTGCGGTGTGAATGCCATTCAAACTAGAACTGAAACACACACACTTTCTCTAAAGACAAATACATTAGTATCAACAACTCAAATAGGTATAGTACTGTACGCCGAAGCAGGTTAAGCATAACACATGATCTCATCACAAAATGTTTATAAAAACACACATTGGATTTCTGATAGAATGTTCTACATAAAATAAAAAATGTCACTCCCATCGCATCTGTAGAGGACAAAGCTGCTACGGTCTCATCTTCTATGTGCATCTATTACAATATGGAATCATAAGAGGCATTCCACACCGCAAGGGCAGCTGGCGAGCCGAACACTAACATGATTATGGTAATGAGGATAGCCAATAGCCATTCCTCAAAACAGAAAGATGTCCCCCCAGCAAATAGGAACAGTCCTTGACAATGAATATATGTTTTAATCAAGAAATGAGTAGGAATGAAATAGGGTGTGAAACCATTAACTTCCACTTAAGGGAGAGAAAGGAGAGACGTTGACTTCTATTGACATTTCAAGCTTTTAAATCACATTTTTAATGCATGATAAAAAAGGTTGGGGAATTGATTAGCTTTACTATTGGATCATGTTTACAACCCACTCGCACAATCCGGAGACTTTCACTGTAAAATAATGTCATTAACTCACAAGGTATTTAAATATTTGCAGTGGCTAATATTTATGCATCACTTTTATGGCTAGTTTACTTGGTACTCCTACTGAGCAGTTAAATTAAAAATAATTATAATTCTATTTAAATACACCCAAGTGGTCCCTGAAGCCCACTTCTTAGCTGGAGTAATCTTGTGGGTAAAATGTTGCTTCGCATGTGAAACATACGCCTTGCCATCCAAGGCATTTAAACACAAATGATCTGTCAAATGCTACGGTACATTTCATTTTTGCGGAACATCCCTGTTGTTTCTGTAATACCTGTCGTCGATCACATTAAAGACCACGACATTTGACTCGTTAACCTGCCCAGTTCTGATCCGCTTTGCAGTGTGCTCTGTGATGTGTACCTGCAAACCACCGACTATCAATGAGATGAGATAAACTGACCCTGTGTGAGGTAAGGGCCATTATCACAAAAGCCTTAACATGTTATTGAGTGCCATTAAATGTGATCGGGCCCTGTAATGCTGAAGCCAGCGCCTGGCAGCCAGACAAACACGTGCACTGACGCGCACACACACACACACACACACACACACACACACACACACACACACACACACACACACACACACACACACACACACACACACACACACACAGGCGCAGACACAGAGAGACAGAGAGAAAGACAGACAGACAGACAGACAGACACGGACACACACACGTACATGGCATAAATCCCAATGGCTCTTCTGAGTCATCAGCTTTTCACAGGAACATCTCGCCTCAGCACACACAGAGGCTAAGTGATCTAATGCGTGTGTGTGTGATCAGCAGAGCATGTGTTGAAATTTGTGTTTTCAGTGATACTGTGTCCCCATAGACCACTGATGGTGGAGGGGGGGAGGTAGGCAGGGAAGGCAGCGAAGGGAGGGAGGGTGGAGGGAGGTGGGGGGGGGGGGGGTATGGAGGGAAGGTAGGTGAGTGAGGGAGGGAGGAAGGGAGGGAGGGACTTGGAGACCTGATTTACGTTCTGCCCTGATTAGCCCCTCTATTTTCTCTCTCTCTCTCTTTCTTTTCCAATCTGTCCTTTCCCTCTGTTCTCTTAGTTTTTCCCCCTCTGTCTCATTGTTGTATGTCTTTTACTGACTCACTTTACTAATTAACACTAACATGCACCATGCATGTATATATATATTATTCTGTAGAACAACGTTTGTGTTTGGAGAAAGACGTAAACTTAGACAAACAGTCTGTTGTAAAATGTGTTTTGAAAGGCAGTTTATAACTAAAGTTTACACTACATTACATTACAATCAAACTGGGACTGTACTCACAGCTACAGGTTGGCAGGCAGGGACACAGGGTCTGGCCCCAGGAGGAGTATCTGACATGATATACGTATCAACAGTCATATATTCATAGAGCCCTAAGGGCTTTTATCTATATTGCAGGTGGGCTTTGGCAATATAAAGATTTCAGCTGAAATAAAATTATATGTGGCACAATTTTTCATACTGAGTACTGTCATGGGAACCGTAGAGGTAAGAGAAATATGTTGTTGTTATCAAACAATAGCTTAAGGCTGGTAGTACTTCAAAACGTATGTCTGAACACCAGCACACACTACACGAGGCTCGCTGCTTCAACACTGAATATTTGATTTATACATTTTATACGTCACAGGGTTGTATACTGTATTGATTGTTGCAAGAACAGATTACACAGACCCTCAACCTCAAAAGGACTTCCAGAAATTGTGGACACAAACTGAAAGAAAAGAAAGACAAAAAATGTTTCAGTCAAGCCACTGGGATGGCTACAGTGGGAATGGTTCCGAGGCCATAAATCAAATGCTTGAGTTCACTGGGGCCACGTTGAGCATGAAGCACTCCAGCAGTGTCTTAACCAAGACCTGGAAACATCCTAGAGGTTCCACTACAAAGGAATGGGCAGCGGCCATCTCCCATTCTGTTAATGGTCATATTATCTTTGTCTACTTCAGATCGGGATGGAGCATCAAACATCATCCCAAGATTGTGAAGACCGTTTGTTTGTTACTTGCAGTGAGAGGAATGTTGATGTCTGTAGCCCTGTTGATATGCTGTTGATCAACTCACCTTTTCTACTGAAAATGATTGAAAGCAAGGATAGAGAACTTCCTGTTTACAGCAATGCTTTTGAGAAGTGACTTGGTTGGAAACTCTTGACACTAAATATATGAAATGGCATTTGTCATTTAAGCCGACATGATATAATGTAAAATTCAATAGATCATAAATCAATTCTCAGATATTTATTAAATTTTCTACAACCCTATAGGATTTCACCCCAAAAATATTTAGACTATTTAAATTTTACTTTAGCTGATCTAGAGCAATTTTATCATTAAATTATTTCTTAACAGAAAAACAATTAACTGCTTTTGCCCACTACATTACCTTTACTCATCTAAAACTGTTGTTACGACGCCCACTGTGGATCATTCCAGCAGTTCATTTACAAAATGAATACTCTGGGTAATGTGTGAAAGTAATTATGATCGCTTATAGAGCTGTTATCTTCTTCAGAGAGCAGTAAACTTAATGGCTCAGCATAATCTCATTTTCTCCTCCATTATTAATACTTTTCATAACAGCTGTTGAGAGACTGGGAAATCTATTTGAAAAAAAAAAAAAAAAAAAAAAAAAAAACTGTGAAAAATATTGTTTACAGAACAACAACCACCTACTGTATAGGTAGGGATGTTGATGTTATAACGTCCAATTGCAGTGGTATTGTGCAGCACTTGACATGATGGTGGTTTAGAAAAGATATCTTACAAAAAACAGCAATTTACTACAGAGTATAAAAATGATCTCAAGCATTTAAATGCTAAAGCTATCCTTGAAGGTCATGCATTTATACAACTTTAGTTGTTAAGAAGGACACAACTATTCTTTCCTAAGTCTCCTGTAAAGAAGAGTAACAGACACTGTTTCCTGACAGTGTCTTATAACTAAACCCCTTCCTTTAACTGGGAATATATGAGAACGTTTACTCAATGTTGAGCTGTCTGATTTTAAGCATATTACGCTGATACATAGCTCTCCCCTGTAAAATGATATTTTTTTCTCTTAAAGATGATATTAAACGTTCTGTGGAACAGAAACAGGTTTTCTAATACAGCTTTCACACCATGTGGAGATGGCAGGGATTCACACAGGTAACACTGTATGTATTAATGAATAAATAAATAATTTTGTACAGAGCGGTGGTGTTAGCCACTTTTAAAACATTCTTTACCAATTTCCACTAACCATGAAAGTACGCAAGGCACATACTAGATACAATCCAACACTAAATCAAGCCATCACAGTGGTCAAATATTGATTTCCCCGTGGTATGGTGTCAACAGCTTTCCTTCACACCATACAGTAGAGGTTTAGCAACGCTGCCCTAAACTAGCCATAAATTCTCCCTAGATTACATCTAATGGAGTACTAGTGAGCAGTGATCCATAGTGCCCTGAAGAGAAATGGTAATATCACTCCTGATCCGCCCTCGTCCGCCAGATAAAATGGTAATATGCAGCTCCGCCCCTTAAGCACAGCCCAGCCCATCAGGGGACAGCTGCTGGGTTTACTCTCTTTATTACCGACCCCCGTTTAATTTCCTGAGCATTTGAGTGTGTAAGCGCTACAAGCAGGTGTGTGTCAAGATAGGCAATCACTCAGGGTGATGCTCAAAGACAGAGTGTGTGTGTGTGTGTGTGTGTTTGCACCGACCATGAGACAGTGTGCACACCTATTCATGAGTTCACCAATCACTCTAAGAATGTAAAGTGACCATCATTACATCAATGACCTACCCATAGAAGCTCATAAACACCAGTTAACTTCCTCTCTAATCATGAAGTTGCCACCCAAATGGTTTTTAATCAAGATCCCATCTCCCTGAAGCTCAAATTAATTCATTATGATGGGTTATGAAGTTTCCCTCTAAATGACTGGTTTTATCCTCACGTGGCTATAGAGTCTCTCAATGAGCCATAGAGTCTCTCAATGAGGCAGTTGTTGTTGCTCTCAAACAGCACTGAAGCTCCATATAGCTCAAGTTAATGACAACACCCACATCACCCATATCAGTGTCGGGTGTGAGTGCTGTGCTGGATGCACGGATTGAAAGAGCAGGAGTGCAAGTCTTTGCCATATAACTTACAGTGTTACAACTACTCTTGTCTGCAGTATTTTAGATTCCAAATTAAGGGCAATATTTTACTATGACAAATTCAAAACAACACACCCATAGGTGTGTACACTGGTAAATAGCTAAATAATGTATGTTACACCCAACTTAGGCAACTAATCTTTTTTAATATAACAAAAGAAAGAAAGACAGAAATGACTGCCCATATACTATAATGAGCGAGTGATCCTAACTATAAGGTAGCTTTAGTTATTATAGTGCACCAATGTGAATAGACTTGTATGATACAGTTGTAAATCACGTTCAAATTATTACTGCAAATTATATCCCCGAATACTGCAAATTATATCCCTGTCCTTCCCTGTGCCAATTCTGTGACTATTTCCTA
This sequence comes from Galaxias olidus, assembly GCA_026901105.3. Classification (NCBI taxonomy): domain Eukaryota; kingdom Metazoa; phylum Chordata; class Actinopteri; order Galaxiiformes; family Galaxiidae; genus Galaxias; species Galaxias olidus. The sequence continues at coordinate 255,049 of JAPMUY010003932.1, forward strand.
CATTCCTATGCATCTGATTGAGAAGAAAGTGCTATATAAAAAATACATACAATATATATAGTAATAATACAATCATTATTTACTTAAACTTCTTGAAAAACTAGAGATGCTAATTAGGGTATAAAACTTAGATAAAGACATTACACTCACACACTTCACTGCCGTTGGGGTGAAATGGGGTGAAACAAGCGCACACCACATAGGCCATAGGAAGTGAATTACAGGTTGAGTAATGGGTTGTGAAAGGTCTATGAAGCTGATAGGACTTGGACGATTTAAAAGGTGCAACCTCTGAAGACTTCTGGTTTATAAACAAACCATGTAACAACATGGCTTGGAACCGTGCCCTGTGAGCCCTGCCACAAACATAAACCACCTCTCCTGAGCAGGGAGGACTCCTTTGGCCTGCCTTCGTGGAATGGTGCATGTGTGGCTTTGCTTCCTGCCAGTTACATTATAGAGCCTAGACTGAAGAGGGTCATCATGGCTCTTTCACACCCAAACCTGGGGCCACCTAGCCAACCCTTCCCTAGTCATGTTCTTCTCAGCAGAGAGGAAGGATATACCCCACTTCCTGGAGATGTACCCAGCCCTGCATACCACAGAGGAAATGGGAGAAGGCAAAAAAAAAAAAGTAGTTTGAAGGATTTCCCATTGAATGAAACCTCAAGGTTGGAATCCATCAGCATTGAGCTCTAAACAACAGACATCTTCAGGCATCCAGATGTGGTGATGGAGGTTCACGAAAGGTCACTTTAGCTATGCTTGTAAATATTGTAGGAAAACAATATGTTATATAAATATATGGGTAACTAAAGGGATATGTCCTCTTTTAAATTAGTAGCACTATCTTAAATAAATGAAAATAATAAGAAAGATAGATATATTAGATAGATATATATTATATAGATATAAGATATATTGTCTTTTGAAGTGCTCATCTTGGAATAATGGCATAATGGATATTATAACATCCTATTCTGTGTATATTGAAATTAAATAAATGAAAATAATAAGAAAAGAGAAGAGTCTTCCGTCACCTAACTCATGGTAACTATAGACAATTATTGGTTGACTTTTGCAAAAATGGATGGTGTCTCCATTATGCATTCTCTCCTGACAAAAATTAGACAATAGTAATGGAGGAAGAGAAGGAACGCAGGACAGGAAGTGTGCTCGGGGAGGACAGGAAACGGGAAACGCAAGCAGGAATAAACAAGGTTGAAATAGCAGGAGAGAAAATTTCCGTTGCTCTTTCTTAATACTTTCTTGTTGCAATATTCCTTTGGTGTCTTTGTGGAACACAGGCAGCCCGTCTCACCTCTGATGAAGGGGCAGATGGAAAGAGTACATTGTGGCTGATATTAGCACTACATTGATACCAATCCACACACCGAAAGGAAAATACCTCACACTCCTTGGAATTAATGGAAGATGCAGTCTGTTGCATTGCTTCTGCAAAATAATTTGTGTTATTTATTAATTCATGTAATAAACGTATTTTGTGTTTGTCTAATTGGTTTTCATTTTTACTGAATAGCCAAGGTCGCTGCAAATTCCAGCGCCACCTCAACAACAAACAGCCATCAACAGTTGAGTGAAAGTCCCCAAACGCTTGATGTTTTATCCACTAATGTCACAAAATGTAATTTCAAGAAGAAATCCCAGAGGTTCTCATCACCATCTTTAAAAAAATGTAAATAAACATGTGGGGACAAAACAGTGGGAAGAAACATGTGAGACAAGGTCACGGTGAGCCTCCGGCCCTGCTTGGCAGGAAGTGCAGAGCACAAGCCGCCTGTGGGGCCCTGCCCGACAGAAACAGGAAGTACATAGCGCAAACTAGCAACAACACCCCACCCACCCCTCATACTGGGAAGATGGATTACATTATTAGACTCCGTGTTCACACTCCTGTCTGGTTACATTCTTTACAAACTGATTTAGGATCTGTTCTAGTCAGTAAAAGTGATGTTATTCCATGTCAGGATAACGCACAGCAGTGCCCTAGATCAGCGTTAACAAATAAACACTCGTGTTTTTTTTATCTTAAACGTTTGGAAATCATCTGGGGGAGTTGATAGGACTTTTCAAGGCAGAAGCAAAGACAGAAGAGTTAAACAATCGGGTCTTTGACTCGAGACCAAACAAAACACTGAACGAGGCATAGCTGTCGAGCACAAGTGCCCATTTTCAACAACAGATATCATTTAGTTTGGATCTCGATATTTACCATCTCTTTTTCTTTCCCCTCCAACAACCACAGTGGGATTTCTTCCATCTCGCTTTATCCACTCTGTCACACTGTTGACACAATGACAAACAGGCGCTCACAGACCCTCAACTATCAAACGGAGGGGAAAAAGCAGACCAACACATTTACTGAGCTGCTAAGGAACAATGAATACACTCCAGGCAATTTCAGCTTTAAAGTAAACACATCAATCACACATTAAATAATTTAATAAGTGTCTAATGCGCAACAGGGGACGTTCCCTGCTTCGACGCCCAAATCTTGTTGGAGCAAATTTGCTTCCCAATTCACTTGCATGCACTTGAAAGGCTCTTGACTTTATACCTTTTGGATGCAATACAGCAATGCATGTAAGAACCATGCACACACGCACATGCACACACGCACATTTGGTTGTTGTTGAGTGTCTATTCGAGCCCCGTATAATGATGTAGTAAGCAGCACAGATAAATCACAAAGAAGCTTAATCAGAGCGCTGCAGCAGGGGACTCATCAATCACTCACAGTCCCAACACAACAACAGACCCATGCAGCGTGGTGTCCCCCTTCTCCTCTGTGTGACAGCAGAGGGACACGGTGACACAGGACACGGTGACACATCCTCGTTATCACCATAGAGATAGTGTTCTATCTCTATGGTTATCACCATCAACACCACTTTAACACCCCCTCCCCCGACACTAAGAAAACATTCTAATATGTAGCATTAATAATCAAGACATAAATCAGGGTGATTTAAGGACGAAGACACCCATCCCATACACACACACACACACACACACACACACACACACACACACTTTACTGTCAGCGCTGCCAGTTGTCCTGGTTGACTGACCACTACCCCTGCTGTGATGAAGTGGTCCTCCCAGGCCACAGTAGTTCCTTCACGGATACATTAACTGCGGCTGTGACGGATGAATAAAAAGTTAGGTCACCTCCAAAAGTATAAGCTTGTGACATTCAAAATGATCTTAAACCCAGAGAAGGATTGATTCAGAGAGGAATCTATAAAAGTGTGAGACTTCAGGGTAAAAAAGTATATCTTATCCGTTTAGATAAGACCGTTCTATTTCCTGTGGAATAAACCAATTACTAATTTGTAGATGTAGATGTACATTTAGATGACCTTAAAACTAGGCCTATATATTAAAAGTAGTATCAGGACAAATGCCTTTGAGAAAAGTATCAACACAAGGAAGCAATGCTGAGAGTTTCATGAATAAACGCTACGGACTTCAAGTTGCTCAAATGAATTGTTGAATTTATCGTAACGCTGTTTCTTCGGCCATGTTGACATAATGGGGAGAATATGAATGAGAGGAAGAATCGGGGGAGCAGAAAGCGGCTGATAGGGCAGCCAGTCAACTATGAAGGACATCACTGCTGGTTTAACGTGATTATTAGTCATCAGTTTTCAGGCGCTGTCACTCGGAACTAAAATCTCATTATGATTAGGAAAATAAAAAAAAACTTACATGATTGGCCTGAACACTCTCCAGAGACACCAGGTTCTACTGCAGGAATATACACGACGCCAGAGAAGTTCCCCCACATTTTAACGTCTGTTACTTTCTCATAGACGCTTGCCCTCGCACATACAGATACACTCATGCATGAAAACACACACACACACACACACACACACACACACACACACACGCTCTCTCTCTCTCTCTTTGCGAAGATAAAGTGTTACCTGCACAAACACACACTAATATAAAAATGTATGTGCATGTCGTGCATTTCAGCATTAAGCAATTTGTGAGGTGGGATATAATTTCATACATTAAACATATTTCTGGTGACTTCGGCAAGATGTAACGACGCCTAATGTCCAATGATGGGGGCTGGGTGGACAGTAGGATTAATGACATTAACGTGTTCACCAGCATGTCTCTAAAAATGCACGGAGGCACATTTGAGATGTATTAATCATTTGGTGATAAAGATTAATACCTAAAAGCCATTAAGAGTTTAAAGAGTTGATCTAATACTTGGCATAGGCATACAAGGCAATCAAGTCTTCAATAGCCTTATTAAGGGCCCTATGGCTATGCAGAACTGTTTGGGGGGCATAATAACTCAAACATAATTCATTGTGTAACCAAGTGCTGTTTTGTTATGAAATTAAGCCAAATAACAGTTTTAGTATCAGTATTAAGTGCAAAATATTTATCAGCAATCCTGAATAATTTATACAACTGCAGATTGGATTAAGACGAATACAGACAACCAAGATGAATTGCCACTCTCAAGGACTCTTTATTCTTCAAACAGAGATTTACTTCAAACAGACAGGCCCTTTTTCATCCTCTCCAGACTCCTTCAATAGGTAATTGCTAAGCTTATAGGGCTAAACTTTATAGAGCAGGGTAATTAGCCAGTGATTATAGCAGTCTAATTTGACCTCTATGCCATTCTGAAACTTAATTTAACCCTATAAATTAAACATGTAAATCTAAAAAGTCTAGATTTACAGGAGAACAAAAAGGTAAAGTTGAGTTTATGAAGGTATTATTTATTCTGAGTAAAGATCCAAAATTCACAAAGGCACTGGGGTACACGGTCCCTGCAAATTATGGTGGTTGATGCAATTTAAGCTCTAACGTAGTAAATACTGCCACCCACTGGTGGTTTGCTTCATGACATGTCAGGTTAACCGACGACTAGCCTATTCCTCTGATTGGCCGACTACTGACTGTGTCTGTGTGCGTTGCATTGTGGTCAAGTCAAATCAAACTCAAAAAAAATATGGCGGACCCAGAAGAGCCGTAAGTAGCTAACCGCCGGGGTAACAAAGCTAGAAATAGTCAAAGTATCTGCCCGGCCGATGCTTTCAAATCCAATTAACATATGAAAGCAAAGCATGAATGAACCTTCTTTTATTCTCTCGTTTTAGGGAGAAGAAAAGAAGGAGGATAGTGGAACTGGCCGAGAAGTTAGTGATGAATTGCTAGAACTGGCAGCAGGTTTGAGGGTTTTATTAGCGCAGCCGCAGAGAGGGGTTAATAATACAAGCAAGCATAACAACGCTAGCCCCACTACTTTTCGGATCTGTAATCCCTCTGCAGTCAACTGTATTCAGTGTAGCTACCTTCCTACACACATTTAGCTAACTAGCTAGAAGCCAACATGTACTTTTTTGTTAACATTAAGCATACGCATTTAACGTCACATACTGTATCGTAAGTTGGCTTGTGGGCTAGCCACCTAGCTGTCACTTCACTCACCAAGTTGAAGGTGTACGACACGCCCAGCTAGTTTACGTTATGGCCTTTGGCAAGACAGGTGCACCAGTAATGATCCAATCAGAAAACAGTCTAATTGCATGCTTTGTTATGTCATTCACATACGTAGAAGTAGACCTAGAAAAACATACGCTGCGTCTCAATATCCATACTCCCAGAGTAAACCAAAAATATATTTAGTATGTCGCATACATAGTACGACAAATGCAGTATGCAAAAATTGCATACAACAGTACATACTTTGCAAGCTTTGCAAGTGCAGCTGAACTACCTACTTAAAGAAAAAAGTAGTAGTATGAAATTTGAGACGCAGCGTTACATTACTTTGTAGACACTTCTAGCCCATGTTTTGCGAATGTGTTTACATTTACAATGATGCATTGTACCTATAGTACTTAGTTAATACAATAAAAATATCATAATAATCTATTACATATAAGCTCATAACAGCCAACGTTTTAAATTATTCTATCAAAATATAACGTTGACTTGTGTTGTTAACAGGATGGTTGTGGACGGCAGTGGAGACAGAGGTGAATGGGACGGAAGATGGAACCATATCAATAAATTCCTTGAGAGATCTGGACCATTCACACATCCAGACTTCGAGCCCAGCACAGAGGTAAAATGCACAGTAGTTTTCTTCGTCTGCATCATGAAATAACGCCCCTGTTCATAATGTCGCTTTATGTGAGAACTTGTGTTTATTTCTTCATTGGCATACTTTAAATGTTTGGTACTGTTTTTTTCCTCTAAGTCTCTCCAGTTCATGTTAGAAACTTGCAAGATCCTTGTCATTGGCGCAGGTGGTCTGGGATGTGAGCTTCTGAAAGACCTGGTATGAAGTCCTCTAAATGGCTTGTTCTTGATTTGATCAATGAGTCTATTGTGCTCACGTTTATTTAGTAGGAAACTTTAAGAGTTGTGTTTTTCGTATCCAGGCATTGTCAGGCTTCCGTAACATTCATGTGGTTGACATGGATACCATTGACATCTCCAACCTCAACAGACAGTTTCTCTTCAGGTCAGCTCGTTTGTCTTTTCATTATTTTTCAGAAAGTATATATTTTTTTTCCATTGTTTTTTTACCTTATACCTTGATTATTTATGTCCTGATGTTAATCTTTGTTCAGACCTAAGGATGTGGGTCGGCCGAAAGCAGATGTTGCAGCAGATTTTGTCAACAGTCGCATCCCCGGATGCAAAGTGGTCCCGTATCCTTTTGAGGAATTATTAAATATTGTGTTTTTGATGTGTTTGGTTAGTAAATTAACATATATTATCTTGTTTAAAAAGGTGTTTAAAGGCTTTAAAATGTTGAAATTATCCTATATGAAGTTTCAGCCATTTTATGAAAATACAAGACTTTGATGAGACATTTTACAGACGTAAGTATGTATATATATATATATATATATATATATATATATATATATATATATATATATATATATATATATAGTATAGTATTTAACAATTTGCCCTTGAAAATTACTTTTTTAACATGTAACATGTTTCACTAAATAGAAAAACTATTATACTGTGCTTCTCTTCATCTAGAATTCCACATAATAGTGTGTGGACTGGACTCTATAGTTGCAAGGAGATGGATGAATGGCATGCTGGTAAGTAACACTTCACTTCTTAGGGTGTCACCACTTTAGTCAGTATTCTCTTTAGTCAGATGCTGATTACAAAGATTCTGAAATTACTTCCGCAGGTATGTTTATTGTCTTTTTTGCAGGTGTTTTAGTGTGGTTCTGCCTGTTTAAAAAAAAACTAAATTTTTGGAGGACAAAGTCCAAATATGTCACTTTTCTAATTCGTATTTTTAAAAAAGCAACCGATATATAGTACAAATGTGACAACAGGAATTTGTAGAAGACGAGCCAAGATTGAGGCTGATTTTCATTCACCCAGAGTTAAAATCAGCTGAGCCAAGCAAAATACCAATGGGTTTCAGGAGGTCTTTCAGTCAGCTTTTAAGTTAGCTGAAATATTTATTTTATTTATTTATTATTTTACTGTTATATTCTATTTACCAGGATGTCAACAACTCTTCTTTAAGTAACATGAGCCTTTTTAATCCACATGCAACCTTTTTTTTTTGTTGACCCATTACTTACAAAATTTTTTATGTATAATAAAGGAATTGTAAATTTGTCCATGACTGCCTTTCAGCTGTCTCTGCTGGTGTATGAGGAGGGCGTACTGGACCCCAGCTCCATCATCCCTTTGATTGATGGTGGGACAGAGGGCTTCAAAGGAAATGCCCGGGTCATCCTTCCTGGCATGAGCGCCTGTATTGACTGCACCCTGGAACTATACCCTCCACAGGTCGGCTGATTTAAAACAACTTTTTTTATTTTTTATTTAATTTTTTTTATCAAGATGTGGTTGTGGTCCAAAATAATATGTCTTTCATCATTGTCAATGCTTAGCATCTTAAAACAAATATTTTTAACATGTGCTTCTTCCTTGTTCTTGGAATGGTGGTGAAGAAGAACCCAAGAAACTGGTGTCTTCAACAGGCATAACAGAAGCGCCAACATGATCATCTTTATTGATTGATTATTGTTCTTTTGTTTTTTTCAGATCAACTTCCCCATGTGCACGATAGCCTCCATGCCGCGTTTACCAGAACACTGTGTGGAGTATGTCCGCATGCTGCTCTGGCCTAAAGAGAAACCATTCGGAGGTGTGCATCTAATGATCTTAAGATACCTATGCACAGACATGAATATTTACATTTCAATCAGGCTCTTACTGGGTTAGAATTGTGCTGTAAATAATTCTATATTTTTCTTCAGTCATTCAGCTCCTTGCACGACAAACCTAGCTTTGCTGGTCACTAGGTTATGGTTTTTATGTGTCTTTGCGTTTGCCTCCCACCCCAGACAGTGTGGGACTGGATGGAGACAACCCAGAGCACATCCAGTGGGTGTACCAGAGGTCAATAGAGAGGGCGGCAGAGTTTAACATTACTGGCGTAACCTACAGATTAACCCAGGGTGAGAATACGAAAACACAACCTATGACCCTATTCCTACCCCTCCACTGGGAGCTGCCCAAGAAACAAATTATGGGAAATAATGATACTGATAAATTGGGTTGTAATTGTGCACTTTTCATGTCTATTAAAAAGGACATGTAATCTGTATTATTTTCTTGATAATCCTTTTCTGTACATGGCCATTTTATTTTGGAAATAAAAAGACGAAGTAGGATTGTATTGGTAGCTGTGTCGTTATCTTTGATATCATGTTGCAGGTGTTGTAAAGAGAATAATCCCAGCTGTGGCATCAACAAATGCAGTGATTGCAGGTAAATTATTAAACTGTAATAAACATAGACCTGTTTTGGAAGTTGTCAATGAATATACAAAGGCTCATATAAGAAGGTTGTGAAATTGTTCTTTATTCATTCTAGCGGCTTGTGCAACAGAGGTGTTCAAAATAGCATCAAGGTTAGTTCCCTGTAACACTTCAGCCACAGCAGCACATACACTGTATAATTGGGTCAACAGCAGTTAAAGTTCCCTGAAGCATCACTACATTTTATTTTGTACTTGCAGCGCCTACATTCCTCTGAACAACTACATGGTCTTCAATGATGTGGACGGCCTGTACACTTACACGTTTGAGGCAGAGCGTAAGGTGGGACATTTAAAGACATTTTACTGTAACGATGTCATTAAGTGAAACCCAAGGTGTTTCTCATCCAGTTAGACTCCAGCACAGTGTCTCATTTTAGAAACCTTAAGTACTGTGGGCTATTTAAATATAAAGTTGTGTTTCAATCTGGAACATTAGTCAGCACATCATCTCATTTATGTCTCATAACAATCAACTCCGCCTAGCACCGTCATATGCACCAGCCTGTTATTACATTAATATGTCTATTTCTGCTGTCAACCACAGGAAAACTGTTCGGCCTGCAGTCAGGTGCCTCATGACCTGCACTTCTCCCCCTCAGCCAAGCTCCAGGAATTGTTGGACTATCTGACTGAGAACAACACACTGTGGGTTTCCCCTGCCTCCGAAGAGGGTTATTACGCATATAAAATGGGAAAAACTGATGACCTGAGCTGAATGAAAGAAAGACATTATTCTCTATTCTAACCATGAATTATCAACAGTTTGATTGTAGTTTACGTTATTTTGATGAAAATGGAAACATACAAAGCTTAACACCGTTAGCTTATAGTGACTTCTAATATCTCATTTATACTCGGGTAACCTACTGTTGCAGTACTCTTTAAACCTCAATGTCTCTCTTTTTAGACAAATGAAATCTCCAGCTATCACAGCAACAGTGGAAGGGAAGAACAAAACCTTATATCTACAGGTAAACATCCTTAGAGATCAAATGTTTAATTTTAATGATGAGGGAGACGGTAATGAGCTTTCTGGTGGGATGGGTTGGTTATGTAACATGTATTTGTTTACAGAGTGTGGCTTCAATAGAACAGAGGACTAGACCAAATCTTTCTAAAACGCTTAAAGGTGAGGTATCTCTGAGCATTAAAAAATAGCTTACAGTCCTTTCATGGGACAATATCTGGTTTGTCTCTCAATTATGTAGTAAACTGTGTGTTTTTCCGTAGAACTTGGACTGACAGATGGACAGGAGTTGGCTGTAGCTGACGTCACCACTCCCCAGACTATGCTCTTCAAACTCAACTTTACCTCATGATACAAGCTATTGCACTTCCAGAGAAAACATCTGATGTCATTGTTGATAGTACTTGTCAGTCCACCTCTGAGATAGTGTGGGCTTGACCACATATCTAGATTTTACATTGCGTTAAGCCTATGTCATTGTACTTCTGTACTTACATTTCTTTATTTATGTGTTACTACAGTAGTGTAATTGTAGTTAACAATCTTGCTGGTGATTCAAGTATGTTTTTCCCCAGTAGTTGCTCTGACCACATTTTGAGGCAAGAAGATATTTAAAGTTTTTTAGAATTAAAACTTTTTTTTTTTTTTTGGGCTGTTTTCTGTGCTCTACAACACAAGACCCCATTCTTTGTTCGATGAAATATGTTTGGATGGTTTAGAGACTGCTAGTGACATTTTAACTTTGTGGAAGCATGAAACATCATGCATCATAAATGTATTTTTCTGTGTTGAAGTGACTGTAGCGCCCTTCTCTGGACTGGAAATAAAACGTTTTAATGTACACTTTTGCGTTTGCTTGAAATAAAAAAAAAGTGCTCCTGCAGGATTGCATCAGGGAGTAAACCAACATACCTGGCATCCGTGATGACACCAATAAACGAAACGCATTTACAGTTAACATTTTACATAATAGTCTGAATACCCCACTGTAAATATGTCAGTTTAAAGCACACTGGTCAACTCAGAGAGTGACGTCAGAAAGCTACGTGGAAAGGAAGTAACAGCTAGCGTTTGCAGGGACCAAAACAAACTGAATACAGCAAGCAAAGTAACTTCACGAGACGTCGAGTTATTTGAATTATCAATCGTTGGTTGCAAATGGAAATGTTATTCTAGTGTGTGGTATATCTTGCTAAGTGGCGTTCAACAATATCGACTTGTCATTTGGTTCTTTAGTTACGTAAAGGAATCTTACCAGATAGCTTGCTTAGCTTAGCTAGCTTGATAGCTGGCTGGCTAGACTGATGTTTTCTGCCATGCTAGCTTTACCATTCGCTGCAGCTAGCTAGCTACACATTAGCTAGCTGCGTTTAAGGTGATTTACCGTTGTCCAATATTAAATCGGTTAGATTCTCAGAAATTTCAGCTAACGATAGCTAACGTTTACTAGCAAGTGTGTGGACTAAAGAGTCAGGTAAAATCAAGTTTCATTGCATTGGTTTTTAGCTTGCTAGACTAGTCAATAGCTAGCTTGAAAGTATGAGTTGGTTTAACTCTTCCCTGTCAAGCTTCGCGAAACAAGCTTTGACCACAGCACAAAAGTCAATAGACAGAGTTCTGGACATCAAAGAGGACGGTGGCCAATGGGGTGACACTGTTGTGATGCCCTACGATGGTAAGTTGCCAAGTCCTTCAAAATTGTTGCCTATAGTCTCTAATTTTTGTGTGGAACATTCATCTTATTCCCTAATTTGCTGTTTTTGTGTTTCCCTTTTTCTCCCCAAGATTTACCTGTGAAGACTCCATTGAGTGGAGGGTGGGGGATGACACAGTGGGATTCTCCTCCAGAGGAGAACACTGTTCCCGCTCCTCTTTCCTCGGAGGCCATAACCACCCCTGTCACAAGAACAGTAGTGGATGAAACCGAGACTTTCTTTAGTGCCTTTTTGCCAGCTGGAGATCTGCAGGGTACCATGAGCAACCCGGTAGTGTCTGTGCCCCCCACGAAGTCCCATCGACGTCTACAGGATGAGGAGGAGGAGGAGGAGGAAGAGGATGAGGAGGAGGAGGAGGAGGAGGAGGAGGAGCAGGAGCAGGAAGAGGAGGCAGAAGATGGAAAGAGTAAGGTGGTTGTGCTTGAGGAAGATCTAGAACTTCATAAACCTGAACCTATGGAGAAGACCAAACAACAGATCCAGCATGTAGAGAAAAGTGTCCAGTATGAGCCCGCTAAACCTACACCCGAACAATATATTGCTCTCCCTCAGCCAGAGCCTCTTTTGTCAGAGAGTGAGGCTCCTAATGATACTGACAGTCAAACGACCAATGAAAGCAGTGTAGAAGTTGACAACTCCAAGATTGCAGATCCAGAGCCGCCATTGGCTCTCTCAGACCCTGTTCTTGATGTCACTGACTCCTCCACTTGTGCCTCCATCTTTACATTGGAGCCGAATAGCTCCTCTCCATCGGACCCGTCCTCTCTGTCGCTCGCTAAGGAAATCAACCAAGAACCCAAAGAATCAAAGCCGGAAGACAGGCAGAGTGATACCCCCTCTCCCCCGGTCAGTGCCTTCTCCTCGGGCACCTCCACCACCAGCGACATTGAGGTGCTGGACCACGAGAGTGTGCTAAGCGAGAGCTCGGCTAGCTCCAGGCAGGAGACGGCGGAAGCCAAGGCCAACCTCCAGTTGATGCAGAGCTCCTTCCAACTGCTGTCTGCCTCAACGTGCGGGGACTTCCCCCGCCTGGAGGACTACACCAAGCTGACGGAGAGCTGCGGCTCTTCCTCGGACGCCTTCGAGCGCATTGACTCTTTCAGCATGCAGTCGCTGGACAGCCGCAGCGTCAGCGAGGTCAACTCGGACGACGAGGTCCCCGGGAGCCGGACGCTGGCGTCGGTCACGGCCGGACCCACTCTTGTGTCGTCAGTGTCATCAGCGGTGGCTCAGAAACAGGAGGTAGAGGGGAACGAGGTGGCAGAGCAAGAGGAGGAGGAAGAGGGATTGACTGAGACTATGAGGGACCAGTCGTTGGACGAGATGGAGGAAAGTGGGCGGAGCGCCACACCGGTCAACGTTGACCAACCTGAGGAGTTGCTGGACCAGGAACAGGAAGCAGATGCTGGTGTCACGTCCTCCAGTTCCTCCTGCGGTGCTCAGATACGGTTGACACCTCCGATTACAGAGGAGATGAAAAGTGTCTCCACCTGTCAGATTCTGGAGCTTCAGCAGGTAACAGGTGTTGTTGTAGGCTGTGTACCCTGTTTCTAAGGGTTTGAACTTTTGACTCGTGGGCATTTTAAATTGACTTTTCTATCTTTTTTTTCTTTCTTTCTCGAGCAGATAAAAATGTTACTTTGCTAAAACGGCAAGAACCTGTTTAAGTCTAAATGCAAATGCTCTTCTCTTTGCACTTTGTGTAGGTAATTGATGAGCTGTCAAGCCGCCTTGAAAAGAGGGAGTCTCAATTGCTGGCAGTCAGCAAAGACAAGGCTCGGCTGGAGGAGGAGTGTGACAACCTCAAAGAGTGAGTGGCTTACATCACACACACACACAACTTAATATTTAACGTAATATTGCTTAGCTAATATTTGACCTGTGCCAGCTTAGGCAATATTAGGTTCAATATTATTCAACGTTCTTTAAGATTAGTTCTCCCTTTTAAAAGCAAGAGCAAAAGACATATCCATCTATCTTGAAATCAAGTCTGGTTCTGTCTGAACCTAATGGTTTTACACAGAATGGCACTAATTTGTTCTTTGGGATTACAGTGTGAACAAGGACGCTTGTCTTTTTTTTGCAGTGAGGTGATAGGACTGAAAGAGGAGAGTACCACAGTGCAGTCGCTGAAGGAAGAGTTCACCCAGCGCATCGCAGAGACCGAGAGGAAAGCCCAGCTGGCCTGCAAGGAGAGGGACATCGCCAAGAAGGTGTAGTGATTTTTACATTATGACGATCATTATCGTAGCCCAGTAGGTACAAAATTAAGTCCGATACCTAAATCTTAATATATATATGTGCATGTGTGTGTTGAGTAGGAAATTAAGGGCATGAGGGAAGAGCTGTCTACCAGACTGAACTCTAACGAGACCATGGAGATCATCCGGGAGAAGGAGGAGCAGATCAGAGGTCTACTGGAGGAAGGTGAGACAGTTTACTCCACGGAAACGTCTCTGCGGTTCACCTTGTAAGGCATCGAAATGATATGTTGATGTGGACGTGACTCCTCTACTTGCACTGGAGATGGGCACTGTACTCACCATATCTAAAGGCAGGTGTTCCCAATCCAGTCTTCAAGTACCCCCAGCCATTCCAGGTATTTCATCTTCCAAGTTTCTAGCACACCTGGTGTAATTAGTCACATACAGCAAAACCTTTACTAATTGCACCAGGTGTGCTGGCACAGGGGAAGTTCCAAATCCTGGCATGGCTGGGGGTACTCGAGGACTGGATTGGGAACCACTGTCTAAAGGGTCGTCTCCCCTTTGTAGGTGAGAAGCTTTCCAAGCAGCAGCTGCAGCACTCCACCATCATCAAGAAACTCCGCGTGAAGGAGAAGGACAGCGACGCTAAGACCAACAAACACACCAAGAGGATTAAGGAGCAGGAGGAGGAACTGAAACACCTGCAGGAGGTCAGTGGGCAACAGTCCTTATGAACATCTGTTTTCTTGTTTGTTTTATGTAGGTCATTGTAAGTCGCTTTGGATAAAAGCGTCTGCTAAATATTCTTTAGCTATTTTTAAAAGAATTTAAACTCCTAAACTTTGTTCTCAGGTGCTGGAGGGAAAAGAGGAAGTGGAGAAACAGCACAGAGAGAGCATCAAGAAGCTGAACGGTGTTGTGGAGCGTCAGGAGAAGGAGATGTCCACCATCCAGGCCGACTCTGAGGAGATGCAGGAGAAGAACAGGAGCCTGCAGGCGGCCCTCGACAACTCCTACAAGTAACCAGCACATGCTGCTTTTAAAAAAAACTTGAAAGACAGTGGACTCTGGTTGTTTCAGCATGCTTAACAACATACTTTGTAGAATAATAGAAGAAGAAGATAACTTCTCTTGTTCGAATAACCAGAATCCAAAATGAATGAAAGCGGAAAGAAGCTAGCCGGTGCCATAACAGGATTTTGTTCCATAACTATTCTCTGTATGCTGTAGGGAGCTGGCGGAGCTCCACAAGGCCAAGGCCTCCAAGGCCAGCAAGGAGGCTGCTCTGAGCAGGGAGACCCAGGCCAAGGAGGAGCTGAGTCAGGCCCTGGAGAGGAGCCAGGAGGAGGCTCGTGTGCAACAAGAGGCCCTGGCCAACCAGGTAAGACCGTTTGCCATAGACAGGCAAACTTCTGGGAACAGGTTTACTCCCTTTGCTGCTTACTGAACTTTAAAATGTGCTCACTCATTCTGTCAGGCCGGGATTAGTGTTCAGAAAAAGTTGAAAACCTGCCACACCAGTTTTTTTTTAATAAGAAACCAAGAGCTGCCCTGGCCTCAATGTGAGCTCCAGTGCAAGGTCCGGTCTGTGTGTGTGTCTCCAGGTAGCCGACCTCCGTCAGGCTCTCCAGAGAGCAGAGCAGCAGCAGGGTAGGAAGGAGGACTACCTCAGGGAGGAGATCAGTGAACTACAGCAGGTGAGACAACAAACCTGGTTTCATTTTTCAGAAAGAGGTCGACTCCTCACTCTATCCAATCAGGAACTTTCATCAATGTTATGGTGAAAGGGACGTACTTACATGAAGTTCTCTCACTCACTCACTCACTCTCTCACAAACACACTCTCTCACACTCACACACAGATAAATGGTTGTTGTTTTTGCCCCGCAGAGGCTGCAGGAGGCCGAGACTAGAAACCAGGAGCTGAGTCAGAGCGTTACCTCGGCAACACGGCCCCTGCTCCGACAGATTGAGAATCTGCAGGCCACGCTGGGGGGCCAGACGGCATCCTGGGAAAAACTGGAGAAGAGCATCTCTGATCGGCTAGGTGAGGCAGCAGTTGGTTGGAGCTGTTTATTTGCATCCATAAACCTACGCATTTTAAACATCCGGACCTTAAAGATGCTGCTCTCAAAACTGCTTAATCTCTTCCTTCTTTTTTCCGTTTGGTTCATAGCAGTACAGTTTATTAGTATGTGTATGATTCTTGTTGTCTGTAAATACCGTCCATTAACATCCAATTGGTCTGTGAACAGTGGATGCTCAGGCGCAGCTGGCTGTCGCCGTGGAGAAGGAGCGCTCGGCAACGGAGGAACTAATGGCCATCAGGTCCCAGCTTGCCTCCCTGGAGTCCCAGAATTCCCTGCTCCGCCAGGAGAAAGGTCGTGTACAGGGCCAACTGGATGCTGAGAAGAGCAAGAGAGAGAAACTGGAAGATGACAGCAGCAGGTAAACCTAATAGATTATTATTATTATTATTAATAATAATAATAATAATAATAATAATAATAATAATAATAATAATTAATATACAGTATATATCTTTTATGCAGTTTTAAGTTTTATCCAATATGACTTAGTGAGCACATTTAAAATATTCAATGAAAAGTACACATTAAATTAGCATAAAATAGGTTATCTTTGGTTTGTATAAAATTTAACAGTACTTTTTCTTACAAACTATGTGCCATCATATCCCCAGATGTGCTCACTAGAGTGTGAGCCCTGCTTCTTATCACTGTGTTTTCTTTTTGCTATTTGATTATGCCTTTTTTGCGGCTCATTTCGAATGTTCGTATGATTAATGTACAGGGAGCACGTGGAGTTGGAGAATCTTCGAGGAGAGCACTGCCGAGCTCTGGAGGAATCCAGGAAGGAGAAGGTACGGTGTGTTCTCCCTTCCTTCCCTGCTCTGCTACACGGCCCTGCCCCCCGGCCCTGCCCCCCGGCCCTGCCACACGGCCCTGGTCCACGGCCCTGCCCCCCGGCCCTGCCACAGGGCCCTGCCCCACGTCCCTGCCCCACGGCCCTGCCACAGGGCCCTGCCCCACGGCTCTGCCACACGGCCCTGCCACACGGCCCTGCCCCCCCTGCCACAGGGCTCTGCCACAGGGCCCTGCCCCACGGCCCTGCCCCCCCGGCCCTGCCCCACGGCCCTGCCCCCCCGGCCCTGCCCCCCCGGCCCTGCCACACGGCCCTGCCCCCCCGGCCCTGCCCCCCCGGCCCTGCCACAGGGCTCTGCCCCACGGCCCTGCCCCCCCGGCCCTGCCCCACGGCCCTGCCCCCCCCGGCCCTGCCCCCCCCGGCCCTGCCACACGACCCTGCCCCCCGGCCCTGCCACACGGCCCTGCCCCCCGGCCCTGCCACACGGCCCTGCCCCACGGCCCTGCCCCTACGGCCCTGCCACCCGGCCCTGCCACCCGGCCCTGCCCCCCGGCCCTGCCCCCCGGCCCTGCCACAGGGCTCTGCCACACGGCCCTGCCACTCTACTGTCGGTGTCCGTGGGACCACAGCCTCACAATGCTCTGTCTGCTCCTCCCACCAGCTGCTCCTGACCAATCAGCTGGAAATGGAGAAGATGAAGGTGGAGCAGGAGAAGAAGAAATGTTACCTTGCCCAAGAGGCTCTGAGGGAAAAGGTAACGTGTTTTAGTAGGCGCTAAAACACGCAGCACACCATTCTAAAATGTGATTCTCACTTCCATAAACGGAATCTGTCTTGTCTCTGCTAAGCTTGATATTGCTTTCTATATATTCTAATCTTGTCTTAATCGCTCGACGTGTGAGTATTCCCATTGGTTTGCTTCTGATTTTGTTCCATCGCTTCCCATCAGGAGAGGAAAGCGATGGTCCTCTCCGCTGTTGAGCCTCCTGCCTCCTCCACCCCTTCTCTGTCCCGCTCCAGCTCCATCAGTGGGACGGACCACGCAGGCCTGCATGCCTCCCTTCTCTCCCAGGTACTCATCCCCACACCACCCATCCCCGACCACGTTGTCTTTGTGACCCGCGCTCTGTGACCTTAATATCGGCTTATAGAGGTGACGTGATTCTCACAGGATATAAAATGTTCTTTTGAGTGCGTGACATAATACTACTTAGAGGGCAAAAGATGGCGGCAATGCTTTTTTTATCCAAACCACTGAAAAATGTAATTTTCTACGTTCATATGTGTCAATGAATAAGACAAAAGCTAACTAACCCACTTGCTAATGTTGGTGGGTTTCCACAACTTGCAACGCTGGGTCAAACAATCCTGACCCTTTTTTCTTTGTCACCCCGTGCGGTTCTGTGTTGCCCAGGACGACCCCCTGGACCACTCATTCGGCTCCATGTCCATGTCCATGAGCGGCACCAACCTCTACGAGGCGGCCCGTCTATCGGGGGGCTCCAGCATCGTGGAGAACCTTCAGTCGCAGCTCAAACTCAAAGAGGGAGAGATAGCACATCTTCAGGTAGCAGCATAGACCTCCTATCTATAGTACTGGCAAAACACACCCACACAACTCCGGTCGATTTCTCTTTCTAATAGCGTCTATATCCATATCACTCGATTTTGTTTTTGTTCCCTCCCTCGTTTCTTCATTTCTATTTCTTACTTCCTTTCACCCACTGGTCTCTACTTCCGTTTCTTCCTAAATTGTTTCCGTTTCTTCTTTACCCTTCCCTTTGTAGCTGGAGATCTCTAGTCTGGAGAGGAGTCGTTCGGTCATGGCGGAGGAGCTGGTCCGACTCACCAATCAGAATGATGAAATGGAAGACCAGGTGAAGGAGATTCCTGCAATGAAAGTACAGCTAAAGGTAGAGACACATTTTTCTAAGAGCCTTCTTATCTTTGTACATTGGTACTGGTAGGGAATGCGCCACCTGCTTTTTAGTCTCTTCACAAACCACAAGCCACAATTTACTTGCCTGGGTGACAACCACTCTGGGTCTCGTGTGTGTGTGTGTTTATCAGGACCTGGAGCAGAGGCACAACACGATTCTACAGATGTATGGGGAGAAGGCTGAGGAGGCAGAAGAGCTGCGTCTAGACCTGGAGGATGTCAAGAATATGTACAAACTTCAAATTGACGAGCTGCTGAAGAACCAGAAATAGACAATAGGACTTTTCTATCCAAAGCTCAAAGCCAACACTCATCTACAATAAATTACCCTCATATAAAAGTGCATACACTGTAAAATATGGAGAAGGAAAACATTTTGTTTGTACGTAAATCATCACGTTCTCTGAAGGAATTGTAAATCTAACTGATGTTTTTTTTTGTTTATATTTTAATTATGGGGTGATCAAGATATTTAAGTGGGGATGTGTGGAAAGTGGGTATGGTAATCAATATATTGTTTAACATGTACAAAGTCTTTATTGGGGAGTTAGTCTACACAAAGCTAAGAATTATTAAATCATAGTCTACTGTCCTTTATTTTTAATCCCAGGAGCTTGTTAAACAGGTTCCTGCCATCTTTGTCAAATGTTATGAATATCTGCCTTTGCGTTTTCCCAGTGAAGTGAATTGAATTAACTATCAAGTTATATTGACAGTTTTTCTTGAGCCCTATCAAAATGTTTGCACTAGAAGTGTTACTTAATCTGTCCTAAAGAATTGACAGATTGCCAAATTGGAGACTTCTAATACAACAGTAAAAACTTGTAGTTACACATTGCACATTTACATTTTATTCATTATGAGAAAAGTAATGTAAAATGTCAAGATTAGGATGTAATTATGCGTAGAATCCTGACTCGTGGATTTAGAAATGTATAAATATGTAAATGAATAAAACATTTTGGGATGGACGGATATTGCGTTTTTTACAAGAACCAAAACCTGCCTACAATCTAAAAGTGAACAACAGTACCCTCTTGTGTCATCTCAGAATATGATATCATTTGGCGTAAGATTTCCGGTGTGATGGCGACGAGCTCCATCTGTGGTACCGCTTGTCCAAAGAGCTGCTACAATACCTGGTAAAAAATAGATTAATTAAAATCATTTTGATGAGACGTATATTAAAGCTTAATTAAGGAGCGTAACTATAGTTAAGTTATGAAATAACTTGTTTTACTCAATCGTTATTTGGACCGCTCCGCTTTATTTTTTCCTACCAAGCTATTCCGATATGTCAGGGAAACATTCCTTGTAGAAACTAATGTAGGATCTGCTTTTATTCACGATGCTGTAGTTTATAGTCCGCATCACTCAAACAATGACTGGTATGTTTGTTTTGGTAGTATTGATTCTAATCCAAATGTCTCTGACTATAGGCTACTTTTACCACCAAGGGGTTGCAGAACTGCAACTAAGTAGTTAGGTTTTATAGCTGTCTTTCAGCATCAAGGCGGTGCACGATTCCTTAACTTGATGCGTTTGGTATCACGTTATTGCCGCAGTTTCATTGTTGAAAAAGGGAAGTTGCTGCGCACATAGTTTGATCATTAATCTATAGCCACGTTTCAAAAGATAAGCAAACTTTTTCAGTGTATTTTAAACAAAAAAATTGCAATGAAAAGTTTTTGTCAAAACATACATACTAACCCTAAACATGTAATGCTCGAGTAGTCTATTCTTGGAAGTGGTAAATTTTGAAACAACACATGTTGTGTGTTCCCACGCACTCAAATAATTCCAAATATTTAGCCTATTGTTCTCCAACAGTGTGCCACCGTAGCCTGCATTATTTCACCAGCTATAACCAGTAGCATAGGCATAGCAGAAATCATAATTAAAGTATAGACAGCTCTTATACATTATACGACTGATAGGTTTCACCATACGTTGTAAGAAGCTCTACAACCTATGAAGGAAGCATTGTTTCATGTGTGTCATACAGGATTTGTTTTTATGTCAACTTCCCCTATGCCAGCTCTGATAGCTCTATAACAATGGTAGGAAAAGGTCACTAATATTTCCTGCTACAATAGCTCTCCTGGTGTTCAGATCCGCCACAATCTCTGTTCCCACACACACTTGTCCATAAACCTGCTGGCTTGTTAACTGTGGTATCAAGCTCCAACCAAGATTACAGAGCGCTCACTCTCTTTTTTTCTACCTGCTTCTGCCATTTCTCTTTCTTTCTCTCTCTCTCTCTCTCTCTCTCTCTCTCCCTCTCAGAGTCTGCCTAGAGCTGTAAACCCAAGGCGGTTCTCTCATGTGTTTGTGTGTCTCTGACTATGCTGTTGCTGGTGGCACTGTGCATGGTCTGTTCTTTGACTGCGGTCGCTGCTGAGGGTAGCACTGGCGACACTGACCACGGACCACGACCGTCGGTGCCCTCGCCACAGCCGCCACTTTTCAACTACAAGGTGGGACTGTCTCTGCCGGCAGAGCACATTCCCTACTTTCTCCGCAACAACAAGAGAGTGGCCAAGCTCTGTCGTCAGGACCCACTCTGCCCTTTTAGAGTAAGTTATGCACTTCAGATGTTTTTTTTTGTTTTTTGTTACAGCTTATGAGAAAATCGGTTATTATGATAGTTCATTTTTTTTATATGGCAAGCGGGCCGTTCAAAATGCTTAAACTGAGCTGAGCTTGTTTTAAGGGAAATGCGCTTCAGGTGATGCAGGGTAAGGCAGCTTCATGTTGACAGAGTGTCATTAGCTTATAGGCCCGACTGTAGATGAGGCTGATGATGTAAATAGGGATATTTCAGTGCTGCTAGACTTATTGTTTTTGTGGGTAACTGTAGCATCAAATATACTGTATAAATACAGCAGAGTTGGGCCTTGATAGGCCAATAGTGTTAAAACAATTTTTTGTATGTATTTTTTAACAGGAAGCACTGTTGGATGATGGGGCCTGTTGGGGCTATGAGAAGAATTGTGCTCCAGAGAGCCGTTTTGGCTATCCTGTTTGCACCCAAGTCGACTCAGGATGGTACAGCATGTACCAAAATAGTATATTTAGTACAGATTCTGTGATACATTGCAATGGATGGCCTGTGAAATCTTCCAATATTATTTGCTGACTCTTTTATTTAGAGTTTAAACTTTTAATTTTGTCATGTCACTGTAATCTGCTCTAATCATGAAATAATTAATTCACATTTATTGAAACCATCCATACTTTATATTTTGTCATTTAGTTTAACTGTATGTGTGTGCGTGCGTGCGTGCGTGCGTGCGTATCAGGGCCAGCTCGGAAGAGGTTGCCAAGGAGCTGTTCTGGAAGCAGGCAGACTTTGGCTATGTCAAAGAGCGCCTCAGTGAGATGAAGACTCTGTGCAAGGCCACCAAGCCTGTAAGTTCACCAATAGAATCGGCCTTGTTTTGAATTTCTTGTGTGTTATACATTTTATCTATAGAGGTGTGTGTGTGGGATTATTTTCCCTTATCATTCCCACATCTGAAGTTTACTGAAAGTTGAGTTTCCATTACCAAGGGAGACTCAACTTTGAAGTGCAGCAGCCATACTCGGTTTTGCCGGGCTACAAATCTGTACCTGGACCTGAGGAGCCCTCGCAGAGGTGAAGAGAGGTTAGTGCACGTCACAGGTGTCCTACCTTTGAACCTGTAACCATCACAGTAAGGCCCTTTCATTAGCTAACGGAAGTGTGTCGTTGTTTGTTATGTAGGTATAAAGAAGACTTTCTCCAGAAGGGGGAGATCGGGGGCAGCTGTGTTCTAAACAAGAGAGCTCTGGCTGAAGAGGGGGATCACAAAAGTCCACTCCAGTCTTGGTGAGGAAACACACACAACCAGGCACATACATGTAATAATAAGTCTGAAAAAAAGTTAAAGGAGGTCTCGATGTTCATATCCCAGTGCGCATATTTTCGTGGTGTGATTCCAGATCTTGATGTAACCATAGTCAGAGAGCAGTTTTCACAGGTCTGGGCTCGTAGAGAAGCAGTTGTGCAAATAATATTATGGCCCGTACAACCCCCACCTGGTCTCTCTAGTTTCTATATGACTGCAAAGCTATGTGGTGTGCCGAGGGCTAGAGCGGCTTTGTGTGAGTATAATATTTTGAATCCATGTCAGGATGGCCGAGCGGTCTAAGGCGCTGCGTTCAGGTCGCAGTCTCCTCTGGAGGCGTGGGTTCGAATCCCACTTCTGACAAAACCTTTTAGCCGTGCAAGTCCTGTCCAGGGACACGTTGGATTTACTTGAAAGCGTCTTTGCTCGATTCCCTAGCGTCTGTGCAAAAAAGGAAAAGACAACTGACGTGATCACGTAGCCTATTGTAAGTGCCGTCGGATTCCTTTAGCAACGTCATTGTCTTTTCCTAAGTCTTATGAATTCTCCTTCATATCTTTCCTTAACCCCATGAGGTTTTTCCTTGGGGTTAAGGAAAAGTACATAGTGAAAGTCATTAGGATGTACTTTATTGAGGAATTCAACCGTAGACAAGAGAGGAGTTCAGGAAATGTTGCTATGGCCCACACAACCCCCACCTGGTCTCTCTCGTTTCCATATGACTGGAAAGCCATGTGGTGTGCCGAGTGCAAGTCCTATCCAGGAAGACTTAAAAAGGGAAAAGGGCTTGAAAGCTATAGCATTTGGAGGCTGTCAGCCCATTGAGGAATTCAGAAAATGTTGTGCTGGCCCCTGCCACCCCCAGCTGGTGTCTCTAGTTTCTATATGACTGCAAAGGCCTTGTGTACTTTAGCATAGAATACACTGGATCATCCTTTACCAAAAGACAGAAGCAAATGCAAGAGGAGCTGACTATCACAATGAGGCACTAAGACTAAAACAGTTTTCCCTGACCGGGAATCGGACCCGGGCCGCGGCGGTGAGAGCGCCGAATCCTAGCCACTAGACCACCAGGGAGGTCTACATACTGGTCCTTAGGCAGAGCACTGGTTGGGTGGACAACCAGGTGACAGGCAAGAGGAGCTGACTATCACAATGAGGCACTAAGACTAAAACAGTATTCCCTGACCGGGAATCGGACCCGGGCCGCGGCGGTGAGAGCGCCGAATCCTAGCCACTAGACCACCAGGGAGGTCTACATACTGGTCCTTAGGCAGAGCACTGGTTGGGTGGACAACCAGGTGACAGGCAAGAGGAGCTCGCTATCACAATGAGGCACTAAGACTAAAACAGTATTCCCTGACCGGGAATCGAACCCGGGCCGCGGCGGTGAGAGCGCCGAATCCTAGCCACTAGACCACCAGGGAGGTCTACATACTGGTCCTTAGGCAGAGCACTGGTTGGGTGGACAACCAGGTGACAGGCAAGAGGAGCTCGCTATCACAATGAGGCACTAAGACTAAAACAGTATTCCCTGACCGGGAATCGAACCCGGGCCGCGGCGGTGAGAGCGCCGAATCCTAGCCACTAGACCACCAGGGAGGTCTACATGCTGGTCTTTAGGCAGAGCACTGGTTGGGTGGACAACCAGGTGACAGGCAAGAGGAGCTCGCTATCACAATGAGGCACTAAGACTAAAACAGTATTCCCTGACCGGGAATCGAACCCGGGCCGCGGCGGTGAGAGCGCCGAATCCTAGCCACTAGACCACCAGGGAGGTCTACATACCAATGCTTAGGCAGAGCACTGGTTGGGTGGACAACCAGGTGACAGGCAAGAGGAGCTCGCTATCCAAAGCTATAGCATTTGGAGGCTGTCAGCCCAGACAGGGGCTACGGTCGAATTCTCTATTTTGCTTAGGAAGGTTCCTAACTGGGTGAAATGACCCGGAAGTATCTAAGTTGCAGCCATGATAAGTACTGGTCGAATTCTCTTAAGTGCTAAGGATAGGTGCTTCAATGCTTCCTAACTTGTGTACTTTAGCATAGAATACACTGGACCATCCTTTAGCAACGGAACGATGCAAATGCTGCCCCACCATTCCTTGGGGCAGCAATATTTAAAGCATCACCATTCTGCCGTTGATCGACATTACCGACAAGGGATCCAGATCATATAGCTAGTTGTTTCTTAAGCATTTTCCATCTTATGTTATGCCCTATCGTGCTAATATGGTTATATGTTTTCAAATGTCAATATGTTAACAAACTTAAGAATCATAATATGTAACTATAGTAGCAGATTTGCATGCCTAACCTAAATGCATAACTTGCATATATTTGATAATTAGGCTTCATACAATCATATTGATTGGGATTCATGTGTGGCGATCAATATGAGTTGACAGGGGGATTAGGACGTGAGCAACCATTCTCAATGTGACACATTTCGTTTCACTTTTGTGACAGGTAGCCTATATTTCAATTTTTTTACTAAAATTCCAACCTTGTTAGTAAAGTAGGCTAGTATATTTCTCTTGCTTGCCCGCACGTTCATATAGGCTATGAAACAACACGGTGACAACGGAAGATGCGCTTTTTAAGATGCGCTTTTTGTAGGCTACAATAATCTACGGGACATTGTAGTCTCTACATGAACAACCCAGGAAAACCACCGTCGCATGATCACGTAGCCTAGTGTAAGTGCCGTCAGATTCCTTTAGCAACGTCATTGTCTTTTCCTAAGTCTTATGAATTCTCCTTCATATCTTTCCTTTACCCCATGCCGTTTTTCCTCTGGGTTAAGGAAAAGTACATAGTGAAAGTCATTAGGACATACTTTATTGAGGAATTCGACCGTAGACAAGAGAGGAGTTCAGACAATGACATATATGGCCCACACAACCCCCACCTGGTCTCTCTCGTTTCCATATGACTGGAAAGCCATGTGGTGTGCCGAGTGCAAGTCCTATCCAGGAAGACTTAGGAAAAGGGCTTGAAAGCGGCTTTGCTCGATTCCCTAGCATCTGAGAAAAAGAGGAAAAGACAACTCTGATCTTCAAGCCCCTAATTTCCTTCAGGGTGCCTATTTTGAGCACTATTATGGTGTGTATCCAGATTTGGATGTAACTTTAGGCAGAGAGTAGTTAGCACAGGTCCTTTCAGAGAAGCAGTGGTGCCAATCAATTGATTACATCACAATGAGGCACTAAGACTAAAACAGTATTCCCTGACCGGGAGTCAAACCCAGGCCGCGGTGGTGAGAGCGCCAAATCCTAGCCACTAGACCACCAGGGAGGTCTACATACAGTTTCTTATGCAGAGTGCTGGTTGGGAAGACAGCCGATGACAGGCAAGAGGAGCTGACTATCCAAAGCTATAGCATTTGGAGGCTGTCAGCCCATTGAGGAATTCAGAAAATGTTGTGCCCCTGCCCCTGCCACCCCCACCTGGTGTCTCTAGTTTCTATATGACTGCAAAGGCATGTAGCCCGTTTGTGAGTTGTAGCTGTTTGTTTCCGTGTCAGGATGACCGAGCGGTCTAAGGCGCTGCGTTTAGGTCGCAGTCTCCTCTGGAGGTGTGTTCGAATCTCACTTCTGACAAATCCTTTTAGATGTGCTGTCCAGGGTCACGTTGGATTGACTTGAAAGCGTGTTTGCTCGATTCCCAGCCATCTGAGAAAAAAAGGGAAAGACAACTCTGATCTTCAAGCCCCTAATTTCCTTCAGGGTGCCTATTTTGAGCACTATTATGGTGTGTATCCAGATTTGGATGTAACTTTAGGCAGAGAGTAGTTAGCACAGGTCCTTTCAGAGAAGCAGTGGTGCCAATCAATTGATTACATCACAATGAGGCACTAAGACTAAAACAGTATTCCCTGACCGGGAGTCAAACCCAGGCCGCGGTGGTGAGAGCGCCGAATCCTAGCCACTAGACCACCAGGGAGGTCTACATACAGTTTCTTATGCAGAGCACTGGTTGGGTGGACAACCAGGTGACAGGCAAGAGGAGCTGACTATCCAAAGCTATAGCATTTGGAGGCTGTCAGCCCATTGAGGAATTCAGAAAATGTTGTGCTGGCCCCTGCCACCCCCACCTGGTGTCTCTAGTTTCTATATGACTGCAAAGGCATGTAGCCCGTTTGTGAGTAGTAGCTGTTTTTTCCGTGTCAGGACGACTGAGCGGTCTAAGGCGCTGCGTATAGGTCGCAGTCTCCTCTGGAGGTGTGTTCGAATCTCACTTCTGACAAATCCTTTTAGATGTGCTGTCCAGGGTCACGTTGGATTGACTTGAAAGCGTGTTTGCTCGATTCCCAGCCATCTGAGAAAAAAAGGGAAAGACAACTCTGATCTTTACGCCCCTGATTTCTTTTAGGGTGCGTATTTTCAGCACCATTATGGTGTAAATCCAGATTTGGATGTAACTTTAGGCAAAGTGCTCTTAAGTGCTAACGAAAGGTGCTCAATGCTTCCTAACTTGTGTACTTTACCATAGAATACACTGGATCATCCTTTACCAAAAGACAGAAGCAAATGCAAGAGGAGCTGACTATCACAATGAGGCACTAAGACTAAAACAGTTTTCCCTGACCGGGAATCGGACCCGGGCCGCGGCGGTGAGAGCGCCGAATCCTAGCCACTAGACCACCAGGGAGGTCTACATACTGGTCCTTAGGCAGAGCACTGGTTGGGTGGACAACCAGGTGACAGGCAAGAGGAGCTCGCTATCACAATGAGGCACTAAGACTAAAACAGTATTCCCTGACTGGGAATCGAACCCGGGCCGCGGCGGTGAGAGCGCCGAATCCTAGCCACTAGACCACCAGGGAGGTCTACATACTGGTCCTTAGGCAGAGCACTGGTTGGGTGGACAACCAGGTGACAGGCAAGAGGAGCTCGCTATCACAATGAGGCACTAAGACTAAAACAGTATTCCCTGACCGGGAATCGAACCCGGGCCGCGGCGGTGAGAGCGCCGAATCCTAGCCACTAGACCACCAGGGAGGTCTACATACCAATGCTTAGGCAGAGCACTGGTTGGGTGGACAACCAGGTGACAGGCAAGAGGAGCTCGCTATCCAAAGCTATAGCATTTGGAGGCTGTCAGCCCAGACAGGGGCTACGGTCGAATTCTCTATTTTGCTTAGGAAGGTTCCTAACTGGGTGAAATGACCCGGAAGTATCTAAGTTGCAGCCATGATAAGTACTGGTCGAATTCTCTTAAGTGCTAAGGATAGGTGCTTCAATGCTTCCTAACTTGTGTACTTTAGCATAGAATACACTGGACCATCCTTTAGCAACGGAACGATGCAAATGCTGCCCCACCATTCCTTGGGGCAGCAATATTTAAAGCATCACCATTCTGCCGTTGATCGACATTACCGACAAGGGATCCAGATCATATAGCTAGTTGTTTCTTAAGCATTTTCCATCTTATGTTATGCCCTATCGTGCTAATATGGTTATATGTTTTCAAATGTCAATATGTTAACAAACTTAAGAATCATAATATGTAACTATAGTAGCAGATTTGCATGCCTAACCTAAATGCATAACTTGCATATATTTGATAATTAGGCTTCATACAATCATATTGATTGGGATTCATGTGTGGCGATCAATATGAGTTGACAGGGGGATTAGGACGTGAGCAACCATTCTCAATGTGACACATTTCGTTTCACTTTTGTGACAGGTAGCCTATATTTCAATTTTTTTACTAAAATTCCAACCTTGTTAGTAAAGTAGGCTAGTATATTTCTCTTGCTTGCCCGCACGTTCATATAGGCTATGAAACAACACGGTGACAACGGAAGATGCGCTTTTTAAGATGCGCTTTTTGTAGGCTACAATAATCTACGGGACATTGTAGTTTCTACATGAACAACCCAGGAAAACCACCGTCGCATGATCACGTAGCCTAGTGTAAGTGCCGTCAGATTCCTTTAGCAACGTCATTGTCTTTTCCTAAGTCTTATGAATTCTCCTTCATATCTTTCCTTTACCCCATGCCGTTTTTCCTCTGGGTTAAGGAAAAGTACATAGTGAAAGTCATTAGGACATACTTTATTGAGGAATTCGACCGTAGACAAGAGAGGAGTTCAGACAATGACATATATGGCCCACACAACCCCCACCTGGTCTCTCTCGTTTCCATATGACTGGAAAGCCATGTGGTGTGCCGAGTGCAAGTCCTATCCAGGAAGACTTAGGAAAAGGGCTTGAAAGCGGCTTTGCTCGATTCCCTAGCATCTGAGAAAAAGAGGAAAAGACAACTCTGATCTTCAAGCCCCTAATTTCCTTCAGGGTGCCTATTTTGAGCACTATTATGGTGTGTATCCAGATTTGGATGTAACTTTAGGCAGAGAGTAGTTAGCACAGGTCCTTTCAGAGAAGCAGTGGTGCCAATCAATTGATTACATCACAATGAGGCACTAAGACTAAAACAGTATTCCCTGACCGGGAGTCAAACCCAGGCCACGGTGGTGAGAGCGCCAAATCCTAGCCACTAGACCACCAGGGAGGTCTACATACAGTTTCTTATGCAGAGTGCTGGTTGGGAAGACAGCCGATGACAGGCAAGAGGAGCTGACTATCCAAAGCTATAGCATTTGGAGGCTGTCAGCCCATTGAGGAATTCAGAAAATGTTGTGCTGGCCCCTGCCACCCCCACCTGGTGTCTCTAGTTTCTATATGACTGCAAAGGCATGTAGCCCGTTTGTGAGTTGTAGCTGTTTGTTTCCGTGTCAGGATGACCGAGCGGTCTAAGGCGCTGCGTTTAGGTCGCAGTCTCCTCTGGAGGTGTGTTCGAATCTCACTTCTGACAAATCCTTTTAGATGTGCTGTCCAGGGTCACGTTGGATTGACTTGAAAGCGTGTTTGCTCGATTCCCAGCCATCTGAGAAAAAAAGGGAAAGACAACTCTGATCTTCAAGCCCCTAATTTCCTTCAGGGTGCCTATTTTGAGCACTATTATGGTGTGTATCCAGATTTGGATGTAACTTTAGGCAGAGAGTAGTTAGCACAGGTCCTTTCAGAGAAGCAGTGGTGCCAATCAATTGATTACATCACAATGAGGCACTAAGACTAAAACAGTATTCCCTGACCGGGAGTCAAACCCAGGCCGCGGTGGTGAGAGCGCCGAATCCTAGCCACTAGACCACCAGGGAGGTCTACATACAGTTTCTTATGCAGAGCACTGGTTGGGTGGACAACCAGGTGACAGGCAAGAGGAGCTGACTATCCAAAGCTATAGCATTTGGAGGCTGTCAGCCCATTGAGGAATTCAGAAAATGTTGTGCTGGCCCCTGCCACCCCCACCTGGTGTCTCTAGTTTCTATATGACTGCAAAGGCATGTAGCCCGTTTGTGAGTAGTAGCTGTTTTTTTCCGTGTCAGGACGACTGAGCGGTCTAAGGCGCTGCGTATAGGTCGCAGTCTCCTCTGGAGGTGTGTTCGAATCTCACTTCTGACAAATCCTTTTAGATGTGCTGTCCAGGGTCACGTTGGATTGACTTGAAAGCGTGTTTGCTCGATTCCCAGCCATCTGAGAAAAAAAGGGAAAGACAACTCTGATCTTTACGCCCCTGATTTCTTTTAGGGTGCGTATTTTCAGCACCATTATGGTGTAAATCCAGATTTGGATGTAACTTTAGGCAAAGTGCTCTTAAGTGCTAACGAAAGGTGCTCAATGCTTCCTAACTTGTGTACTTTACCATAGAATACACTGGATCATCCTTTACCAAAAGACAGAAGCAAATGCAAGAGGAGCTGACTATCACAATGAGGCACTAAGACTAAAACAGTTTTCCCTGACCGGGAATCGGACCCGGGCCGCGGCGGTGAGAGCGCCGAATCCTAGCCACTAGACCACCAGGGAGGTCTACATACTGGTCCTTAGGCAGAGCACTGGTTGGGTGGACAACCAGGTGACAGGCAAGAGGAGCTCGCTATCACAATGAGGCACTAAGACTAAAACAGTATTCCCTGACCGGGAATCGAACCCGGGCCGCGGCGGTGAGAGCGCCGAATCCTAGCCACTAGACCACCAGGGAGGTCTACATACTGGTCCTTAGGCAGAGCACTGGTTGGGTGGACAACCAGGTGACAGGCAAGAGGAGCTCGCTATCACAATGAGGCACTAAGACTAAAACAGTATTCCCTGACCGGGAATCGAACCCGGGCTGCGGCGGTGAGAGCGCCGAATCCTAGCCACTAGACCACCAGGGAGGTCTACATACCAATGCTTAGGCAGAGCACTGGTTGGGTGGACAACCAGGTGACAGGCAAGAGGAGCTCGCTATCCAAAGCTATAGCATTTGGAGGCTGTCAGCCCAGACAGGGGCTACGGTCGAATTCTCTATTTTGCTTAGGAAGGTTCCTAACTGGGTGAAATGACCCGGAAGTATCTAAGTTGCAGCCATGATAAGTACTGGTCGAATTCTCTTAAGTGCTAAGGATAGGTGCTTCAATGCTTCCTAACTTGTGTACTTTAGCATAGAATACACTGGACCATCCTTTAGCAACGGAACGATGCAAATGCTGCCCCACCATTCCTTGGGGCAGCAATATTTAAAGCATCACCATTCTGCCGTTGATCGACATTACCGACAAGGGATCCAGATCATATAGCTAGTTGTTTCTTAAGCATTTTCCATCTTATGTTATGCCCTATCGTGCTAATATGGTTATATGTTTTCAAATGTCAATATGTTAACAAACTTAAGAATCATAATATGTAACTATAGTAGCAGATTTGCATGCCTAACCTAAATGCATAACTTGCATATATTTGATAATT
Source organism: Galaxias olidus (assembly GCA_026901105.3). Lineage (NCBI taxonomy): Eukaryota > Metazoa > Chordata > Actinopteri > Galaxiiformes > Galaxiidae > Galaxias > Galaxias olidus. The sequence continues at coordinate 286,307 of JAPMUY010003932.1, forward strand.
AGGCTTCATACAATCATATTGATTGGGATTCATGTGTGGCGATCAATATGAGTTGACAGGGGGATTAGGACGTGAGCAACCATTCTCAATGTGACACATTTCGTTTCACTTTTGTGACAGGTAGCCTATATTTCGATTTTTTTACTAAAATTCCAACCTTGTTAGTAAAGTAGGCTAGTATATTTCTCTTGCTTGCCCGCACGTTCATATAGGCTATGAAACAACACGGTGACAACGGAAGATGCGCTTTTTAAGATGCGCTTTTTGTAGGCTACAATAATCTACGGGACATTGTAGTTTCTACATGAACAACCCAGGAAAACCACCGTCGCATGATCACGTAGCCTAGTGTAAGTGCCGTCAGATTCCTTTAGCAACGTCATTGTCTTTTCCTAAGTCTTATGAATTCTCCTTCATATCTTTCCTTTACCCCATGCCGTTTTTCCTCTGGGTTAAGGAAAAGTACATAGTGAAAGTCATTAGGACATACTTTATTGAGGAATTCGACCGTAGACAAGAGAGGAGTTCAGACAATGACATATATGGCCCACACAACCCCCACCTGGTCTCTCTCGTTTCCATATGACTGGAAAGCCATGTGGTGTGCCGAGTGCAAGTCCTATCCAGGAAGACTTAGGAAAAGGGCTTGAAAGCGGCTTTGCTCGATTCCCTAGCATCTGAGAAAAAGAGGAAAAGACAACTCTGATCTTCAAGCCCCTAATTTCCTTCAGGGTGCCTATTTTGTGCACTATTATGGTGTGTATCCAGATTTGGATGTAACTTTAGGCAGAGAGTAGTTAGCACAGGTCCTTTCAGAGAAGCAGTGGTGCCAATCAATTGATTACATCACAATGAGGCACTAAGACTAAAACAGTATTCCCTGACCGGGAGTCAAACCCAGGCCACGGTGGTGAGAGCGCCAAATCCTAGCCACTAGACCACCAGGGAGGTCTACATACAGTTTCTTATGCAGAGCACTGGTTGGGTGGACAGCCGATGACAGGCAAGAGGAGCTGACTATCCAAAGCTATAGCATTTGGAGGCTGTCAGCCCATTGAGGAATTCAGAAAATGTTGTGCTGGCCCCTGCCACCCCCACCTGGTGTCTCTAGTTTCTATATGACTGCAAAGGCATGTAGCCCGATCATCCTTTGTGAGTTGTAGCTGTTTGTTTCCGTGTCAGGATGACCGAGCGGTCTAAGGCGCTGCGTTTAGGAATCGGCAGTCTCCTCTGGAGGTGTGTTCGAATCTCACTTCTGACAAATCCTTTTAGATGTGCTGTCCAGGGTCACGTTGGATTGACTTGAAAGCGTGTTTGCTCGATTCCCAGCCATCTGAGAAAAAAAGGGAAAGACAACTCTGATCTTCAAGCCCCTAATTTCCTTCAGGGTGCCTATTTTGAGCACTATTATGGTGTGTATCCAGATTTGGATGTAACTTTAGGCAGAGAGTAGTTAGCACAGGTCCTTTCAGAGAAGCAGTGGTGCCAATCAATTGATTACATCACAATGAGGCACTAAGACTAAAACAGTATTCCCTGACCGGGAGTCAAACCCAGGCCGCGGTGGTGAGAGCGCCAAATCCTAGCCACTAGACCACCAGGGAGGTCTACATACAGTTTCTTATGCAGAGTGCTGGTTGGGAAGACAGCCGATGACAGGCAAGAGGAGCTGACTATCCAAAGCTATAGCATTTGGAGGCTGTCAGCCCATTGAGGAATTCAGAAAATGTTGTGCTGGCCCCTGCCACCCCCACCTGGTGTCTCTAGTTTCTATATGACTGCAAAGGCATGTAGCCCGTTTGTGAGTTGTAGCTGTTTGTTTCCGTGTCAGGATGACCGAGCGGTCTAAGGCGCTGCGTTTAGGTCGCAGTCTCCTCTGGAGGTGTGTTCGAATCTCACTTCTGACAAATCCTTTTAGATGTGCTGTCCAGGGTCACGTTGGATTGACTTGAAAGCGTGTTTG
>JAPMUY010003933.1:0-284723 GCA_026901105.3 Galaxias olidus
GTCTTCTGGCCCAGCTCTCTCTTCGTCACAACGGTGCGATAGAGCGACTGCAACACCGCACCCTGCTGCTCCAATTCTCCGGCCCATCTCTCGTTCCATTTTCCCCTCACTCGAGAACAAGACCCCGAGATACTTGAACTCCTTCACTTGGGGGTAAAGACTCATTCCCTACTTGGAGTAGACAATCCATCGGTTTCCTGCTGAGAACCATGGCCTCAGATTTGGAGGTGCTGATCCTCATCCCTGCCGCTTCACACTCGGCTGCGAACCGATCCAATGAGTGCTGCAGGTCGCAGACTGATGATGCCATCAGGACCACATCATCTGCAAAAAGCAGTGATGCAGTCCTCTGCCCACCAACCCGCAGCCCCCCTCCCCCGCGACTACGCCGTGAGATCCTGTCCATGAATACCACAAACAGGAAACAAAAAATCTATTTCCATAATTTTATTACAAAAACTTAATTTTATCCTAATTGACAGTAGGCCTATAGTAAACACATAACAGACCACAATGTATGCTACACAACATGTGTAAAAGACATGTGCTCGTTGTCCTAATGACGAGCACAAAAACAGTAGTATTTTACAGGTGTCTTACATGAATCGGAGCTGTTAAAATAATATAAAAATGTAAAACAGCGTCTTACTCCAATCTAATTTCAGCAAATAAACTATTTGAAATTCCTTAACTTGCCATAATTGGAGTAAGTTATTATATCAACCGTGTAACGTTAATTAGCTTTATAGACCAATGTTAGCTATCCCTCCTCTGCTCTACCACTGACGTTAGCCAGCTAGTTGCGTAAATACACTTTTCATGCAATATGGAGGTGCACTTGACTAAACAATAAAAAATGTCATCTGGATCGGGCAGTGTAATTAGTTTGCTAGATTAATGTTAGCCAGTTAGTAAATACGCTTGCTTGCGATGCAATTTTTAAGTCAATTTGACTTAAAGGTGCAGTATGTAAGTTTGAATTTCTAGCAAAAAATCTATTTTTTTGTTTTTTTACGTTCATTACATACCTCCTGGAGGATATCATTAAACCAAATGCTCAGAGAGAAGGTGCGCTAAGTATGTGCGCCCTGGGCCCCGTATTCAGCTTTTAAAAAATCTAGGGACGCCCTCCTATCTCCAACCAATCAGGAGAGTTTTTGCAAGGAGTAAGGGCTACCCGCCTGTCAATCAACTGGCGTGCACACTCCTAGGTCCTCCTGCTTACAGCGTCACAAGCTTGTTGTTACAATTTGCGTCGCAGACAAAAGTAGCAGCAGCGTGAATTAGTAGTCGCAAGGCGGCTGAAGTCAATGCATGTCGTCGCAAAAAACTTGGCTTGTCAAATCACCTTAGTGCAGTTTTAGAACGTTAGGAAGTATTGTGCCAGATTTATGTCAAAAATGCATTATTTGTTTACATGCATATATGTTGGATATACTCTCCAACATATAGTAGCTATGGTGCCAATCGCAGCTAAATAAAAACAACTGTCATGCACTAGCTCAGACTAATAGGGGAATCAAATTATGAAATTGTTTTTGTTAGTTAGTTTACCATATGTCGTTACTATGGAAACGGTCATTTGTGTCTGTGCTTGTTGCTTTGGTGCGAACCACTCAGTTTTAGAGCGTTTATGATCACACGTTCAGGATTCTTTTGTTTCTCACCTCGGAATCAGATATCGCTTCAAGCTTTGTTGGTGAGAACCAAAACTATGCACAACATACACATGATTCATGAAACACTGCCTTGCTCAGGCTCATGAAGTCAAGTCAGAGCGCACGGGCATGTGTGGGATGGACCATTGAGGTATAGGAGGGACCAAAGACTCAGGAGGTTGGCCTTTTAGAGTGTTCTGAATCAAATTCTTGCAATTTTTTCCCCTAATCTCTAGAAATACGTACTGCACTTTTAATATTACAAGCTTATCAGTTTGCTAGCCCTCCTCTGCCTAACACGGACGTTGGCCAGCTAGTTAAATACACTTATGCAATATATAAGTACATTTTATAGTAAAAATAGATCTTTCAAGCTGAATCGGGTAGCGTTAACTAGCCTTGCTAGTATGGTATATTTAGTGTTAAAAAGTAGTTACCTGTTTTGTACTCAAGTATGTGTGAACAATATTAAAGGTTAGGTAATCATACCATAGTTTACTATTAGTTTTAAGTAACTAGATGATTAGAGAGAGAGAGACAGGCATAGGAAGATGGGGGGGGGGGGGGGGGTGAAGCATTGCGGAACAGATGCAGGCTCCAGGACACTAAAGGGCACCAAATGGAGGTAGAACAGAGGAGTGCAGGAAGCTGAGTTGTAAAAGTAAACATGAAGGAAACCTAGAATGATTATAACAGACTCTTACTTCATTGTTTTTATTACCCTGAGAAAAGATGAGCGTTCAAGGTAAACAGATGCTAGGGGTGAACAGATGAACCAAGAGAAGAGGGGGCCAGTTGTAAAACAGAGATTAGAAGGATACTAAAGTTCCTAGCAAGGAGATGTCCTGGGGTGTTTGAGAACAAATGGGGTTACTTGGAAAATTGGGGAGTGACCAATAGTTGTGGGATGAATTGACTTGAATGTGATGTATAAAAAGATTGTAGGAGTAGATTTTTGTAGATCATTGTAGCGGCATGTGATGTTATTCAGGCTAAATAAAACCTACTCTTCTGAAACTTTGGCTTTCGACTTCCAATATTTTGTATGGGGTTGTAACTTCTTTTAATTGAAAAATACACAACACTAGATGAATGTTAGCTATCCCTCTGCTCTACCAGTTCCACAGACGTACGCCAGCCAGATCGCGAGCAATCACGAGAATAACTTTTGTCTTCTTAAATTGACATAGCCAGCTCCGCAACGAAGTGTAAGACAACATAGACCCAACGAATTTGATCAACTTCATTGATTCGTTGTCACATACAATTACCTTGAAACATTAGCGTCTTCCAAACTAAATATAAATACGTAATGGCGCAACACATATAGCCTAGCCTAAGCAATGAGGCATGGTCTCGCAAACACTACCGTCCTCCCACCATTTCGCGCCCAATCATATTCATAATCTTATAAATTAAAATAACGGATCACAGAATTGCAGGCAATAGATATGTTTAGAAAATTATATAGTGCATGTAAATGCATAAACATCTTTCAAACAATGAGGTAGGACCTTGAGTTATACAGTAGGTTATCTGAATGCAAGCTAGTACTGCTACTATGCGGTGGTTGATAGCCTCACTGAAACAATACCGCCCACTGACACCACATCTTGTCGCCCATGCAAATTCTGTCACCCCCCAAAAAAATCTTACAAATTCAGTGTTCACTCTATTAGTTAGAAGCGTACCTGCAAATAACTATATATATATATATATATATATATATATATATATATATATACACACACACACACCACACACACACACACGGGGTAACATTAATAGTTAATTAGTATAACATAATTTACCACTTTATTTGTCGATATAAGAAAGGAATTATAAGGCTTGGATATACCGTGTTTACGGAGTGATATACCCCACCAAGGTTATTATTGTTAACTAAAATGGAAAAAAAACATTAAACAATAAATGAAATAAAAATAAAAACGAGATTTTACCAAAAAACGATAACTCAAACTGTATTTTGAGTTTACAAAACTAACTAAAATAAACCAAAATTAGAGGAAATGTCTTCAGTTTTTGTGGTTGTAAAAAAAATCTATTTATGCCTAGTATTTTGGAAGGATATGAAATGACAGTTATTTAGCGGAAGCTTTTCTCCAAATCTATCTTCTTTTATTTCAGTGTGCCAGTTTTACGCCAGTCAGCGCGGTCACACAAGCAAGCGTATTCCAATTAAGATCTAAACGCTTCTACATCTCACCTCGGCTAGCGGAGCTGCAGTAGGGGCAGCCGGTGCAATAGCACCTGTTGTGGCCAAATTTGGGCATCCTAGCGGATGTTCCGGCCTGGGATGTGGTTCAGGGATGGTCACCAAAGAGACAGTATGTGCCTTTTGGAGACACTGAAGGCTAGAAGTTTGGGTTAAGTCATAACATTAAGTCATGTCTTAGTTTCCTGTGTACGTGTCTTTAGATATGCTGATTATGAGCATGTGATCCGTCTTGTCCAATGGAATGACTGTTTGTCTTATAGACCTATATACTCGTTAGAACCTTGTCAACTAATCAGAACTTACTATGTCGTTAGACTGATCTGACTGTAGTATTTTCTCTGTGTACAGACTCTGACTCAGACTCTGTAGTCATCAATAAAATTGTACTTGATCTTTTCATGGTTTCTCCCTCTCATAAGCAATGTCAGTGAGATCCGGTCTCGGTTCACATGAGAACTCCCCTACCTTTTCCCAATCATAAGTATCTCCCTCTATAAAAGATACTGCATTAAGAGTAGATGAAACAACAGTGCGATGCAGCACTCTAGATTAGCATGTACCATCGTCAGCAGACATTTTGATACTGGAGAATGCAATCCGTGAAGAAATGCTGTCTTGGCTTGAAAAATAGTGCATGTACTGCTGGTGAAATGTAACATCAAGCGGGACATAGAAACCACAACACACCGAAGCACAGAGAATGGCAGAGGCACAATAATTTTGCGACACTAGCGACACTCCCACGTACCTGTAGTTTATACATTATTTCATTCTGTGGTATGTGAATCATGTGTCTTCACTGTTGGTGAAATTTATTGTCTTAGTTTCCAATCCTTAGTGGAACATAAGAGGCCTACAGAGCGTAGGATCTACTCACAGAAGAAAAGCGGAAGTTATTTCGACGAACTCTGCAAGCAGCGTTACGTCAAATTAATATGTAATATTTAACCTGACCTTAACATATCTCGAAGATGAAAAAGTCTAAAAGACGCCCTACTGGAAAATCCATCTTAGAAGCTGGTATGAGCTGGTGGTAGTTGGTCTTCCAGCTTTCAAAAATCTAGCTACAAGCTGGTCGACCAGCTACTAGCTCAAGCTGGATTTTCCAGGAGGGTAGACACAGAGCTATATATAGAATTGCGACATCTCTGTTCACTTGAATGTACCAGTTTTTGTACAGAAATGGCGGATCGTGTGGCCTCGCAACAGTTCCCGGAAGTTATCAGTAAATACGATTAGCTCGGTAGAGTTGTAGCAAGATGGACCGTTTGCGATGCACTTTTTAGGAATCAGATTCTCTATTCTCAGGACATCTGAATCAAATTAACATGTGCATTAAAGCATGTTAGTGGATTATCCCCCACTAATTTGTATATTTTGGGATTGATCGACCAGTCTGTTCATCGACCAGGGAGCCTAATGTGTGTGCACGGTAAGTCAAATTCAAATTATTGCTTTGAATAATTCACTTACATCATTAATTAGAACATGAATTTGGACACACTATAAAGCATTTCATGTACTTAAAGAGTGCAGGGCTTGAGAGGCTAAAGTCTATTAACTCCGATACCTAGAGGTGCCCGGTTTAGAGAGTTGGGTTTCTCAAATGAATAAAGCAATTTAATAATTTTTTATTGTACTCCACAGCATGATGGGACCTTGCTGGAGAGTGCCTGATCTTCTTTTCGCAAGACACCTACTGTGTTGGAGAGCTCCATGATGGAGGAACGAATCTTGGTTGGTCCGTGGTCATTCAATTTAGTGATTGAAATCATAGGCTCATTGGGAGGGATGACAAAGAGCACCTGCCTTGAACTGTTAAGTTCACCAAGACGTTTTCTCCACCAGGAATGTCGTCATTGTGCTCTGTAGCAATTTTACATTTGGACAGATGTGGCACTTATGTTTTATTGTGGTCAACCCCAAACAAATTCCACCTCGCCTGTTTAGGGCCACCCATTTTTAATAAATTATTAAAACATAAGGTTCACAATGGTGTGGCCATTTTTTGTGAAAAAGTACAAATGCAGTGTTTGAAAAATCATTACCTAACTTTTTTTTTTTGCAGTTATAATCTTTATGAATAATAAGATTGTTCCTGCTTAATTGAAGTTGAGTCAACCATTTCATTCTTTCTTCTCGGACCGATTGGAGCTTGATATCAGATATATAACAATTATGCCCATCAAAATGTAGTGTTCTTCTTGGAGCAGGCCAAACATTTGAATGGTGAAGGCTCCATTGTGTACAATGCACATTCACCGCTCCACATTAGAACAGATGCCAAGAGACATGGAAGTGTTGATAACGGCAGTGCGTTTTCTTTTGAAAATCACCTTAAAACACTAAAATGCTTATTTCTTTCATGGAGACTACCACTGCAGGACATTGCAAAGAGAGGGCTGTGTGCACCCAATTGAAACAATGCCTACACCATACAGAGTGGACAGTGCTGTGAAGTTGTTTGCGAGGAGGAAGGCTCTGACATCCTTCTCTGCAGAACCTACAATATGTATGATTATTTTTTTCTGGACATACGACTACTGAAAAGGTAGGGAGCTGGCCGCTAAAGCCACTCAGTGACTCAAACGTTGATTCAAAGATGGAGAACCAGAAAGCAGAGCCTGTAAGGTGCCCAAAAGATTTAGGGATCAGGGAAATTTCAAAGTGACGTTAAAATCTAGACTACATGTTATCTTCTCTGTATGCTTCCCCACATGAGCAAGTTAGAGAGGAGAAGACCACGATGAATGCAGATATGCAAGACCCAGGATCTCAGGCACCTGCTAACTCGATTTTATCTTCATCAAAACCCTTTTTGAAAGGAGAACTTTGGGAAAATAAGAGTGCAATAGCTTGGACCAGATCAACCAAATATTACAACAGAACAGCAGGCTAGCCAGAATATTAAAGAAAAGTACACACGTGGCTTCTCACATAGTTGGTACAAGAAGAAGGATTGGCTAGCTGGATGCAGCCATGCAAATGCTGTTTTGTTGCTTCCCATGCCTGATTTTTTGAACAGCTGGGACGGATACAAGGTGGACTGTGTCTGGAGGAGCAAGGGACATGAAACACCTTTCTGAAAAAATTAAGAAACATGAGTGTGTGAGGGCACACATGGAGAATATGGTCAAGCTAGCCATACTCGGGAGAGGATTGGGGTGAGGAAAAAATGGAATAGGTCGGTAAGAGTAGAAACTTGGGGTCGATTCCAATCGATGTTAAATAAGGGTACTTCATGAAGGTTCCTCTGCGAGTGGCCACTTTTGTGACGTTTCATTTGTCAGAATCGAGTGGACACTTGATGGAGAGGCAGGGAGGCGAGGTGGGACTTAACTTTTCAAATTGGAACCGACTCGTCCTTCACCAGCAAGAAGAAACTAATAACAATGGAATGTTTTACAGCAGTAGCATGTGGCTTTTACTTTCTTCAATTACTCCTAATAACCCATGGGAAGATTATGAGAAGAAGAAGAGGTTGTAGTTATATTTGGTTAACTTTTGAATATAAACTATTTGCAATGCTATATTTTAGCATTAAGCTACCTAAGTTCAATAGTTATAAAATAAATCAGTTCTAGCTAATTTGTAGTAATGGAGAGAACGAAAACGGTTAATTTGAAATGGTGAAGAACTTTTCAACCTGTGTTCGTCATTCATCGCAAAGAATTCTGGGGCAGATTCTGTTAAAAGTCAGCTTTGATGCCCCTTTCGATGGAGGAAGCATAGAAGGTTACATGTAGCCACTTGCCTTGCTTATAAGCAATTGGAATGACACTCAATATGGCGGCGCGCATTCACGTCAAGGAGAAGTGGTGAGTGTCGAGGAAAAGTCGGCAACTTTAAGGGATTGGAATTGGCCCTTGAGCTCCACTCCTTTTTTGTAATAATGTTATGATCACATACAAGTGTGAGCAACAATGTAAAGTGCCCTGTATATGGTTAACATTGTAGGTCAATCTTAAAATTGTAAACATATTAGGCTTGTTTTGCTTTGTTGAACGTATGGAAGCTAATTAACCCCAATCTAGAATGTTCGCTAATAAGAGCAAAATGGTTCAAGTGTCCGGGCTAAACAAAGTTGTGACTGTTATTTTTACGTGTAGGAGCTAGAGTGTCAAATATCATGTCTTATCGTTGACCATCTGTATGATTAAATCTTTGCCCGACGATTATTCAATAAACTGCATGCACCCGATGTTTGTGTGAGAATCTTTAATCGAAGCTGACACACTTCTCTACTTTGAAGAGGATGACACAGGATCGCCTGAATGCTCTGGCTACGCTCTCTAATCAAAAACATCCCTGACTTCAATAATTAAGTTATTTAGAGGTTGGCCACTCAGAATGGCTAAATTCCTTTACAAATAAGATTCCAGACACACACACAAAGTTAACGATATAATGTTTAAAGTACAACATTGGTATCTGATAGGGATGGGCATTTTAAGTAAGTTCAATGTATGAAATGAGTACTTGCAAAAAAACTCTAATGTGAGAATAGGGTCTGAAAGAAATACCCTAGCAAAAATGTGGTACAGGTGGGTGAAGGGTGAAGGCGCTGCACAGACTATAGATTAGCCTACAAGTGGGCCAACAACAGAAAACAAGTGCAATTTGAAATAAATGTATTGAACAAGGCTTCGCAATTACCTTAATAAATCATGAATTCGAAGTTAAAATCAAATTGAAAAGGCCTGGCCTATTAACATTTTACGTAATTTTACGTAACAGCGCAATAAGCTCTAGATATGACTATCAGGAAGCCTGAAACGTTATCTGTGGCTGCACCGCAGATCTATAATTTCCCTCACGCAAGTTTCACTTCATGCAATTAGTTTCCATTGGGCTCACGCTAGCGTTCTAAACTGAACTGCATGCCAAACCAGCCTTAATATCTGCATTCTAGACTAAATACACTGCGTTCATTGTATAACAGGTACATTGATCAGCTAACTACTTTAGTATCAAAGCTCACGAGTACTTCTTAAGAAAATAAGATGTAATTGTCTTCAACCTCACATGATGGGGAAATACAAAGACTCGCAAGCAAGATGTTTCGGGGTTAATGGGACTGTCTGGTATAGCTGTGTGCTTGGCTAGCAAATGGTTGGCTATTTAAGGTGAGATGTTCTCTGGTAGTAATTCAATTCAATCGACAATACTTGCAAATAACTTTGATCTTGTCGACAGATCCATTTGGCAGGGCCTTTACAGCTGAACTTGCCATTCAAAAATACCCTTTTCTTTATCCATTGCTTGCTAGTTGCTATCTGATTTGCCATCCTATTCACGACTGCGTCAAAAACATTAGTGGCATTAAATGATTTGCGTTAATAACGCATTAACTTTGACAGCCCTATTTGTTATGATGAAAAACAAATCAAAAGATCGAAAATGGGTGAACTATCACTTTAAGTGCAATTACATTAAATGTACAACATCAGTCCCATTGTAGGCAACATTTTTTGAACGCTCATAATAGAAGATTAATAAGAGAGTGTACTGTTAAAATGTTATATATATATATATAATTTAAAAGTAATGAAGTTACTTGACTGATTACTCGTTTTAAAAAGTAATACGTTACTAACGTTAGAAACTTTTGAGGTTTCCAATTTACTCCAATTCTGAAGTTTAGGCTTTCTTTTTTATCCCATACAGACACACTGCTAACTTGTGACTGTCCTGTGATACTTTCTATTAGCCAATATAGGCCCCAATATATACATATATTTTAAAACAGCAACACAAATAATAATCTAAAAAACAATTAATTGTTTACTAAGCAATTGAATAAACCACACACAAAACATTTGTTCAATTTATTTATTGTAGCCTCAAATGGCTAACCAACAAGCCTCAAAAAATCTCACGTTTTACATTCCCAGCTCAGAATAATTTTTCCACATTCAAAGCGGACGAATTAAAATGATACGTTTCACAAAATGGTCAGCAATGAACGTTATTTAAGTTTAAAGTAACAATATATTTCCCGTACTGTTTGTGTCCAAGCCACCCTCCAGATCAGCCGAGCAAACAGAAAGTTTAGTTAAAGCTGTTTCCGCTGCTGTGACTTTAGCTAGCTAGTATGCTAACTTTACCTAGCAAACTACAACCACTAAAGATAGAGTGCTTACCAGTTACCACAGTTTCCTCCAGAACAAAAACATATTAATTTAGAATACCAGAGGCACCCCTTAAAAAGTATTTACTTCGTTATCAAACATACTAACAATACATATTTAAATAACATTATCAACGTGTTAGTCTGTTTTTTAAATAAACTAGAAGAGTATAGATGTAGAGATAATTGGAGGACACATAGTGGGGAATCCTAGTTGAACAGATGCATGTGTAGATGATAATCTATGTACTGATTATTACCCCAGGAAATCTAAGGTCACATCATGGGGGCAAAGCAGAGAAGGAAGTTGAGAGCATTAATAGCCAGCATGGTAGTTAACCCTTACTTGATTACAGCAGGCAACAATAAGACTTAATTATTTGTTAACCTGAGGAAAAATGAGAATAGTGGATCCCAGGCTTGCACATAACAATTAACAGAATAGGGGTCCGTTGTTAAAGGGAGACTGCAAAAGATTTGCAAGACAAGAAACTGGGAATTATGAAAGAGATGTCCCGAGATGTTTGAAAAACAAGGGTTTTGTCAGTTCATGTAACATGTACGTTCCAGCATCTTACTTTAATTTATTACATTGTGAAAAAAAAGTATTTCATATTGCTCGTTATTAAATCAAAATCTTCATAAAATGGCCCATAATCTAGACCTCCCAATACTTTTTCTGATGTTGCTCACTTTAAACCACCGCACTTAATACTATTTTTTATTTCACTCTTCCGAGTCTGTGCGCCTTAACGCTGTGGGTCGCTCTTTCGCTGGTGAACAAAGCAGCTCCACTCATGTTTGACGTTGTGGCGTAAACACGGAAGAGACCCAAACACATTTGCCAAGTTGAGTTGAGAACTCAACTAAGATCAATTTTATATGTTTACATACCAACAACTAAATGTTCGGTCATCCTGAGGAAGAGTTGGTCAAGAAATGGGAAAGGTAATGACACATTTTCCACCTCATATTGATGGAAAATATGTAATTACACCATACACGCTGCTCGCGCGGTCTTGACAGCTGAAACACGTCTGGTGACCTGAACGCGTTCCTACTGAGGGTTGTTTTATTTAAGAATGGAGTTCTCGAACGGAATTGTAAAAGTAGAAGTGCTAGCAAATTAAATTCTTAAGAGTTGTTTAAATTACGTTTGTCATTTGTTACATTTACACTTACGTTGTTATAGTATACAGACACAAATTGTATTCCTTTACCAAAATACGTTATTTGAACTGCACTGGTTTTTTTTCATTCTATGCACCATATCAAGATAACCTTAAATGAGATTACAGGAGCAGTGTTAAGAAACCTGTACCTAGTAGAATGTAATCACCTGTGAATTATCTTTCTAGGTCCCAAATAGTTTGATTTAGTAAATTGTGTATGTTTGGTGTAGATGTGCAATTGTAATTTGTTGCAATTGCAATAATTATTCTGTAATTTTGAGACAGCAGGGTTGCTCAATCGAAGACAAATAATTTTAGAAAGAATGTCTTTTTGGATATAGAGAGTAAAGAATAAATGTATTTAACAGAGCTCCTTTATTAGATCTCAGCTTTTCAGACTGGGTGAAACTACTTGATGATTTCATCCAACTTCAAGCTAAAATACTTTGGCTTATCAGTGCAACTGCAGATCTTAAGTCGTGAGTGTCTATGCTCTCTGTGTGTAGGGAACAAAGGATTCTTAGACAGCAGGTTGTGGAGGCGGACACTGAAGAGTGGCAGAGGAGCCCAAACTTCAGCGGCCTGAACAGGGTGGGAGGAGTGGACCTCTCCTTCATCAAAGGAGACGACGTCAACGCCTGTGCTCAGCTCGTGGTTCTCAGCTATCCGGACCTAGAGGCAAGGGCTCACCACATGACAGACCTCTGTGCCATGTCGAGCGTGTTTTGATTGTTGTATGCGATATGTTTTCCTTCGCTTTGCTTTTCTGTCCAAGCCTTTATTTAATGAATCCATTAATTAGATCATAATTTATATACCACCTCTAAAAATTCTTCAGGTGTCAATAGTTGAGTATTTGAGCTTCCAAAGACATATTCATAAGGCGCCTGTTTACAAAATCATAAATCCTCCAGGTACTTTATGAGGACAGTCAGATGGTGTCCCTCACTGCCCCCTACATCGCTGGCTTCCTGGCCTTCAGAGAGACCCCCTACCTCCTGGACGCCCTGCAGCGCCTGGAGAAGACCAGCCCCAGCCTGCTACCTCAGGTCAGCGTCTGTTCACGCACACACACACAAACACACACAAACCAAATATTTCTCATACTTTTTTTTTGCTCCTAAATATTGCTATGATTTTACATGTCTGACCCCCAAGAATTGATCAACGTTATCTATCATCTTCAACATTAAGCCTATAAACCAACAATTCAGTTGAAAAAGCACCTGGATAACCCTCACTAGTTTTCGAGCAATACTATATGCACTTAAGTCTATGCAAATTACATTTTAGTAAACAGTGGTTTTACAGCAGTTACAGATGGTGGTTTCATAAACCCTGACCTTGGCTGTGGTGACTATGGCCTGTATAGGCTTGATTTCTTTTGTTTCCCTTGGCTGGCCATTACTGTGAACATGCAGTACTTTCCCAAACATTCTCAATTTAGACTACACATTTCTAACTGTCCAGTGGAAACAGGGCATTAATAGCTTCTTTCGTGATGTCTTCAGAAATTACCTTGCTCTTGAGCTACCTTAATTCATTTATCTTGTCACTATTTGGCTGCCTTTTGCATGATTATCTGACACTCATTTACCACAGAATATGCCTTCAGAATAACATTTGGCAAGTAGATATTAGGGGGTCAGGTTTTTGTCAGGGTGGACCATCTTTCTTGTGAACGACTGACTACTAAACATTCACTTTTCCAACTGTAAATGCCATAGAGGCCTGCAAAACCATGGCCAAGTCAGGAGCACATTTCTGTTGATTCTACATTAAAATAGAACCTCCAGAGATATACCGCAGTAATACTAGATGTGTCAACAGGTGTGTATTGTGAGAAACAGCGGTGCAGAACATGGTTTGCGTCTGGGTACCTTTATCTTAGCTGTCCCTGATTTCTACCCTCATACAGGTTATCCTTGTGGATGGAAACGGTCTTTTTCACTATAGAGGTGAGAAATACAGTTCAGAAACATTTGTGCCAGATAAATATATTATAACCAAACCAAGGGGATTGTAGTAAGGTTTTGTGCTTCAATACACCTGTTGTCATTCTTGCTTCTTTTATGTGGTACTGTCCACTTGCAGAATTTGGCCTGGCATGTCATCTTGGAGTGCTCTCTGGTCGTCCTTGTGTAGGTGTGGCCAAGAATCTACTGCAGGTGCAAGGTATTTCCAAGAGTGAGGAGCACCTATTACAGGTGAGAGATCTTTTGTGAGTTCAACTAAGCAGTATAAGTAGAAATCAAAAGCTACTGTCACTGCAGTCGAAAGTGGGCGAAATCCGGTTTTATACAGCTCATGTGTGACTCAGATCTGTTTTTTATAACAATGTGAACAGCACAAATCACATGGAATCTGATCTTTTCAATTCGGACTTTCGTATGTTGTCTTAAGTCCGATACAGGTCAGATTTTTTACAATGTGACCTCAGTCATATCAGAACTTTTACGTAACTCTAGATCTTCTAGCATGTGACATCTTTGTTATTGTTCTTTTGTCCATGCGGTTCAGTTCAGGACCATGACCAATTCACACTGGAATCGAATATTGTTAACATTTCAAAAATTATAATTTGGATCTGAGCAATAAAACCGAATTGAGCACGAAGGCTTGCATTGTGAACGTATTGAAAGTGAGAGAGTCGATACAAAAAGCAGGAGCTGCAGAATTAGACCAGCTGCTTGCTTAAAGGGGTAATATACTCATTTATTTTGGGCGATAGTGGTCTTGTTTTTCTGCTCAACACTACTGCGATTTACTGACTGCAGTTCAACTTCACGCTAACCTTAAACAATACGTTTTTCTTCACTATTTGGATGGTTACTCAAAACAGTGAAAAACTAAGTAGGCATATCGTGAAGAGTAAGAATGATTATCTGCACATTGGCTGGACCATGCAAGTTTTGATTGCATCAACTTATTAACGTTTTTCCTACTGTACAATCTTGCAAGTAAAAAAATGTGGTATTAAAATAAGGCAAGTAAAGCGACCTCAACATTATTGTTAATAACCTCAAATTAACAGGGAAAGCAAGCTCTGAAACACAATTTAGGGTAATAATAAAAAAATGTTGGTTTGGTTTAAGCAAAAGTTCATCTTTGTAAGACATTTTAAAACAAAGACAAACCTTAGGGTGTTTTCCCCAAATAATAGTGTTTCATTAGCGGGTGTGTTGTTAGCAGCAGAGCAGATGGTCATGCCATGAAATTGTTAGTCACTAAGGTTAGTTTTAATTGGCAGCAATAAAGGGTGTCATCTCCACTAAGCATGCTTTATGTTGTGTAAAATCATGACAAATACTCCCAGATAGACCTTTATTTTAGTTTTTTTGTTCTATATTGCGACTTACATGTGAATTTGGATAAGCCTTTTCAAGACACATGTCATTTTAGGTCAATATAAAGTTTAAGTGTTGATTCCTTTTGTCTTCAGTAATTAAGATTAAAGGTGTTGCCATTTGTGGAGACTGGAACCATTTTGTAAAGTACCTTCGGCAACTTAACTGTAATTTACAGTTGAGACCAAAATGATTAGCCCCGCAGGAGTTATGGAACATTTTCCTAAAATTCTTCCCAATGTTTGCAGCATTGATAGAACTTGATATAATCAAACATTCACCAGTGCTATTTAGTAGCGGTTGGTACATTTTGGAATATAAAATAAGTTTAGACTTGCTTTATATCAAATGAAGTGAAAAATGGGTTGGTCAAAGATTTTAGCCCCCATGTGAATTTTTGCTTTCAAAACACACCTAATCAACCAATCAGCTTTCAAACCACACCTGAGCATTCAATCAGCATAAAAGGACTCAAAGAAACAGGGCACTTGAATACCTTATTGAGAGGGACTATACTACTACTCTTACTCACCATGCCAAAGACAAAGGAAATCAGTCTTGAGCTCAGAAAGAAAATAGTGGAGGCTCATGAAAAGGGGGAAGGCTATCCTGCTATTTCCAAGCGTTTCACAGTGTCTAGAACTGCTGTACGTTGCATCATTGCGAAGATATGATCATGATAAATGATCTCTGGAGAGGAAAGTAGTCAGAGATGTCAGCAAGAAGCCCCGGACATCCGCCAAGATGATTGTTGCTGACCTGGCCTCTTCTGGAGTTGATGTTTCAAGGAACACAGTTGTGAGGGCTCTTCATCGTGGTGGGCTTCAGGGCCATCGTCCCAGAAGAACCCCTTTACTCAAAGAGCGGCACATCAGAGCCAGACTGAGGTTTGCCCGTGAACATTTGAAAGGTAAAGATGAGTTTTGGAAGTCTGTGCTTTGGTCTGATGAGACTAAACTAGAACTGTTTGGGCACATGGATGTTGCTTATGTTTGTCGAAGAAAGGGAGAGGCCTTCAACCCTAAGAACACAGTTCCCACAGTTAAACATGGTGGTGGGAGCACCATGCTGTGGGGCTGTTTGGTAGCCTCAGGCACAGGGAGCCTTCTTCGGGTGCATGGCATCATGAAAAAATAAGATTGTTGACATTTTGAGGGATAATATGAATAAATCTGCTCTTAGTCTTGGGTTAGGTCGTCGCTGGATCTTCCAACAAGACAATGACCCAAAGCATACATCACAATTGGGCCAACAGTTCCTAAAGGACACCAAAACCAAGGTGCTGGAGTGGCCCGCACAGAGCCCAGATCTTAATCCTATTGAGAATCTATTGCGGGTGCTCAAAGTGAATATCCATGCTCGGAAACCACGCAGTTTGGACCAGCTGGAACAATTTGCAATGGAAGAATGGGCCAAAATTCCTCAAGAGACCTGTGCCAACCTAGTAAAGAACTACTCTAAGAGGTTGTTGTCAGTTGTGGCTCAGAAAGGGTACACTATTGACTATTAATGGCCAGGGGGCTAATCATTTTGGACGTGTCATTTTTGCCGTTTCTTGTTTCAACTCAGTGCATCAATAAAATATCCTAATCAAACTTGGTGGACATTTTGTCTTTACTATTTTGGAAACAAATACACTATAAACACTTGTTGTTAATGGTAATTTCCATGGAGAAATCAAGGGTTGTGTCTGATTTCACAAGGGGGGCTAATAATTTTGGCCCCAACTGTAAGTAAAAAACTCCACTGCAAGCTAAAGCATCAATTTACAGGCATTAAACATAATATTAATAACCTGTGCTAGCATATGTTAGCATGGTGCACTTGGCATTGCACGTTAAGACCTTGATCCACTTTCATGACATTTGTGCCAAAGCAACTTCATACACATTGATTAGATGGCCAAAGAAAGGTAGCGACCAGCACTTTCTATGCTCTTGGAAACCGATACCCAAGTATTTTAATCTCACCTACTTGTTCAACCGATAACATTAGCCTGGCTAACAGCATTTGATGTTGTGTTCATTGAATTGTGTCTGTGCTACCAAAGCTATGATACTATCTATGCCATTTAGCCACTTTTCATGTCTATTCATATTAGTTATTTTTACAGACACTGCCCCTCTAGGCTTTGCCTCAGATCAGTACGATGGGAGCCATATTGGGCTGCCGACTGATTCTCAGTGATCTCACACACACTACCTATATGATTTGTAAAACAATAAGGGCCTCAGAACTGAGCCTTGGTTGTGGCTACAGATGGACAAAATAGCCCCTGTTGTGAGTAGGTCTCTATTTTTACAATACAAAGGTAAAGAGAAAGTCTCGGTGTGTTCTCAAGTATGAAATAAACTAACTGTAATGGACAGAATGGGAGAAAATAAACAAAGGAGAGAGGAAAAATGGAATGAAAAAAGTCATATTTTCTTTTTACCCTCAGATAGCAGCACTACAAAATGGTGGAGAAAGCTTCCCACTAATCGCTGCTTCAGGAACAGTGCTTGGAAAGGTAAGAAACAAACTCCCAGCCAAGTAGCTCCTCCTCCCTGGTCTCAGGTTCTCCTCCTCCTGGTCTCCAACATCTCCTCACCCCACGTATCAATGTTTCCTCTTATTTATTTCAGAGCTGAGCAAATGTTTATCTCTGTGAGCGCATACTTCAGCTCTGTGAGCAATTTGCGAAACGTTTTCACCTCAACATGTCTCTTACAGTCATTTTATCCATTATGGGCAATTGAAAAATCTCTTGTTGCAAACAGTGAGCAACTTCTCACCCCTATTAAGCAGGGGTACACTTTTATGTACTCTGCAATCTAGTAACTAGTATAAACTGAACTGATGGACAATGAAAGCGTCGACTGTAAAGCCCACTGAAAAATAAATCTGATAAGTCTTCTTAGCACAAAGAGAGACCAATCAGTACGCTCTCTCTGTCATTCTCTTGCTACGGCTGTAACTCGCAGTCTGCAGAGTCGCAGAGACCCGAGAGAGCTCCCTCTCACTCCTTCGCTCTCAAATTATAAGATTTTTTTTTCCTCTTTGTTAACTTTTTAAGTGTTTTCCAACAAGTACATACATCACTTAAACAATAATAAGAAAGTACCATATATTTTACCAGCATTTTTTTGTATTAAACTCATTCTGCGTGTCTTAAATAACCTTGTGCGCAGGTCCTTCAACTGATCTGCGCGCCCGCGCGCAGCTTAGAGGGAACATTGCCATGTATACTCAGTCTCTCTCCTTTCTCCTGCCTCCAGGCCTTGCGGAGTTCAGATAGCAGCACCAAGCCTGTGTATGTGTCTGTAGGCCATAAGATCAGTTTGGACACGGCGGTGCGCCTTACACACGCTTGCTGTCGCTACCGTGTCCCTGAGCCTATCCGACAGGTATGCACACACACAAGCACACACACACCTTAAATGTCAATTACCAAAAACAATCCAACTCGGTAAGCGAGAAAGACAGATAGCAGTCTTAGATCTGTCCTCATTAAATCTGCAGTCTGCAATCTGCAATGCTGCTTCCTTCCTACCACTTGGCTGTGCTGTGGTTCCACAGAGTTAGAAAGGCACTGGGACTCAGATTTGAACAACACTTCATCCAGAGTGCTTTGTCTTTCCCCTGTCACACATTGTCATCTCTGTCTCTCAACCCGTTTTTCTCCACTGCAATCAAGTCACACCGGTGTTTATTTCTTTGGTACCGCAAAAGTTTTTAAAGGGGTTTAAAACACATATGAACACACAGACACCACTTGATCAGGGTTTTTTTTTCTCCAGCGTAATTGCGGAACATCGGCTTAACCTTTTCCTCCTATGTTTGTTTCTGGCAACACACAATCGATCTAATCTCATTTCTCTTTCTCCTATCGTTCTGCACCTATTTATTTCTCTCACAGACATTCTTTACCTCCGTGGCAGTTTTTCTCTTCTTTTCTCTGTTTCTCCATGTCCAGAGGTCGTCAAGTTTAAATCTCGACAAACCACCTGGCTGCCTACCAGATGTCAAGCATCGGCGCGTTCACACACACACACACACACACACACACACATCCCGTCACTAGACCTGCTTGGAGCCAGCGGTGACAGGTCCTGGTGTCAGAACAACGATGGGCTGTGTCTTACCTTCTCAGACCATACATTCACTGTGGGGACACAGCCAGGGGCACATAAGGGCCTTCAGCAGAGGGACACACCTGTTTATGAGAACAGCTGAGCAGCTACTGTGCCGGAGGACAGGGCTTTGACTAAAGCACCAAAGGAGAGATTAATAGGACAGGTCTGGTATAGTCAACAGTCTTAATGCTATCACACATACAAAAAGGTATTGTTCATTTCTTCCTCGCTTTAGTTGTTTTTTGAGTGCACCTCTGACTGCCTAATGCATAAAATGTGAACTCGATGAAAAACACTGTCTTGTTAGATTTGTGCATATCTATTCCATGTGTACGCTTCTTTAATACCTAGGTTCAGCTTGTATTACACGGCAACTAAAATAATACAAGATTCAGAGATTATGTCTAGAAATCACTTTGCATTGTCTTTTTCCTCAAACAAAGCATTTTGTGTTTTTTTTCCCCCTTCGGTTTTCTTTAAGTCATGGCCCCCATTTTCTTTCTTTTACAATCTAATTTGACAACAGTCGTCATTCCACAGAAAACTAGAACCTTGCTATTTGCTCCCCTCCTGTTTCAAGTGAAAAAAGAGCAGAAGATGAAAGGAAAAAATGACATCACGCTGGAGTTCTGCAGTGAAGGGTTGATGGTGTGAAGGCACTGCAGCAGAATCTCATGTACAGCTGAAGAGAGCACACACACTTACTTTCTCACACACCTCCGCACACACACACCCACACACATTCTTATTGAGAGACTTAGTCACACTCCAGTCTATCCAGCCAAGTTTTTTCACGCCATTAACTTAGCGCCTTTCTTACATGAAAAGATCTGTAGTCCGTGCGATAGGTCCAAAACATGTTTAGTCCCAGAGGAAACACTGGTTTCAAGCCCTCTTTCAGTTCTTTTGGTATAAGCCATTTTAGCACTCAAAAAAACTAGCTATCTTTCTCTGTCTATTAGTATGACTATGCAAACACTAATTCAGATGTAGACGTTTGTGGGTTAAATCAATGTTTATGTGAATTGCTTAGTATTTGTGTATCTGTGCATTTGCCCCCGTCTGTTTTCTGGAATCGATTTGCCTACAGACAAGCACATCTCACAACTTTTGTCGACAATTCCAGTTAACGAGTGGACAATTTTTTGTAACACAATTTGTAACTACTGGATGTAAATGGGTAGAAAATAGACAAATACGGCACTTTCATATGTAGGCCAGTGTTGTCATTTAATAACTCAGAAAAAAACAGTATATTGTTTTATTATTATGTGTCTATTCACATAAAATATTAAACGTGCTTATACAAGTTTGAATAGGTAATGTATATACATGTCAACAACTGTTAAAGTATAAGTTGTTGGGACAACAATGATGTTGGCTGTTATGGCAAAAATATGTACTGTGGAATAGTCTGCCCCAAATGTGTTTTCTTCGGTCGGTAGTCATCATTGCGTCCAGAAGCTCAGTAGTTTCACATATGAACACTATATCAGGTTTTTATGAGTTCTAGAAGCTAGTTACTAGACCCCGGAGGTCTAGCGCCCAATTACAATTTAGGGGATATATTGATCTATTTCAGGGTTTTACAACATCTGTTAAGATTTCTTGTGTCAGAGAGTAGGTTTGTGTAATTTGGCAAACACGGCCTGATCTAGTACGTAAAACAGCACCGGTTCTATCTGCATACCGAAGCCCTGTCAGTGCGTTTTTATTTATTTATTTATTTTTCATATATGGGCTATACCGTTTTGTCACTTTATTCCTCAAGCAACGATGAATGTGTATTATGGTTCCTGGGCCTAGGGAGACGACAGGCGGTGCAAAGCTCCGTGGGTCGCAGTAACACGTGAAATGGGAATGTGAAGGATAGCGGTCCAACAGCAAGGTGCTCTGTTCAGAGACGGACGGGAGGACCCAAAAGAGAAACGGACAATTATGTGTCCCTTTCCAGCAGAAAGGACACGTGTTTGCATTGCAGTAGCAAGGAAAACAGCCAGGACAGAACCTAAACTCACAAGGGACACAAAAATGATCAGTTTCTCTTTTGGGTACTCTGCTATTTCTATATGCATCACAAAGCTAGCCTCTATGTGTTTTTCTTATTGTCTAACTGACCTTGTCTTTCATCCACTTCCCCTCTTTTCTTCTATCCATCCATCACTGGCTGTACTCTGCCCCTCCACACTTTGAAAAATTCAAGCCCCTGGAGCTGCTGTTTTTCTGTCTCTTGTCCCCGACACACTTACCCAAACAATGCAAGCACACAACCACACACAGGTGACTTTCCATATAAACAAATGAGTTCTGCAGACAGTAAGAAGTCAGAGTGGCAATGTGCATGGGGACTGGGTAACTATGAGGAATTACACCCACAGGTACTGAGTCATTAGGCTTTCCTCCGCTTCTCTCTACACGGTTATCATAGGCCAACGACGGCGAAAGAGCCATGCATCTCACTTAGTATGCCTTAAGCCTGATTTGTTTCTTAATAGAAACAAAAGACAGATCTAAAGACAGGCATGTTGCAAAAGCCTGTATCGGTTAGATGAAAAATAGTAACACCATTTTCTGAATTTATCTTTTTTACAGTGTTACAAAGTTCTTTAACAACAACATGTCTGTTTAAATGTGAATGATTTTTCTATTTAAAACACATAATATAAACTAGGTAAAAAACTATTAGCAACTAAATGATTGATTGTTTAAATGGGTCTTTATTAAAATTCAAACTAGATATGGTGTCCCTATACCTTATATGTTTTAGGTGGATTGTTTATGTCTAGACCTTGTAACATCTTGCTGGGGTTTTACGGCAGATCCAGAGTTTTGTTACTGCTCATCCTTTGTTACTGCAATTTCTGAAATCCAACCAGGATCAAGTCTACTTAAGGCATGGAGTAGAACATGCACACGATTAGATTGGTGTGATTTGTTCTGTATTGTTCATTCAGTCAAAAACCTTGCTTGCAGAATTTTGCACTAACTGAAAAATAAAAAGGTGTTTATCCTTAGACCACAATAACCTGGTTTGCAATAGTCAAATCTAGAGGAAATAAAATATGAAATTGCTTTTTCTAGATCATTGAGCAACCAAAATGAGCTTCTTTCCAGATGCTTATTTTCTTCTTCTTTTTTTTACCAAACTGGTTTTTGTTTTAAGACAAAACATAGAGCAGCCCTATGCTCACATCTCCCTCTCTCGTGTTGGAACCCAGAACTAAGTCAAGAGTGTTGTCAAGATTGTGAGATAGATTGGTAAAGATGAAAGGGCTTCTACAAGGTAAACAATTTCAGGTAGAGTAAACCCTAACCTTTCATCTTGGTCTTCCCTCTACTCCATCCTTGCATGTGTGTATGTGTTGGTTTGTAAGTGTGTGCATGCGTATTAATAAAACACGCACAATTCATGATGCTCATGAAGTTACATTGGACAGGAAAAGTTTTTGTAGTTGCCCCACTAGTATAGTGACTGTATAGGACTGTTCTCTCTAAATGTTAATATATTACTGGTTGACATTCTCCTAGAAGACACAGTGCCAGGCTCACTCAGAGCGAACAAAGAGCGAGGGAGTCAGCCAGAGGGTAGGAGAGAGGGAGAATATGAGAGGTAGAGACTTGGAGTTGGAGAGCGGGAGAGAGATGACAGTGTACATTTAGGAAGACAGCCACTGCTGCGAGCCTCGGAGGCTTCCTGGGGAAGGTGGAATAGCGTGGCCCAGTGTCTGTGGAGCCGGGCCAGGACGAGGGCCTGCCAAAGCCCCCCGCTGCTTGCCACAGCGCCCCTCCACCTGGGCCTTTCACACCAGTGATTGCAGGCAGAAAGCGAGGCCATCAGTTTGACAAACAGTTCGGGCGAGTGGACCCAACTTCAATCAGGCCCTCTCTCCGTTGCCAAGCACGTACCAGCACAGCTGCTCAACCCGCGACTATTTCCTTCTTTTCTTTTGTTGCATTTGTTCTTTCCCACTCACACACTCAAACAAATGACGCTCAGCCTCATTTTCTTCACTAGTTTCCTCGACGCGCTTGGTGCCTGGATGAAAATTAGACTGTTAACACCAGATGTGGGTTTGTCTTGGCAAGAGGACTTCTCATTTCTACAAGTTTTTAAATACCTTTCTTATTCTTGGAACCTTCAAATGTGCACCGATATAGGAGACCTGTGTGTGTGATAATCTAGTGGCTTTATCCCTAGATTGAGTGACTGAGTCACATCTTAGTCGTTAGAAGGGAAGTGTAGACGGGAATCTACTAGGTGCAGCTGATGCCAGGGCTTTGCATCACCCTCCTATTCAATGTTCATGTAAAGCCAGATGCACAGACACACCTAGATTCTCTCTCACATGCTGTCACCCACACATGCTCCTACCCACTGCTCCATCACTGCTTCACAAGTTCACTCCTAAAGTCAGGGCCTCACAACAAAGACAGGACCGTATTAAATAAACAGCTTCTGATGAATTCCTCCGAAGCAATTTAACGGATGGATGGTCGTCCTTGTCACAAGAGGAGGCAGCTCTCAGTAGTTAGCCGTGCTGGTGGATTCATCTTGACATCGTGAACTAGGATCGGCCCCAAATGCTGCATAGAGATAAAAACTGATGTGCTAATCTATTAGTGAGAAGAAGAAAAACATTTAAAATTAACGTGCAAGATTTTCTAAATTACTCGAGTATGCGATGATTCAGTAGCTTTCTCTTACCAGAACGATAATTCTTGATGTACATTCAAACTGATGAGCAATGTTGACATTAGACCCAAATATGGCTGCGAGTCCTAATTTGGAAAGTCACATGATGCAGTTTTGAATGGGGTGAGTCCAAAAACATTCAGTCTTGCTAGAAGCAAGTACCAAATTCCAAGTATAATCAGCAGAGACCAAACAACGCAAATCCATTATTAAACAGAAGCGGATCTCTGACAAATATTTGCTACATTTGCAGTCATCTGCGCATCCATTTATATTCAGAAGTCTCCCCTATTCGCTTGGTCATAGTGTGCAGCAGCAGTAGTAAGCCTGCTTTATTTAGAAACAAACACCTTTTTGAATTTTTGCTGCACACTTTGAAATGTGTTGCATTATGTTATATTGGTCTAATGTAGCTCCATGTTGGATACATTTTAAGGTTCTAAAAGTATAGCAACTTTGATCACATCCATTTAGCTTATGCTTTTTATAATCCCCTGCATGGAGTAGACCAGCATTCTGTTTACAGCAGTGTGTTTTGGTTAGTGTTCACAGAATTACAGGTGACGTTTATAAAATCATTCTCTTTTACCAGTTTAGCTATTTTACACATTTTTCTAACACATTCGTTAATTAATCAAATTGATTTTCCTCCTGGCACTGATTAATGTTGTACTTTATAATTATACTGTATATCCTGCAGTCACTATCACTCTCACACTCTCTCTCTCACACACACCCCCACATACACTCATGAATAAAATAATGTTAGATATGTTGCTCTATGTCAGTGCTGATTTCTGCTGTTTTCTTCTCTTTTGACTCCCAGGCTGACATTCGTTCCAGAGAATACCTACGCGTCCACTATCCAGCTTCGGACACATGAACATTCAAAAAGAGGTCACTTTTTACGGCACAACACATACAAACTCACACACAGATTTGTCACATCCTGTAATAACTACTATATCACTGGTTGCATTGCAGTATAAACACTATACTTTTGTTGTCTGAACATCATGAAACAATTAAAACAAACTGAAGCTTGCTCCTTCCGTCAAATATAGGTCCTATGAGGGTTCCATCAGCTCGAGATCCAGAGAGGGATCCCCCAGATCCAGGAAGTAATCCACCTGCTCCAGAGCCAGGGCGTGATCCACTTTCTCCAGAGCCAGGGAGAGATCCACCAGCTCAAGATACAGGGAGAGATCCACCTGCTCCAGATCCGGGGAGAGATCCACCTGCTCCAGATCCAGGTAGTGATCCACCTGCTCTAGAGCCAGGAAGTGATCCACCCAGGGTTTGCTGCCTTCGCCGGACATGTAACATTGACTGCCACTAAAATCTGCATTTTATTAAATTTTAGAAGAACCGTCACTTATGCCCTCTTAGATACTGAATAAATAAACACATTTGGGTCTTTTGACACCTTTGACTCTGTTTGTATATTATGATCCAATGTAAAAAGAAAGCTTGGGTTATTTCTAAATTGAGCTATTCCACACTAAATTTGACCTATTAGCCAACCACAAATTAGCCTGCTCACTAGTGCGCCACCTGAGCACGCATTACCCATCCTGATTCACCACGGTGCGCATGTGCCAGCACATCGAATTAGTACACACAAAAGATCCACTTGGTCAAGAACCAGGGAGGGAATTAAGATGGATCTGAGCGGAGGTTGGGGAGGGGTGGTAGGTAGGCAGAGAGCCTTTGATGCTGTGATCATCTTGTGAATTAGCAGTCTGCACCGCCCCACTCAACTCTCCTCCTTTTCCTCTTTCAGTCTTCAAAGCTACAGTGCGCAGGGGGAAAGGTGGTGTATGGTTCTTGTTGTTTTAAGATGGACAGACATACTGTACATACATTTCAGTGTATATCAGTAGGCCCATCACCACACAATAATTGTAATTCAGACACTTGTTTGAAGTACAATTGGAAAAAAACATGAATGAATTCACCCCCTTTTATGTCACTCGCACACCGATGTGCACGCCCACACGTGCACGTGCCTACGTTCTTTCAGCAGCATTTTTCCTCTCGAAACTCGGCCTGGGATTAAAGTCCTCGCTGACGTGCAGAATCCTCTTTGATCATCTCTTCAAAAGACATGCATTCAGGGAAATGAGGTTTCTGCCGAGTTGGCAGGGCTGCGCCAAGGTCCCTCCAGAGCTTTAACCTTTAACCTTTAGATTGCTCAGCAGAAGCCCTGAGAACACATCCGTGGGAGTCCGATAAAAGAGCACGTTTGGGTACAAAGTAATTAGACTCAAGAATACTGTAGTTTAAAAGAACACATTGGGTACAAAGTAATTATACTCAAGGATACTGTAGTTTAAAAGAACACATTGGGTACAAAGTAATTAATACTCAAGTATACTGTAGTTTAAAAGAACACATTGGGTACAAAGTAATTAATACTCAAGTATACTGTAGTTTAAAAGAACACATTGGGTACAAAGTCATTAATACTCAAGTATACTGTAGTTTAAAATAACACATTGGTTACAAAGTAATTAATACTCAAGTATACTGTAGTTTAAAACCTGCCTGGAAGTGGGCCATGCATAGAAGAGAGGGGAACGAAGGGGCACCGCCTCACCGCCAGTGAGGAGAAGAACAGGAGGTGAGTGTGGGATGGAGAGTCGGAGAATGTCTTGGAAGTCATGTAGATCCAGTCATCAGTAGTGTGGATGAGTGAACAAGTAAAAACCCTCTAGTAGTCCCCTGTAGGTCTGTTCTCCTTATCTGCTGCCCTCCTCAAGGATAAACCATCCTGAGATCTTCTCAAGAATGCCAAAAAAGTCAGCAGATTTATGTTTTCGTTGCTGTTTTCCTAACACTTATATATTTAGTCTTTCCAATCTGTGTGTGAGGGACGCTGGATGACTTTTTTACACAGTATTTCCTAGGAAATGCTTAAATGCTATCCTTAAATGAATAGTTCACTATTTTAGATGTTTTCCCTTTTTTCCGTGTCTCCCAGAGATGCCACATGCCGTGAACTATTCCTTAAATTGGGCTAGGTTTTACTGCAGAATCCATTTACTAATAATTGGGTGATATTTACAAATTTGTCCATTTTATGAAAAATCATTTAAATTGCCCTTTACTTTGTAAGCAGTAACCACACACACCTGTCAGAGTCCCGTCAAACCAGAGAGCAGAACAGGGGAAAGCACTGGGCATCTGGACCCACTACCCAGCATCTGTCATACCTCCTACCTGCCCGCTGTGTGTGTGTGTGTGTGTGTGTGTGTGTGTGTGCGTGCGTGCGTGCGTGCGTGTACCTATGTGTGCGTCACAGTGAGGGAAAAGGGAACATTTGACTGGGGAGGGAGAGAAAGCATGTGAGACAGAGCCAGAAGGAGCGAGAAAAGAAGATCTAGGGAGTATCGGGGGGGATCAGGTTCGGGGAAAGACAGCATGACAGGGAGGAGTTTCTCTCGGTTGTGAGTCCCTCTCATGGTGTTGCTCTGTAAATACGTTTATAATCAATATTCCTAAAGGCAGACAAACACAGCTCCTCATGAAGAGATCTGAGCATGTCTAAAGCCTTTATTGGCTTAGCTTTATAGACTGCGAATGGGAGCCATGTCTGTGTGATGTAAGCAGAAGAAGTGCTAAGCCGCCCTCTCCCTGCGTCTCTCTTTTCATTCGTACGTCTTTCTGTTAGATGCGGCAGTCAAGCTGCAATGGTTTCATCACGCTTGGTCTCACTTAGGGAAATCCTTGACACACACACACACACACACACACACAATAGAATGCTACCAAGTGTCAAGCCTCAAACCTTTCAACCGCATGGCTTCATCACCAGACACAGACATACAAACCCACTCCGGTCCGCTCCATGGAAATAACAAAAACAATCGCTGAGCCCCAAGATGATGGATAGAGAGGGTAAATGTGGATGTAAGACTGAAAACATTTGACAAAAAAAAAGACAGATGGTTTGTCAGTGGAATAAGCAAGGATGTTTAACCGGAATTGAGTTCTCACCAAGGGTATAGTATTTAAGTCTTCTCATATTTTATAGTCTTAGGACCTTGACTTAGTCCAAACAGGCAACATTTTCTGAATACATTATCCCGTTGTAAATTCAACATTTTGACCCCCTCTACAAGTCAAAGGGTAGTCCCACAGCCCCTCAGAGGTCCTCTGCTATTCCTCGTAGCGAAAATAATTGTTTACCGTCACCAACACAGTCAGTTGGATGGATTTCTTTCAGTAGAACCTTTGCCATGTACAATATTCTGAAGTGATTAAAAATGATTAAGCACTAATGCAACAATAAATCATTATGCAAATACGTATTATGTAAATTTGTGATTATTTCAAGACGTGATGTGTTGCGTATTTCACTTGGTGTTGTTACCTTGAATTTAATTGTGTTGATAGTGTTTGCTTGTATTGTGGTTTCTGGTTGCTGTTTTTCTGACACCAGCGATAATAACATTTACAATAACATTTCTCTTTCTCTCTCACACTCACACTCACATTCTGCACAGGTGTAAATGCTCCCTGCCATCCTCTCAGCCGAAAAACCTGGAAATCGATGTGCGTTTTTTCTCGGTTTCTAAAGGCCGATCAATGGGGGGCCGACATGCTGTAGTAAAGAAGCCTCAGCCTTAAAGGAGAGCGAGCGTTGGATAGCTGTTAGAGCAGAGACAATGGGAGGGGTGGTGTTTATTGAGTGGCTGTTGTGTACCGTGCAGCGTCGCTTAGTTACTTTATTGATAGAGCTGGTCTACTGCTGCTATGCCACAGGCAACACGGAGGCTGCCAACTTTCAATGCTAAGGTAATAGCAAATTCAATGAGGTAACTATTATACTGCCACACATACAGTTCTCCTTATTCTAATTTCAGTGTACTAACGTCTTCAGGGACACCACCTCTGTGACACTGTTGTATATTATACTATGTACAGTTAGGCCCAAAAATATTTGGACAGTGACACAAGTTTTGTTATTTTAGCTGTTTACGAAAACATATTCAGGATACAATTATATAATCAATATGGGCTTAAAGTGCAGACTCTCAGCTCTAATTTGAGAGTATTCACATCCAAATTGGAGCAAGGGTTTAGGAATTACAGCTCTTTAATACGTAGCCGCCTCTTTTTCAAGGGACCAAAAGTAATTGGACAATTGACTCAGAAGGCTGCAAAAAAAAAAAATAGCAACGCTGCATGGGCTCTTCCCTCATTAACCTGTCATCAATTAAGCAGTTAAAAGGTCTGGAGTTGATTCCAGGTGTGGCGTTTGCATTTGGAAGCTGTTGCTGTGAACACACAACATGCGGTCAAAGGAGCTCTCAATGGAGGTGAAACAGACCATCCTGAGGCTGAAAAAAGAAGAAATCCATCAGAGAGATAGCAGAAATGTTAGGAGTGGCCAAATCAACAGTTTGGTACATTCTGGAGAAAAAAGAGTGCACTGGTGAGCTTGGGAACTCAAAAAGGCCTGGACGTCCACGGAAGACAACAGTGGTGGATGATCGCAGAATCCTTTCCATGGTGAAGAAAAACCCCTTCACAACATCCACTCAAGTGAAGAACACTCTCCAGGAAGTAGGTGTATCAGTATCTAAGTCTACCATAAAGAGAAGACTTCATGAGAGTAATTACAAAGGATTCACCACAAGGTGCAAACCATTAATCAGCCTCAAAAATAGAAAGGCCAGAATTGACTTTGCCAAAAAACACCTGAAGAAGCCAACCCAGTTCTGGAACAGCATTCTTTGGACAGATGAGACTAAGATCAACCTGTACCAGAATGATGGGAAGAAGAAAGTTTGGAGGAGAATTGGAACAGCTCATGATCCAAAGCACACCACATCTTCTGTAAAACATGGTGGAGGCAGTGTGATGGCATGGGCATGCATGGCTTCCAATAGCACTGGGTCACTTGTGTTTATTGATGATGTGACAAAAGACAGTAGCAGCCGGATGAATTCTGAAGTGTATAGGGATATACTTTCTGCTCAGATTCAGACAAATGCAGCAAAGTTGATTGGACGGCGCTTCACAGTACAGATGGACAATGACCCAAAACATACCGCAAAAGCAACCCAGGAGTTTTTTAAAGCAAAGAAGTGGAATATTCTGCAATGGCCGAGTCAATCACCAGATCTCAACCCAATCGAGCATGCATTTCACTTGCTCAAGACAAAACTTAAGGCAGAAAGACCCACAAACAAGCAACAACTGAAGACCGCTGCAGTAAAGGCCTGGCAAAGCATCACAAAGGAGGAAACCCAGCGTTTGGTGATGTCCATGGGTTCCAGACTTCAGGCAGTCATTGCCTGCAAAGGATTCTCAACAAAATATTGAAAAGTAACATTTTACTTGGGGTTATGTTTATTTGTCCAATTACTTTTGAGCCCCTGAAATGAGGAGCGTTTGTATAAAAATAGCTACAATTCCTACATGTTTAATCATATATTTTTGTTCAACCCCTTGAATTAAACCTTAAAGTCTGCACTTCAATTCCGTTGTAGTTGTTTCATTTCAAATCCAATGTGGTGGCATGCAGAGCCCAAATCATGAAGATTGTGTCACTGTCCAAATATTTTTGGGCCTAACTGTATATATTCTGTTGAGATCCATTGGTTAAGGAGTTCTAACAGCAAGAAAAGTCGATTTTGCGTGTATGAATGGCCGTGGACGATATTGAACAAAGAGGGCTGCCACAGATTACTGTTCAAATGCCTTGAGAGAGTAGCAGATAGTAATCTACCATGGCACTTAAATGCACCTTGTTGTTATGACCTAGCCAAGACCACCTATGCTGACAGACACACACACTCACACACATCAAATACTTCAACTTACGAAATCATCAAACCACTCACCTCAAACCACATGCCCTGCACTGGCACACAATCCCAAAGAACTTTGAAGGCACACTGGGAGGGCTGACGGATTAGATCTTCTGTTTCAGGCTTCATATCACCTGATAGGATCTGGTGGCTGTAATTGGGTAATCTGATTTTCTCTGGAGCCTCCATAGTAATTGACTAATGTGCTTTGTCAAGTCCACGAGTTTGATGGCAAACGCACTGTTTTTAAAAACATCTACACTGGGCATTCCTTCGTTCTTTCTGTCTCTTTGTCTCTCACTTCCTTTCTCTCTTTACAATGTGTTCACATCTTTTTTTGAATGCATCTTGCATCTCATCAGTCCCTGTTACTCTGCCTTCCTCTCTGTTACTCATCGGCCCTGTTCTTTTACTTATCTTTCTCGCCTCTCGGTTGTTTTCTCTCCTTATCGCCCTTTCACTCTAGGACACAGCTGTCAGACTCCGCAGTGAATCATATCGCCTCTAGCACACTTCACTCTGCGGGCCTGCTCTTTAAAGCGCTGGTCGTGCCGCGCTAGCAGCTCGCTCTGAGCTGCAGATTGACAAGAAATACATTTCCTCCATAGCAAGGGCAGCAATGAGGTCTACAGTCCCATGGTGCCGTATTAGCCTCAGCCCAGAGTTCAGCTACACGTGGTGGCAAAGCTCAGTCATTGAGGGGTTGGTACGATCAAACGACTGTAGGTAGGATCATGCAGTGACCCTAGCCCACATGATTCATCTACCTCCCAGTATGAGAGGGAGATTATTAATACTGAGTAGAAGCTGCACTGTGACCTGCCCTGCAGAGGCAGAGTGAGAAAATGCTCAGTTGAAAAGTTATGGAACACTATTACAGTTATGGAACACGATTTATTACCTATTCAATTGTGTTCCAATCATGATAGACATATTTAGTATGTCAAATATTGCATTTTTACAATATACTGTATATAGAGGTATGCATAGGATCTTTTGGTTTTAGAATCCGCACAGGTGAAACCTTACAGTAGCGTTTGTCAGATTCTGGTCGGACATGATTTGTCCTCCCTGCTTTTGGGTGAGCTGTCATTCACAGTGCTCCCAAGGGGGCTGTGATGGTCGCAGCCAGCCCAGTGGATTCTGTCACCCTGCTATCGATTCATCCCTCAGGTCACAACTCTCACACACACACACACACACACACACACACACACACACTGGCTTTCCTGTATGAAGTAAGGACTTCAACAGGCTCCCTCCTTTTGGGGACTTGCCTTTCCCAATAGCCTATAGACAGTTTACACACACACACAGCACATTAACAGCCTCT
Source organism: Galaxias olidus (assembly GCA_026901105.3). NCBI lineage: Eukaryota > Metazoa > Chordata > Actinopteri > Galaxiiformes > Galaxiidae > Galaxias > Galaxias olidus. The sequence goes on from JAPMUY010003933.1 coordinate 31,509, forward strand.
CAGTTATCATGAAAATCACTTGAAATATGCAATATTCTTCAAATATTTTATATATTCATCACTTGTAAGGTCTCATCACTTGTAGGTACTTAGCAGAGAAATTGTGTTTTATCATTAAAGGTGAATGGTACACACACATACATAATAATTGGATTTGTTTTAAGACTACAGTATACATTTCCACTCCACAGGGAGTGGTTTAATTCACAGAGGTTTAGAATACCCCCCAAAGAGATAAACTACAAATCCCAACAGCTTGCACTACCAGTTCCTGCCTGTTTTGTTTGCAAGTATGAAAACACGTGAGTTAATTCTGATTTCATTTATTCAAAAGTTTCAACATGGTTTTGCCAAAAAACACTGCAAGACAGAAAAGATGAAGGGAAATTGTGTTCTTCCACCCACAGTATATGCAATAAAATTTAAATAATCCATTAATTTCACTCCACTGCCTGTGTTACCGGCGCCAGCCCTAGGTGAAAGCTGGGCGGTAGCAAGTGGCACACAGCTAGCGTAGACTGTGTTGCCTAAGTGTGAGACTATGGCTGTAGGCCTGTGGACAAGACGAGAGACACGTTGTTATCAGGCCATAGCTCATTTTACTTCTGACAATCACACAATCATCACATTTCACATTTACACAACATACAATATTCCAACATTTACTCCTTTCAATATTACTCCGTCATACTGAAAAAGAGCTTAATTTACTCTCTCTAGTGCAAAATACACTTTTTACTCCATGACTTCCGGTCTAAATCACATACACACCCAGAAATGCTCGGCCAGATCAAAAGAAATGCGCCACCGAATGGCGGGCTGAACAATTAAAGAACTTCTAACATGGCGATTTGCATTAACCTTGAATTTGGACAGTATTTCAGCTTATAATACACTCAACTGGCTTTAACATGTTAGAAACCTCAGTAGCACATCACAATGCTTAATACTGGCTTCAAATCAAATCTTTTCTACTATTTTTGCCTGTATACAGCAATGGCGAACTCACAAAATGTCGAGGGTACATGTACAATACAAAAATATAGATACCTCGTCATTAAACCTTACGAAACGGTCAGCGTCTTCACAATGTTTCTACATTCATTTACACTTGTTTTCACGTTATTAGGACCAAGTTTAAGTTTACAAAATAACTTTTATAACATACCTGTGGACAAGACGAGAGACACGTTGTTATCAGGCCATAGCTCATTTGACTTCTGAGCTGCGCCCGCGTGAAGTCGCTCTATGCCCACAATAGCGCTACAGCACCCTCTGCTGGTGTGGATGTGTATAATAACCTTAGCTTCATAACATACACATTAGTATTACAACAAAAAATAGAGGGGGTGTCTGTTTTCATACAAAACTTATTATATAGCGTTTTCCAACCTACTACACTCTCCCCTGCTTTAAGAGATGACTCCGGCATCTTGTACCAAAGTGTATAATGTCAGGTCAATATGCAGTCACGCAGTGTCAGTATCAATGGTCCTTTATTAAGGTCATAAGGTCACTCGGTCTCGGCACAAAGCTAACATGTCCATACTGGGGTAGGGTAATAGTACATGTCAGGTTGTGTTGGGTAAAAAATCATGGGGAAAGGAGCATAGGCAAACATCATGTTTGCACCTGCATTCCAGGGTCGATAAGAAGGTTGTCCAAACTGGTTGTAAGTTAACACTTCTCGTGGTTTGACAGTTCTAGTTGATCTTCGTACTGTTGGGACATCCTCTTCTTGTGTGTTTGTTTCAGGCACATTGTCACACACCTGAACATCTGGCACAACAGTGTTCAGGTCATTATCCTCAACAGGAACAGTTTGACTCATATTATCCATGGCATTACTTGTCTCATTTATGAGTATCTCCTCAGCTGGTGTTGTGACAGTTTGCTCTGTCCTTGGTGCTGAATCAGGCACAACAGTTGGGATTGGTACTTTTGGACGTACTTCAACTTGTGGTTGTACACGTTGCTCTTGTGGTTTAGCTGGTTGAGTACTTTGTCTTACAGGTTGAAATTCAGGGGCTGCGGCTCTGAGTTCAAGTTGTGGTTGGGGTTTATGTCTAAGTCTCAGATTATACACAGGCACATGTTGGAAGTGATATGTGTATTCCTCATCAGACTGTTCTGGCTCCTGCTCAGCTGCGTCCTGAATTTGTCTTTGTCTTTTTTTCAGATTTTGTCTTTTCCGATTTTCATTTTGACATTGTTCTTGTTCCAGTGGCAAATCATTGACTGGTAATAGAAGATTTCTGTGTAAGACTCGAAGACTACGATCTCCTGTCTCAGCTTGAACACGATATACAGGTCCATCTCCTATCCTTTCAACAACTCGATGAATGCACTTCTCCCAGTAAGCTCTTAGTTTACCGGGACCTCCACGTTCTGAGAGATTTCTGACTAGTACTCGGTCTCCTGGTTGTAAAGGAATACCTTTAGTATGTTGGTCGTAATACTTTTTCCCTTTTGCGGAACTTTTCTGACTGTTCTCAGAAGCGATTTTGTATGCCTCCTGCATACGAGAAGCCCATTTTTCTGCATATTCTTGTCTTGTTTTGCACTCACTGTCAGGTTTGATGTCAAAAAGTAAGTCTACTGGTAATCTAGGTGCTCTACCATATAGCAGAAAAAATGGTGAGTAACCCGTTGCTTCATGTCTGGTACAATTGTACGCGTGAAGAATGTGTGGTAGATGGTCTTTCCACTCTGATTTCTTTTCTTCGTGTAGAGTGCGTAACATCTGTATGAGTGTTCTGTTTAGGCGTTCAACAGGATTCCCCTGAGGGTGGTAGGGGGTTGTTCGAGAATGGGCTATTCCTGCAAGCTGTTGGAGTCTTTGGAATAAGCTGTTTTCGAACTCCCGGCCCTGGTCATGGTGGAGTTTCTCAGGGTATCCGAACCAAGGGATAAAAAGTCATAGAAGATCTTTTCAGCGGCAGTTTTGCCAGACTTATTCTTAGTCGGGTAGGCTTGCGCAAAACGCGTAAAGTGATCTACCAGAACTAAAATATACTCATAACCGCCTTTACTTGGTTCGAGATGGAGGTAGTCAACTGATATGAGTTCAAATGGCGTACTTGTAGTGATCGAACCCATAGGTGCTTTTTCTGGAACACATGGTCGTTTTTGTTTAATGCATGTGCACTGACGAATGACATAATCTCGCAGTCGCGCTGCATGAAGGGCCAAAAAAAGCGTTCTCTCACTAAGTGAATGACTTTATCGGCGCCTACATGTCCCATATCATCATGCAAATGTTTCAAAACAGTCTTTCTTAGTTTAGTGGGAAGAACTAGCTGTTTTCTCTGTCCAGTACATCTGTACAGTAGTCCTTTATCAAGTTTAAATCTGTTCCATTCATGTACTAGACCTCCTTATATCACGTGTCATTTGCTTCTTGTCTTTTTCATTAGGATTCCATCCTCTCCTCTTTAACTGTAGCACCTCCGCGATTGAAGCATCCTCTTTTTGAGCTGTTTTGATGTCTTCGGGAATGAGTACAGGTGTTCCTTCTTTGGGTGTGTCATTGGCATTTGAGTTCAACTGTAATGCGGCAACCCAAGGTACTTCACTGTCTCGCATTGCTTTGTCTCCTTGCCAAATAGCAGAAATGACCTCTGGAGGCATTATCTCTGTATATTCGGACAAGTGATCTCGCAGTTGGACGGGATATCTGGACAATGTGTCAGCGTCTGCGTTTGATTTGCCAGGGCGGTACTTGATGGAAAAATGAAAGTCCGCTAGCTCACCCATCCAGCGATGCCCTACTGCGTTCAACTTGGCCGTGCTCAAAACGTACGTAAGGGGATTATTATCTGTGTACACTGTGAAAGTGGGAGCGTAATAAAGGTAATCCCTAAATTTGTCACAAATCGCCCACTTTAACGCGAGAAACTCAAGCTTGCTAGAATGAAGGTGATAGTTTTTTTCTGCAGGCGTCAGAGTTCTGGAACCATATGCTATGACACGTAATTTGTTCCCCTGTTGTTGGTAAAGTACAGCCCCAAGACCTTCATTTGAAGCGTCGGTGTGGAGGACAAAAGGCAAATCAAAGTCTGGATATGCAAGAATAGGTGGACTAGTAAGCATATCAACAAAGCGTGACACTACTGCACTGTGTTCTTGTGTCCACTTGACTGGTGTCTTTGAAGGAAGTTGACCATTACTGTTACCTTTTTGCTTAGTCTTGTTAGATCTGACTTGTTTGGATTTGTGATCTAACTCACTGGGACACTCAATTAGCTTAAACAGTGGTCTTGCTAATCTAGAAAAATCCTGAATAAATGTCCGGTAGTAACCTAAGAAGCCAAGGAGAGCTCTTACTTTTCCTACATTCTTTGGTTCTCGGTCTCTGAGTTGGTAAACTGCTTCTAGGTCTTTGGGGTCTATGTGGACACCTTCCTTAGTCACAAGACGACCTACGTACCTGACCTGTCTTTTAAACAGTTCACATTTGTTAGGACGTAATTTAACACCATGTTCTCTAAGTCTGTATAAAACACGTCTGATGTCGTTTACGTGATCAGAAAAAGTCTTAGAGTAACACAACACGTCATCTAAGTAGGGTGAACAACACTCATCCCTTAACCCCTCAAGTACTCCTTCCATGCATCTTTGAAAAGCCGCCGGGGCGTTGGTAAGGCCAAACGGAAGACGGTTCCACTCATATAACCCCCAAGGTGTGCAAAAGGCGGTGAGATGACGGGAGTTTTCTTCCACGAACCCTTGGTGGTAAGCACTGCCTTGGTCGAGCATTGAGAACCACGAGTACCCCCCCAAGTTATCCAGCAGGTCCTGAATGCGTGGGAGTGGATGACGGTCAGGGATTGTTTTGCGGTTTAGTCCCCTGAAGTCGACACACAAGCGTAAAGACATGTCCTTTTTCCTGACACAGACCACTGGTGAGGAGTACGGTGATGTGGACTTCCTAATCCAGCCATGGTCAAGCAACTTTTGGACATAATCTTTCACCTCCTTGTACAAAGGTTTAGGAATGGAGTTGTAAGATGTTTGGACTGGGACATTGTCTGTAAGATTGATTTTTAGTTGCAAACTCGGAATACAGCCTATGTCTGAGTCAGTTTTGGCAAAAACATCGGACTCTTCAAACAACATGTCTTTTACAACTCTCTGCTCATCCTCTCCAAGATGAGACAAATCGACTGGCGGATGCCATCTTTGACTTGTGTTCTTAGTTTGACACTTGTCACTGTTTTTCTGACCAGAACTTACGTTGGCAGAACATGTGTTCACCCAGGGTTGAGACTTTGAAATGTCTGGCACACAGTTGACTGGTCTTATTTCAGTAACTTCTTCTAGTGTACCAAGAACAGTTCTCTTGGGAAGGTAAATGTCATGTTTAGTGGCGTTCTGTACAGGAAGTTTTACAGTTTTTGTTAAACCACTAGAGACATCTACTAAAGCAGGGAACAAGTCTAAACCATCAGGACAGTTGTTCTCTACACTAGGCTGAAAGAGCATTGGACCTGGCGATTCTCTTGCTCTGCACCGGATCTCACAAATCTGACCAGCGGGAACCATAATACCCTTTTTACCAGTTTTTACATTACACTCAAAACAGTTTTCTGCTGGGGACAAAATCTCAAGTGCAGACACTAAAGCTTCAGCGGTACTGTCATTAACACTTAAAGCTTCTTTGAGTAGACCTGTGATGTTAGAGTCACTCTCTTTGTTAGCTTTGATTATTTCAGCAATGACATTACTGCCTAAGATGGGGTGATTAAGACAGTTCTGGGTGACTAGAATGGGAACTTGGATAGTGACGTGTCCATAATTCTTACTCAAGATTTGTAATTCAATGTCTGCCCATCCTTCAAAAGGAACATCTGTGCCGTTTGCAGCAGAGATTTCAAGTGGTTTGTCTGACAAGAGGGATTCAAGTGGTTGAATAGGAACATTAGGTAATGTCTTTTTCATCCAGGCGTCTCCTACCATTGTCACTTGGGCTCCTGAATCAAGTAGCATTTGAATTGGAGCTTTGTTGAGAGCACATGAAACCATGCATCTTTTACCAATGAGCTGTGCAAGTCTTTTTCGTGGTGGTAGTTGAGTTGACTTTGTTTTTGCAGTTTTGAGATGACTATCAATTGGGGGCGCATGGGCTGTCCCAGTCACTGGCGACCTCTTCACGTTTCCCGACACTTTCGACTGAAGACAGCCTATGGCCCTGTGTCCAGCTTGACCACACACAAAACAATGTTGACAAGTAGCTTTGTTTTGTTGTACACAAGATTTGCATCTGCCCCGTGTCTCCACTGGTGCCTGTGAGCTGCGTCTTTGAGGACTAGAGTCAACAGGTAGGGTATTGTCAGGTGGTCTGGTCATTTGGGCAAGATGTTTAGTCAGTGAGGACACTTGTGCTGTCCAGTTCTCTAATAGCATCTTGTTGGGTCTGTCGTTCTTTGTCAAATCTAGTGTCTTTAGTCCGATCACCACTGTCAAGAGTTGCAACAGTCACTGTCTTAGTCTTAACAGTTGTACCCAGTCTTTTCTGTCTTTGGGCTTCTTCACTGGTAGACTTAGTGATTTGTTCTAGTAAGAAGTCGTCACTAATTTGCATGTCATTCAGGTAAGGTTTTAAGTCACGTCTCACATAGTCATTTTTCTCATTTAACCCTTGATAGAGTGTATAGAGAAAAGTACCTTGTACAAGTTTCACATCATAGTTAAACCCAGTACAGAGTTGTTGTGACTCGAAAAGAACACACTGTTTTAAGCCCATTATTCTGTACAAAAACTGTTGTGGACTTTCTTTGTCTGACTGTTTAGCATTAGTTAGCTCTTGGAAAAGTTCAGTACTGCTTTTGTCATGAATGTGACAGCGAAGAAACCTCTTAAGCTCATCAACATTTAAATCACTTTTGTTGGTTAACATTTCTCTAAATGCACCAGGTTTTGTGATTTTAAGTACACTTCGAATAATTTCAGACTCAGTAAACCCTTCTTGTAAACCTTCATCGATTTGCTTACACGGATTACCATAAGAAACATCTGAACCAGTATCTGAGATTTGTCCACCATAGAGTTTAAACTCTCTGCGTGTTAGCAGGCTTGCTACATCACTAAGACTCAATACCTGATTTCTTGAGCTGGAGGACGGACTAGCCATACCCTGTGGAGGACCAACAGTTCTTGTGGTTTGGGGTGGAGCGGTGAGACTCTTCGGTGATGTACTATTGTCTCTGTCCTCTCCAGGGGAGGAAGGGGGTAATGGGTGATGGGAAGGGTCTTTAGGCTGGGGTGATGAAGGAGGGGAGATGTCTCTGGGGGGTGTGACAGGGTGTGTGGGGGAAGGAACAGGTGCTGGGGTAGATGGGATAAGAAGAGTAGTCGGGTCTTCCGTCTGGACATGGACTGGTTCCTGAACTCCAGTCAGTTCGGCATCTGTAAACTTCAGCAGATCGGTGATCAGGTCATTTAGGAGGAGTAGCTGGGACATGCCTTCATCCTCCAGGGACTTTAACTTGTCGCTTCTCAAGTAGTCGATGATTAGCTCGTACAAGTCAATGTCACTTAACTCTTCGATGTCTGTCGCGTCGCCATCATCAATGGAGCAGGCTATGGCTTGTAGCTGACTTGTACTTAAACACGAAAGCTGTCTCTGGATTTGGACGGTCAGCGCCCGCCGTGGTGCATTAGAAGCCATGACGTTAGGAGGTGGTCGATACTCTCTGGATGACACACGTGGATGGAGCCTTCCCTGAAGTTCTGGGCACCTCGAACGCTGTACTTGCACTCTTCACCAGGCAGTTGCTTCACTCTAAACAATCCCGGACGAGCCCCCAATTGTTACCGGCGCCAGCCCCAGGGGAAAGCTGGGCGGTAGCAAGTGGCACACAGCTAGCGTAGACTGTGTTGCCTAAGTGTGAGACTATGGCTGTAGGCCTGTGGACAAGACGAGAGACACGTTGTTATCAGGCCATAGCTCATTTTACTTCTGACAATCACACAATCATCACATTTCACATTTACACAACATACAATATTCCAACATTTACTCTTTTCAATATTACTCCGTCATACTGAAAAAGAGCTTAATTTACTCTCTCTAGTGCAAAATACACTTTTTACTCCATGACTTCCGGTCTAAATCACATACACACCCAGAAACGCTCGGCCAGATCAAAAGAAATGCGCCACCGAATGGCGGGCTGAACAATTAAGGAACTTCTAACATGGCGATTTGCATTAACCTTGAATTTGGACAGTATTTCTGCTTATAATACACTCAACTGGCTTTAACATGTTAGAAACCTCAGTAGCACATCACAATGCTTAATACTGGCTTCAAATCAAATCTTTTCTACTATTTTTGCCTGTATACAGCAATGGCGAACTCACAAAATGTCGAGGGTACATGTACAATACAAAAATATACAGATACCTCGTCATTAAACCTTACGAAACGGTCAGTGTCTTCACAATGTTTCTACATTCATTTACACTTGTTTTCACGTTATTAGGACCAAGTTTAAGTTTACAAAATAACTTTTATAACATACCTGTGGACAAGACGAGAGACACGTTGTTATCAGGCCATAGCTCATTTTACTTCTGAGCTGCGCCCGCGTGAAGTCGCTCTATGCCCACAATAGCGCTACAGCACCCTCTGCTGGTGTGGATGTGTATAATAACCTTAGCTTCATAACATACACATTAGTATTACAACAAAAATAGAGGGGGTGTCTGTTTTCATACAAAACTTATTATATAGCGTTTTCCAACCTACTACACCTGCATTCAAACACTGAACGAGTTCTTTCAATAAAAACTAAATTACTTCGTTTCAAGACAAATTCAATGCTAATTGCAAAAAAAAAGGATTATGCAATCATGTATTAGTTACATAATTACATTTATTTTATTAGCGAGTACCAAAACACATGGGCTAATTCGGATTTCATTGATTCAAAAGTTTCAATATGGTTTTGCCAAAACTGTACTGCAGGATAGCAGAAATTATTAATGGCATAGTTTGTTTATCCACCAACAGTATATGCAATACATTTAAATAATCTGTGCATTTCTATCAAATTTCTGTGCGTCATTTCACTCCACCTGTGTGTCATTTCACTCCACTACCTGCACATTCAAAAATTAAACTGGAGTTCTTTCAATAAGAACAAAAGTACTTTGATTTAAGACAAATTCAAAGCTAATGGCAAAAAAAGAGAAACATTTTCCTATCAAGTTTAAATCTCTGCTGGGGCTATGGCACAATAACCTAAACAACGGATTTTGGTCATCTAGGCAACGGCAAGCCGTTTAACATTATTGTAGTCCTACAGCAATTTATTATATCTAAAATACACTATGATATTATCATCTTACATTTAGATATTACGTTATTGTTGGTTAAACTGTTTATGAATTGCCAGGTCGTGTCCCCATAAACTCAGCTAATTAGTGCATTTCATTATCTTTTAGGTTGAGGACTTTCGACATGGTCGCAACATGTTTTCCCAGCTTTGTTGAAGTGAGGGTATGAGTATTCTCGACACCCGATTCCTTTGCTAAAATGCTGGTACACTCCTATCCTCTTAGATGAGAGTTGGAACTAGGTCTGGCAAACATATAAACATTTGAATCACTTATGCCAGATGATGAGCGGCACTGCACCAGGCATTCCATGGCCTCCAACATTGCCGGTGTTGCTAGGATTGGCACTTTTCTCCCCTTCTTCCCATGAATCTCAATCCTTGTCAAGTGGTGGCAAAGCTTCTTCTCAAGTTCTGTGAGAGCATCTGCAACATTTTCATGTAAGACAGATGAATCTCTCATGGTGAAGGCCTTCAATGGCATCTTGGCAACTTCCCCTGTCCTTCTCCGGTTGAATATAATGACCTGGGCCAGGGTCACTTTAGAAAGGTTTGTCCAGCTCTTTGGAGATGGGTCAGATGACAAGGCTCTGCTGTACTCACATTGTTTGTTGTTGAGATGCAGGTAAAGCTTTTGCACATCTTCGGTAAATGGTAGCAGAAGAGGTTTATTCATTTTATGGTCACTCAAAGTTGTATACGCATGGGAGGAGATAGATTCGTTCCCATCTTGTTTCCTGTATCTTCTTGAAGTCTTAGGCATTTTTCATATTTTTTCATCCCCCATTATCAGTGCATCAGCCTCCACAATAGCAGCTAACTTGTGCAGGCTATGGCCTAGTTTGATTGACAGAGAGGGTATAGATTAGGATCCAGTATCTTCCTTGTAACCGGCTACACCTTTTACTGCAGTTATCACTGCTGGAAAGTTAACTGGATTGATATAATCCACCATTCTGCTGACTGTTGTGGTATCTTGTCTCACATACACAAGCAACCTGCCAACCTCTCGTAGTTTCTAACGTATATATCCATGTTTGTTTTCATCATGACCCATTTTGTTGCACAAATGATTTCCGAGCTTGAGTAAACTAGGGTCACTTTTGATTGCTGCTGTAACTTTGTCTGGATTCATGACTCAGCATTTTCCACAAACGCTGTGACACTTTTGTCCGGAGCTGGTTCACTGAGGGTACACTGAGCTTGAACTCTATTTTTCCCAGGTTTAATATTGTCTCCTTTCCTTGCAAGTCTGCACGACTTCAAGTGTTTCCATAAATACTGCCGCGCAAAGAGGCCATGACAAAACATGCAGTGTAGAAATTCCTTTGGATCAGCCTTAGAGTCACTAGGTAACTTGAAGGGAATGAGAACTCCTCTTCCACTATTCACAACGTTGTGGTTATGGGCGCAGTTTCCTTTATTCCTCAAAAATTCAAGATGAAGCTTTCTCTCTTTCCATTGCAACATCGACTTCATTCTGGTGAACCTGTTCAAAATGCCTTGCTATTTTACAGTATTGTTTTTCACAATACAAGCAATATTGCCGTTTGATGTTGTTCCTTTCTCCTGTTCCTGTTGACAGCACATACACTTTTCTGATCTTTAAATCAGGGGACTGTTTAACTGAGACTGGGGAGGACCCTAAATGTGATGAGGTGGAGGAACATTTCCTGGTGTGAGACAGTTTTTGCTCTCCTAATAGTTGGGCTGAGTCTGAATCAGAGTCCACTTACGAGTGAAGAGATTGAGGCAGAGTGTCTGGCGTGGGACTGTGGTTGATTCAAGAAAATGTTTGTCTTTTGGGGGGATTTATTAGGAGTTTGCCTGGGGGAACTGCTTTCTGAACTTTACTCCGTATCTGGAACATACTCATCTTCACTATTTTCTGAAGAACTCAATGGGAGATCACTATGCTCAGATAGATGATGAACAGGTTTGGGTCGAGTGCGAGTTTTGCCAATTTTTGATCGTTTCATCTCCGGCTCATCTTCATTGTCTGAAAATACCAGCTTTTTAGCTGAAGCTTTCCTAGGGCATCTGGATGGAAAAAGATCCTCATCTTCGCGGTCTAAAAAGACCTGCATTTGAGATGTCATGTTCTGAGGGAAATTGGATGGTTTAGAGACTTCTTCCCATTTTGCAAACTTTATTATTTACTATTATTGAGCTGGGAGAGAGAGAGAGAGGCACAGAATGTGAGTGACTGTGTGAAAGAAAGAAATGCAGCTATGTGGCAAATACTTGTTCAAAGTAAAAACAGTCCATTTGTTTATGGCAACAAAATTGCATTCTACCTCAAAAATTTCCAAAGGGGAGACAACATTGACTAACATCACTAATTGTGTAGTTCCAATAACATCAATAAAGTAACATTTATCTGTAGCACAAGCCCACCAAAAAGCAGAGTTTACCTTTGGCTCAAGGACGTTCGCAGTGGTGTCACAGATCTCTGGTTTCCACAAAACACAACAATTAATTACACCTCAAGAGAAAAAGCCTATCAGATATAAATAAAAATTGTAAGTACTTCAATTGTACTTGTAATGACAAACAGATTGTGCACACACACTCTTCCCAATCGTCTTCTTGTAAGGACTAATAACGTTGTCCATTTGGGTGTACTTGTAAGGACTAACAGATTGTGCACACTCTCCCTCATCGTCTACTTGTAAGGACTAATAACACTATAAGAACCAACAAACACAGACTCTTTTGAGTATTCAACTGGTAAGCAGCCATAGCCAACCAAAAAGCAGAGTTGAGATGTTGAACCACCCCTTGTTTCTAGGCATCCACATACAAAGATATATCATTTGTATAAAAATTATTACAGTGTAATTGTTTGAGGAAATAATAATATTTAAAACAATTCTCACGTACCCTCTGCAGTTCTCCAATGTACCCCTACGGGTACGTGTGTAAATGGGGGAACACTAATGTTATATGTTCTAATGTTAATAACGATCGGAACTGGGAATCCTGTTCCACCAGTGTCTGTGCGTCAATGACAGGCCGCGTAGTGCGAATTCGAATTGAAAACCCTTAGGTGCAGAGGACTCACTGTCATACACAGGAAAGCACTGGCGTCCAAGAAAACGAGCCCAATTTTGCAGGACGTCTTGAACGACAGCGTCAAAGTAGCTGATTAACTTAATTAAGTCAAAACCACTTAACTGTTTTTTGTGAAAACATAAGAGCTGATGTTCTTCTTGTACTGGTTACAAAGACCCCCTCTCCTTGTTGGTGTCCAAATATGTATGTTGATCTTGTGTCACACATTATGATACCCATTTCTCGGACCAAATCTATTGACTAATATTGATTGAAAAAACATTCTTGTTTCTTTATTCTGTACTTTCTGGACAGTCCACTTGGCTGTTCAGCAAAATATTTTGGATTAATTGTTAAGGCACTGATTAAAATGGTCCTACTGTATTAATGCAGTATAACCATATAGTTATTTAAAAAATTTAAATGTAATAACTTTTTTTTCTACCAAAAAGTTCTTGTGCTGGTCAAGGGGTCCCTTGGTGAAAAAAATACTTAAAAAGTGGTACATAATAAAAAAAAGTTTGAGAACCACTGGCTTGGGGCAAATAGCTCTAAAGATCATCAAAATCATGCAAGACCAGCCTGCTGTTTACCTTGAGACAGGGCTAATTAGCCGTGCACAGTGCACACACAGCTAGCTTTTTCAAACTGAAAAACAAATCTGTTAAAAAACATGTGGCAAAAGAAGAAATGAACCTTTACCTCTTCCTAAGTAACAATACTTTTAGATCTGACCAAACCAGTACAGCGATGAGACATTTGCAATTACTAGCAGCCTACACCGTTGTTTAGAATAATGCCTATTTTATGACAGCCAATACTCTTTAAGACACAGACAGGACAATATGCAGTTTGTTCTGCACTAATTCTATGCAATAAGCGATCAAAAGAAATGCTTGAATTGTTGAATTAATTTATCATAACAACTAACCCTCTAGGAAGTAGTGAGGATTTCAAATGTCTTAAATAATGCAAAAATCTACCATCAACAGACAGGAAAATCTAACCAAAGATAGTTATTTATGAAGCAGCAAAGCCGGCAACCTGGCATATCTTTTCTTGTTGTTTAAAGAAGATCTTAGGCCTACTGTGATTTACTGACTTGAGTTCGCTAACGTAACATTAACTGGAACATTATTTCCAGATAATTAATAATAATCAGTTGGCCATGAACATAAATTGCAAATGTTTATTTAAAGCGGCTGTATGTAGTTTCTGGTTTTGGGAACCCCTACCGTTTGTGACGGTTAGGTAAAATAATTCCACTAATCAAAGACATGCAGAATGCTCGTGGTCACTGCATGTGGCTAGCACGATCAAGGACAATACACCAAGTATGATATTCTCTTCTTGATTTAGTGACGCACTTCCTTGTGCCATAAAGCAATTCGTCACAGTTTCACGGGAGATCGTAACCGGTCAAAATGAGTGTCAAATATTGAGACTTCAAGACGATTGATCTGATCGGCGATTTTTTCATTCTCCCAGAAACATTACAATGTGCATTCGCTGTAACCCGTTAATACAAAAAAAGTTGCAGATAGCCGCTTTAAATTTGATCTAACTTAACATTACCTAAGCTCTACTTTTTTGTTGTTCTCTGGTAACGTAGCTTAATCCTATCCTCTGCCCTGTTTGTCACTCTGCCCGAGGAGAAAATGCTGTTCTCGTACTGTTGTTTATTTGATTGTCATGAGTTCACGACAACCTTGGCCTGGCTGATTGATGTCTTGTCTTGTTCCAGTTGAGCAAAGTGGACAGAGCGGATGATGGATGACCGTTCATTTGAGTTTAGTGGGGTGGACTCTGCGGAGTCGTGCAATTATGACTTCATGATATTTAATAAAATTCTGATGCTGTGGCGGCAATAATTCTGAAGAATGTAGGCTACCCGAGAAAGGTTACTAGACGATGCTTCATGCCCCAAAATGCAATTCAGCAACTTCCTTTTGGCTGGGTTTTGGTCACATGTTCCAGTTGAGTATACTAACAATATAAGTGAATATTTGTCAAAAACATAAACCTAAAGTTGTATACTAGATTTCGGTTTAAGTAGTCAGTATACAGTATGTACTCATTGAGTATGTAGTAGATAGTGTTTAAGTAGGCGATTCCGAACACAGCCAAATGGTATTTACATGAATTATTGTTAGTCAAGGGTAAACACAATTTTTCTTTGATCTAAGATTAACTATCCAGCTGTAGTTCCACCATTAGCCTGATACAATCTCACCCCAGATAGCCACCCCCTCCTAACCACATCCAGAAACTACAGGCTATGCCGCTGCTTGGCAAGCCCAACCCACACACTGACATTGTAGTTAAATACAAAAGACAAATCAGGTACACCAACCAGAAGAAACAACCTCTGAATCAAGATGAAGGTTCTTGACAAAATCTTCTGCCTTGCTCTGCTCTTCCCCTCAATCGGGGACAGCTGGATAATTGAGAGTTTTAATGACCATTGTGAAAAGTTTTTTTATAACAAGTTTCAACCAAAAGGTCTTGTAAAACTTAACAGCGATATTGCCAAGATCTGCCAGTGCTATTAGGGAAGAATGAGTTTTGCCACTTTGTATAACAAATCTAACCGTTTAGCTTTGTATCTACGTGTATGTAGGCGAAAACGAACTTGACCCTGAGATCACTCACCTGTGTGGACCGAAGAACAACGACACTGCTCACCAGAGTGGGGATGGTGATTGGTGTGTTGAGCCTGAGGTAAGAAATTAAGTTTACATTACATTACAGTTTGTACAGACACAACTGTGAGAACACCTATCAAAACAATGTATGTAAGGTCAGGGGTGTAGCACAAAATTATGGACCCTATACACAAGCCATATCAGTGGGCTCCCCCTTCCTTCCCAATATTTGTATTTATTGTTGTTGTTTTTTACAAATAATTGAGCCTATACTGTGCACATGAATCTGTAGTGGTTATCAAGGTAGTCACTAATGAACTGTGCATACCACAATTAAACAAGTAATAATAATCTGTGATATATCCTGAAGAGTGCACAGTTTGAAATCTCACATTTCAACCCTCCTTTTTCAACATACTGTAGCCTACAATACTTTATGGTTAAATGATGTTCATCTTCAGTAATATCATCAGGCGGTGATGATGGACCTTCTGCTGTCTGTTGCTGTTTCTGAAACTGAGGGCCATGTGTTTCACTATGTTAAGCTTTGCTAGGTAATGGTAGATATAATGTAATATAATTTCAATATACACAGGAATTGGATGTTATATCCATTAAGCCAGTAGCTATGATGCTGCTTAATTTATAATTATTTTGGTCATCATTTGGATCATAGGAAGTGACGTCCTAACTAAACACCCGCCTTGAAGAGAGGACTGACAGTTTGCATTTTCATGTTGACGCCAAAAGTGCGTGGTGACTTGTAAGTGTAAATGCAATAGACTAGTATAGCTGATTCTTGTAATGCATTTGCATATTGTCCTCTGCACAGCATAGTGCTGTGTATAAAGTATTTGAAAATTAAATGTCAAATACCATTTTCCTTTTAATTGGGACAAAAATAATGCTTGCACTAACGGTAAATTAGGCTACATTTTTTATCTTGCATTGTCCGCAGTACTGCGGGGGTATGACTGAAAATTAAATGTCTAACATCTTTTTCATTTGAAATGTGTCATACATTGGCCGTACACCAACATACAAATGAAAATGCAAACATCTTTTGCATTTGGATTTTAATTATGACCCAGATGATGTGCACACATTTTCGAGTTTGACTTTTCATTTGAATTTTGGCCGCTATAAACTTCCATAAAAAAGGTTACATCCTTAGCCTCGCGCGTCATAAGGATATTATTTAGTTCTTAATAAAACAAGGTAAACAATGTGTCATGTTCTTTAGTTGCCTAGTTCATTGCATAGAGGAATATTATTTCTGACATGACAGTACATTGCATTGCTAGCATATAGGCCTACATGGTAGTAAAAATAATTACCTGTTTGTGATGTAAACCACCCCTTTTCAATATTAGCAAGCAACGGACAGTACAATATAGGCCAACCTAATTTCTTACCATTTCTTCTTTATTTCAAAGATCACGTTGCTTTGTATCATCTTTCGGTGAAGAAGGCCATTGTAGCCTATTTGCTTTATATTTGTTGTGATATAGCGCGCAACTATGGAAGCCCATTAGGGACTTTATTCCAATGAAAATGTAAACTTGAATGTGCAAATGCAATTCAACAATAGCATTATCACTTTCCACATTTGTATGTGTTAGTTGAGACAATGTAAATGAAAATGCAATAATCCCATTTCCTTTTGCATTTTCAAATGCTTCAATGGGCATTTTGTGTCAATATTAAAATTCAAATGCAGAAGCTGTTTGACATTACATTTTCAAAGTCCTACCCCGCCATACTGCGAACAATATTCAAATGTTAATTCAAACTTGAAAATTAAAATGCAATATAAAAACTGTATCCTCATTTTCCATTTGTGCAAGCATTAAAATTAAAATTAAAATGCAGTTGTCAAACAATTTGAAAATGAAAAGGAAATCGCATTTGCCATTGCATTTTCAAAGACTTCATCTTCAGTACTACGCTGTGCAGTGGACAATATTCAAATGCAATACGCGAATCGGCGCTAGGAGTCTATTGCATTTGCATTTTCAAGTCACCACGCACTCTTTGGGACAGAACATGAAAATTCAAACGCAATCTGTCAGTCCTCTCATTAAGGCGGGTCTTTAGTTAGGATGTCACTTCCTCGTTTAGTGACTTGCTTCGTTCATTAACCTTTTACCAACTCGTTGTGGGAGCTGCAATTTCGCGAGTCCTAAGTCATATTTTTGTGCTGCAAGTTCTATGTTTTTGCATCTATTAAAAGAAGTATATTTATTAAAATCTCTCTCTAATTATTCACAATGACAGTGCTGAAACGAAGAGCAGCAGGACAGCCATAGCTGAACGTTTGCTGTGGGCTAATAGATTGGGCATAACTGCATTATTTTCAACTTTCACGTACATGTTTACAGAATATTAATTATCAGAATCATACTGAATAAATAAACTTATAGCACAATATGGGATATGGGTGATAATATGAAGGCAGGATTGTACCACTTTAGATTGGACAAAGCTATGTAATTAGAAGGTGCATTATAAACGCTGCAAATTTGTTCTGGAAAAGGTTTTAATGTTTTCATAAACGTTCACACCTCTAGTTTTAATATTGTTGTATTATAAATTTGTGGCCATGGGTAGTGTTGCGCTTGTTTTGGGCAATTTTATTAAGGTGAGGTTGCTCATTTGTCTTTCAAGAGTTAGCCACACTGAGTGTTCATCTCTGCGGCAATGGCATAGGCTTGGCTGGTGCGGGAGACACTTCCACGACGGTGCCAGAAATGGAGTAGACCTACTCTGCAATACATACATTCTCTGTTCTGTCGCGAACCTCTTTTAATGGCAAAATTAAGTTGCCATCAAATAGCCACAGTGGTTATCTCCCGGCGCACCGGACGTACCGCTAGCTACAGCTAGCACTATACTAAGTGACTGAAGGAGGAAGAGAGGTCCAAACTAAAGACCCACCTTGATGACAGGACTGACAGATTGCATTTGAATTTTCATGTTCTGTCCCAAAGAGAGCGTGGTGACTTGAAAATGCAAATGCAATAGACTCCTAGCGCTGATTCGCGTATTGCATTTGAATTTTGTCCACTGCACAGCGTAGTACTGAAGATGAAGTCTTTGAAAATGCAATGGCAAATGCGATTTCCTTTTCATTTTCATATTGTTTGACAACTGTATTTCAATTTTAATTGTGACATAAATAATGCTTGCACAAATGGAAAATGAGAATACATTTTTTATATTGTATTTCAATTTTCAAGTTTGAATTATCATTTGAATACTGTCCGCAGTATGGCGGGGTAGGACTTTGAAAATGTAATGTCAAACAGCTTCTGCATTTGAATTTTAATATTGACACAGAATGCCCATCGGAGCCTTTGAAAATGCAAATGCAACAACTCGTTCAATCGGTGGTCAAAGTTTTTCCTACAAATAGCAAGTCAAGGGAGCAGAAAAGGTGAATGAAGGAGGGGATTTTATTTCACATAGGGGATAATTTCTGATAGTCCATCAGACAGGGTGTTGTTATATTTTGGTGGCCACAAAGGGGAAAACTTGATTGTCAGGCTAGCGATTTTATCAGCCCCGCAAATATGCTCCACGCTAGATTCCTGGCTGACTGCCCTTCAATATTAATTGCAGATTTTAGCTTTAAACTATTCTGTTGTGTGCTCACCATTCTTTTGAAAAAAAATTGTTAGCAGTTGTTTTCCCTAATTTTGCTTTCCTTTTCATTGCTTTCTTTCTTTCTTTTTTGGTTCCCCGATTTCCCTTTCTTGAGGAAAGACATTCTGTGATCAGCAGTCACTTAAGTTGGTTTGAATTTAGCTGCGTTCAGACACTAATCGTTGTGATGCGGACTAAACCATTTTGGCCTTTTGTAAGAGGGGCCTCAGAGACCACTAAGACCTATTTTTTTGGGATACAGAGTTCAGTGTATAATCAATACATTACTCCTGATAGCACATTGTAATGTCTATGGGAGAGTGAAAAAATCATGGTTCAGATCAGTCCTATTGAAGTCTAAATATTTCGCACTAATTTTGTCTGCCACCGATTACGATCTCCCGCAAAACTGTGATGAATTGCTTTATGGCACAAGGAAGTGAGTCTAAATCAGGAAGAGATGTCCATACTTGCATAAAAGTACATATGCTACTTTCACAAAAGTAGCGTATGTAATTTTACGTGATATGTCCGATTCAATCTCTGGACATAATTTGACCATTAGGGTTCTATTTTATCTGAGCTCACTCTAATTGCTAGAATATTAAAGAATTTGGGTGTTTTGGTGTCTTTCAAAAATAAATGAAATCTGATATGTCACTGGGTTTTCTATTTAATAGTACATCAGGTGAATTCAGAATAATACATGCAGCAGTCTAAACCTGATCCATGCTGAGGGATCGCTGCAATCCTTTCCATTGAAAATTCTAAAATGTGACCGTAGACCTAGAAGTTTTAATCTGTAATATAGTAATATTCCTATCAATTCTATTAGAGACAGTGGATGTCAAAACAATCCTCTACAAATCAATAAAGTCCTTGTTCAACCCACCAAGCCCTAAACTGCTCTGATTTTAAATTAATTTGGGCAACCAGTTGCAAAACAATATATTAGTTTGCTTTTAGATATATTGAGTAGCTCGAGTCAAATCATATATTTCAGGTAAAACCAATGTACAAAGGAACTAAACCATGAAACCACATCTTGTATGTGGTATTTAAAATTAAATTCGAATGCATCCAAATGCGTGGTATTTGCATTTTGGTAATAAATAAATTAATGTGTATTTATTATTGCCTACTGATTTGTTGTTTCAGCTGGCTGGATTTAACAATGATGACAGAAAAAGCATTGAGAATGGACTTAGGGAAAACATGCCTGATTTTGGACAGTTCAACCAAAGTCAGGCTCTGGACCAAGATTACAAAATGAAAATCCACAATCCAAAATACACAAGATCACACTTGAATCCAAATGGTCACCACCAAAATATCTCATTCCAATCGTCAACCTACACTCTGACTAACACTGTACCACAGATCCAGTCTCTCAATCAAGAATGGGCTGACCATTATGAAAAGACTTAATCAACTGTTTAAAGGCTGTTCAAAAATGTATATCCTGACTGGTGCTGTCCCTTCAGCAAAAAACTTTATGACATCTGCGACAAGAGATAATGTTAATTATGCCAAAGTAAATATTCCAGATGTTATTTGGAGTGCCTACTGCTGTGTTGACAACAATGGAAGACCAATAAGATCCGGGGGTCACTGGTTAAAAAACACAGAGGGCAGCACTGTAAAAAAAAAACGAGGCTTGGAAAACTTAGGAAAAATCTATCTGATGCTTTTGGCAAACTTGTACGGCTGTTCAGTAATGATTGTGAAAATGAATAAATAAATACACCTTACAGCCACCCAACCCCTATCTTCTAGATCTCTGAATGATGAAGTACAACAAAGTATTTTGTTCAGGAGCAGTTGATCTTGACCATTGAGTGGGGCTTAATTACAGCATGCATGACAAAAAAAAATAATAAATAAACTTAAAACACTTGGTGGTGATGGCTACTCTTTTCTTCTATTATTCACACAGACACGTCTCCAATTCAAGGGCTAACTAGGACCAACCCTGATTAGCTTCAGAGGCAAGCTAGAGGTGGAACGCAGGGCGCTATTGCTGCTAACAATAGGTTGGATCATGCTACTTGAGGATAAGTTGGATCACTTTGTGTACATTTATCTATACACATTTTCTCTAACTCCCAAGAATAACATATTCAACATGTTTGTAAGGTTCTTCAACGTTTGCTCCAGTGCAAGCTCTTTGTCAAACCGAAATGTGCCTTTCACACTCAGTCTAAGTCTAAAGAGGATTGCAGAGAGGATTGCAGAGTTTTTTTCAATGGTCTGCAATAGCAGTTTGCGGTCTCACCTTTAGTTTGGAGGATTAAGCAGTAGGTCACACTTGGTCTTGACATTTGATCTCTACTTCCTGTCATCCCAGCAAGAAAGTCAACTACTAATCAACTATGCCTAAAGTTTTTATTGTTCATAAAACAAACAATACATTTTCTATTGTATGAGTGTGTAGTCCACATATCGCTGTGTAGCAAACAAAACCGTCAAGAACATTTTACGTTAAATGTGAATGAACGTAGTTATCAAGAAGTGCACAAATTGACTCCGAGTTGTATACATGCAGGCAAACCATCAACATAGTTATACAGGTCAACCTAGTCTGCATCAAAGGGTGTTACAATCACTCTGCTACACGCTCAGTATTAGTAACATAAAATGAATACTAAGGGGTGTGTAAGGCAGTGACTTACGACGATGAGTGTAGAGTGTTGTGCATCATGTCTCAGCTTAAAGAAAAGTCTGCAGAAAGGCCTGGCTCTCTTTGTGGCTCTGGCACAAGCCAAGATAAAGCAGCTTCAGTACCGCCCCCTGCTGGCGGCAAGCCACTGGCTTTTGGCAATTGCCAGAGAAACCTGCAACAAACCAGCCTCAATACTGCCCCCTGCTGGTGGCAAGCCACTTGCTTTTGGCAATTGCCAGAGAAACCAGCGACAAACAAGCCTCACTGCTGCCCATGCTGGTGGCAAGCTTTTGGCAATTGCCAGACAAACCAGCCTCAACACTGTCACACAAGCCAGTCCCTCTGGACGTAAGAAAGTGTGGAGATAGGTCTGGCATCGCGAGACCATGTTGCCCCTGATGTGTAGGTCTAAGTTACAGCGCGTAGGGAAATTGTACGTTATTGTGTATTATTATTTTTGCTAAAATTTGTTTTTCAGCGACCACGTAACGCTGGGTTATCATTAGCTACGGGTCGATATAAATTTATTTAAATATTTCTAGTGATGTTAACGTTTTACATTTTTGTGCCAAGCTTTATTGCTCTCCTGTGCACTATTGATTTAGCTAAGTTAATGTAACGTTACTAACTTAACGAAAACGGGGGCATGAAAGTGAAAACCATTTTCTCTATCCAACTTTCCTTTTTTTTTTATCAGTGAGCAGGATGAACTTGATAGACACATTCTGAAGGAGTAGAATAAAGTGGTAAAAGTGGTAGTGCCATTGGGCTAAGTTTTTTTAATAAACACATTTTGGTCCACAAATGTATTTCTTTTTCATCAATGCTGCCTGCATATGATTATAGCCTACTGTAAGTCTGATGGACCCAATATGGTTATTTAGCCTATATCTTAATGTAACGTGTATATCTCAATTCACAGCAAAAATTACAAGTAGGCCCTATCACTCAAATGCACGGTCTGCTGTGGGCCTGTTAGACAAGAAAACCAACAGTGAATATAACTAGGCTGCAGCAGTGATGATTTTGCGCATATACTGTATATATGTATATATAATAAATAGGCCTTTAGAGATATTGAGTCAAAAAGATTAAGCCTGTTACTTTAAGATGTGGGAGTGTGGGGGGGGGGGGGTATGTTTACTTTCGTTTTCAACTAATGTGGTTCTTGTGCAAACAAGTGAATGAGATATAAATGCTTAGTAGTGATGGGAAGATCGGTTCATTTTAGTGACTTGGTTCTTTAACTTTAATGCAAACTGACGTGTAATAATCCAAAAATCAATAACGATTATGAACGTTGTCATAACGTAAGCATGAAGCATTCACGATACAAGTGAACGAAAGACTCAGTCCCTAAGGGTGAACTGCTCATTTATGTTTCCTGATCTCTCGTGCCTAGCCTATGCAGCTATCACGTGATTAGTGAACGAATGACTTAGACCAGAAGACCCATTCGAGGGTTGAACTACTCTTTTGAACGAACTACTCAGACAGACCCGAAGACCCATTTGAGGGGTGAACTACTCTTGCGGCTGTCACGTCAAAATTTAACGAATGACTCAGACACAGTCAAGGGGTGAACTACTCATTTCTGTTTCCTGTCCTGTCTTTCGAGTTGTGATAGGAAAATCGGTTCATTTTAGTGACTTGGTCCTTTAACTCTCGTTCAGTAAAATTAACTACTGTTTTTTCGTTCATTTCGTTCATTGTTGGGGGGGGGGGTTAATGCGAACTGACGTGTAATAATCCAAAAATCGATGACGATTATGAACGTTGTCATAACTTAAGCATGAAGCAGGGTCCCTAAGGGTGAACTGCTAATTTATGTTTCCTGATCTCTCGTGCCTAGCCTATGCAGCTATCACTTGACCAGTGAACAAAAGACTTAGACCACAAGACCCATTCGAGAGATGAACTACTCTTTTGAATGAATTTATCAGACAGACCCGAAAATCCATTTGAGGGGTGAACTACGCTTTTGAACAAAGACTCACTCAGACCCGAAGACCGATTCGAGGGGTGAACTACTCTTTTGAACGAAAGACTTACTCAGACCCGAAGACCCATTCGAGGGGTGAACTACTCTTTTGAACGATTTACTCAGACAGACCCGAAGACCCGTTTGAGGGGTGAACTACTCTTTTGAACAAATTACTCAGACAGACCTGAAGACCCAGTCGAGGGGTGAACTACTCATTTCTGTTTCCTTTCGAGTCTTTCGTTCACTTTTCACGTGCTTGATAGGCGTAGCATAGAAAACAAAATGATTGAATTGGTTCACGAGTTATTATTACTGGTTTTGGGTCAGATTCCTTTTCCTGTTTTTCACTTTACATTTTACAGTCAAATCAAACAAAACAAAACAACTAATTTATTATATTAGACAGCTTATACAGTAAAATATTGTTTGATTTGGTTGTAGTTTGAGTGTGATTGTTATTTGGCTGTATGAGACAACTTGATTTTAAATAAATACATTTTAAAGTTACATCAATATTGTGATTTTTTGGCTAAATACAACACATCCCGTTTCAGTAAAGGAGTATATTACAACTTCTTTTAGGTGACTTAATTATCACAGTGAGTGAATCATAACTATGGCGCAGTCGTAAATACATAACCATGGCGAACTAAACATTCTCTTTTCTATGCCGAGCTATCACGTGAAAATTGAACGAACCACTCAGACCCGAAGACCCATTCGAGGGGTGAACTACTCTTTTCTCTTTCCTATGCTGAACCTATGGGGCTGTCACGCGAAAATTGAACGAACGACTCAGACCCGAAGACCCGGTCGAGGGGTGAACTATTAATTTCTGTTTCCTAGTAAGGCTGGGTTCGGAATCACAAAAATTTGGGGTTTTGGTCACATGTTCCAGTTGAGTATACTAACAATATAATCGAATCTTTGTAAAAAAAAAAAGTAGTATTCTAGATTTCGGTTTAAGTAGTCAGTATGCAGTATGTACTCATTGAGTATGGTGTAAATAGTATTTAAGTAGGCGATTCCGAACACAGCCGACACAGCCAAATCGCCACACACGCGCAGATCTGTGCCACGCCAGAAGTGTAGCAAAAGTCACGTGTAAAAACACATCCAATTGAGAGGCCTGCGTGAGTTGTAACTTATGCTTGTCTGTATTTTCAGCTCTTGCAGTAAAAATACAGCCATTAATATCCACGTACAGATTTGTCTACACATACAGTGCATCCGGAAAGTATTCATACCCCTTCACTTTTTCCACATTTTATTATGTTACAGCCTAATTCCAAAATGGATTAAATAAAAAAAAAATCTCAACATTCTACATACAATACCGCATAATGATGAAGTGAAAAAAGTTTTTTAGAATTTTTTGCAAATGTATTAAAAATAAAAAAATTAAATATCACATGTACATAAGTATTCACACCATTTGCTGTGACACTCAAAATTGAGCTCAGGTGCATCCCGTTTCCACTGATCATCCTTGAGATGTTTCTACAACTTGATTTGAGTCCACCTGTGGTAAATTCAATTGATTGGACATGATTTGGAAAGGCACACACCTGTTTATATAAGGTCCCACAGTTGACAGTGCATGTCAGAGCACAAACCAAGTTATGAAGTCCAAGGAATTGTCTGTAGACCTCCGAGACAGGATTGTATCGAGGCACAGATCTGGGGAAGGGTACAAAAACATTTCTGCAGCATTGAAGGTCCCAACGAGCACAGTGGTCTCCATCATTCGCAAATGGAAGACGTTTGGAACCACCAGGACTCTTCCTAGAACTGGCCCCCCGGCCAAACTGATCAATCGGGGGAGAAGGGCCTTGGTCAGGGAAGTGACCAAGAACCCGATGGTCACTCTGACAGAGCTCCAGTGTTCCTCTGTGGAGATGGGAGAACCTTCCAGAAGGACAACCATTTCTGCTGCACTCCACCAATCAGGCCTTTATGGTAGAGTGACCAGATGGAAGCCACTCCTCAGTAAAAGGCACATGACAGCCCGCATGGAGTTTGCCAAAAGGCACCTAAAGGACTCTCAGACCATGAGAAACAAAATTCTCTGGTCTGATGAAACCAAGATTGAACTCTTTGGCCTGAATGCCAAGCGTCATGTCTGGAGGAAACCAGGCACTGCTCATCACCTGGCCAATACCATCCCTACAGTGAAGCATGGTGGTGGCAGCATCATGCTGTGGGGGTGTTTTTCAGCAGCAGGAACTGGGAGACTAGTCAGGATCAAGGGAAAGATGAATGCAGCAATGTACAGAGAGATCCTTGATGAAAACCTGCTCCAGAGCGTTCTGGACCTCAGACTGGGGCGAAAGTTGACCTTCCAACAGGACAACGACCCTAAGCACACAGCCAAGATAACAAAGGAGTGGCTTTGGGACAAGTCTGTGAATGTCCCTGAGTGGCCCAGCCAGAGCCCAGACTTGAACCCGATTGAACATCTTTGGAGAGATCTGAAAATGGCTGTGCACCGACGCTCCCCATCCAACCTGATGGAGCTTGAGACGATCTGCAAAGAAGAATGGGAGAAACTGCCCCAAAATAGGTGTGGCAAGCTTGTAGCATCATACTCAAGAAGACTTGAGGCTGTAATTGCTGCCAAAGGTGCTTCAACAATGTATTGAGTAAAGGGTGTGAATACTTATGTACATGTGATATTTGAGTTTTTTATTTTTAATATATTTGCAAAAAATTCAAAAAAACGTTTTCCACTTTGTCATTATGCGGTATTGTGTGTAGAATGTTGACGAATTTTTTTTTTTTTATCCATTTTGGAATTAGGCTGTAACATAATAAAATGTGGAAAAAGTGAAGGGGTATGAATACTTTTCGGATGCACTGTATACAACCCTCAATACACTTACAAATCTAAATACTGACAGATATTTTTTATACACACAAACCTGATTACGCACGCACGGATTCGGAATACACATTTTCGGATCCCTGTACACATTCCCAAGTCAGTACACATTTGTCAATCTGATTACGCACGCACAGATTGAGATACAGATGCACAACTCTCCACTCATATTTGAAAATAGTTTTGCTACAATAATGACCCCATAATTAAAATATAAAGTTGATTAGAATATAAAGAGGATAATGCATGCATTTTATTTTCACAAATACATTTGAATATTTTATTCAAAATGTATTAGGGTTCGAGTTATATAGGAGCTGGTGGGAGCTGAGCTCCCATAAGGAGGGGTCTGAGCTCCCATGAAAGCAGTAAAGTCATACATCTGTGGGGGTCACCAATACAGTGCACCGGTTAAGATATTACTTATATATCTCCACCACTAACGTTATAGACCCCCACAAAGCTCAGATTATAACTCAAACCCTGTATTGAAGTTTGTGTTAATTGTTCTTATTAATTATGTACACTAGTCCAAGGGGAGAAGTCCTTCAAAAACCACTATTAATCACTCTAATTGCATTTAAAAGTGACAAGGCATAATACTGATGCAAATTATTAAAAGAGGCTTGGCCACCAGTGTAAACTCAATTATTGGTACAGCTGCTTTTGAATGTTTTGCATCCCCTTCCCCTTTACGGTAAAACACAAGGAGAACTAAGATTTTATTTTACAGCCTCTGACAGTGCTCTAAAAACTTTGATAAGAGGAAACTGGGACTGTCATAGTGTAATGTTTGTTTTTGTGCTTAAATGTATGCGTTGTACTAAAATAATGTTGAATTTGAAATTGTTGCAGTTATTTACAGGATTGAATTGTTTTTTGCAATCGGGCCCTCATGAACAGTAATGCAGTTAGGTTCTGACTCTTCAAACAAAGAGAAACAGCTGTGCAGTCATACTCACCATCTGATGTGGTTGAGGCTTGAGAAGACCAAGAGTGGCCTGGGACTGAGGAGCTCTGTTGAGTCTGTTTTAAAGTCAAAAGCAACCACAACAAGAGTGGAGCAGAGCAACACAAGCCCAGCAAACACCTAGCCGAAATGCATGTGGTGTGTTATCATAAATTATTTCTTCCTAATAATAAGCGCTGTATCATGATCTGTTCTGTTCAGAAACTCACAAACTTAATAACGAAAATAGACTTCCTAAAGAACTGAGGTTTGGTAGTGAGAGTGGCGGCCCTTGTGTGGTTTGTTTATGCATGAGTGCATGGGGTGTGCTGTAGGGAATAATGGGCTTTGCCAGACTATGCCCAGGATACTCTATGAGCAAAGAGTTCATAGATATACTGTAGCCTCTCCAGTAAATCTAAGGAACTATAGTAGCAAAATGAGTCCCCTACTAGGGCACACACACAGGCCTGACCCCCTACTAATCTCTCTCTCCACTAGGTGGGCTGGGAATTATAGTTCACACCGTCCTCATTCTCCATCTCTGCAGGCTGAGGATCTCGGACCTCACAGAGTCTCCCCCTGAAATCCAAGGGGAGGACATCCAACCTTCCTCCTTAAAAACAATCATTAAGCCAATAGTGTTCTCAACCAGGCACATGGATAGCCATCCCCCAGCGCAAACCAATCTGTCCTTTGGACAGTCAAGGCCACTGCTAGGTATACCTCCAGTTTAATGGCCTAACTCACCCCTTTAAAGACGCAGTGACTGGGGACAGGTTGGGATATTACGAGTGATAACCTAGAGGAGAATTACATAGAGGAGGTAGAGGGATTTGAGGGGAAAGCAGGAGGTTCCCCTTCGCCGCCTCTGCGCCCAAAGAACTCATCATTTAGAACACCGACCCTGCTAGGCATTAAGGGCCAGTTTCCTGGACATTGATGAAGCCTAGTTCTAGACTCAATCTCACTGTCAATGGCCATTCTCCATTGAAAATGTTTTTTAGTCTAGGACTTGGCTTAATCTTTGTCCGGGAAACCAGCTGTAAATGTAGCACCTGTGTTGGTTCAGAACTCCCCTGGGAAGAGCAGGGTGCTTTTTAGCTCTGAACGTGATAATACCATTAAATACCTAATACCTGTCATGTAATCCTTTTGCTAAAGATTCAGTGCCAAACTGAGTAGCTGTAGTTCCAGAAATTATCAAATCATGCTTAGCTAATGGCATTGACTCCATTATGAATAATCAAGTAAGATCAAATGAAGAAGTTACTCTAGTGGTTGTACTGCGTTATAGAACTGAGTCTATGTGTTGCCACTGAGTCTATGTCAGACACCATATAGAGCTATGTATCTAGAAGGCTACGTTGTTAGCAGGTACCACTGATCCACTGATTGTGACAGACAACAGATTAACATGAACTATGACTGTACCGTACACAAACCTTCCATACACACACACACACACTCTCTCTCTGTCTCTCTCTCGCTCGCTCGAAAGCGTGCGCACACCCACCCACACACACATACACAGTCTGCAGTGTAAAGGGCAGCTTTCACGCTGCGTGTCATGGCTGCAGTAGCTCATGCAGCGACCCTATCCAACATGATTCATCTGCCTCCTTGTGTGAGAGGGAGATTATTCACCCTGAAGAGTTGCAGCACTCTGGCTTGCCCTGCAGAGCAATTGAGATAATATTATTTACATGTCTACAGTGCAGTGCATGCTTGTGTGTGTGTGTGTGTGTGTGCATGCTTTATGTAACAGCCAAGACTTTACCAGCATGGCTTTGTTAGTTAGGTACAGCTAGGTGTGTGGTGTGTGTTTGTGTACGTGCTGGAGGCCAAGTGTGTAATTTATGAATGCGCTTGCTAACGTCAATAATATCCATATGTCTTTATGTTTTCTGTTCTATCTGGTCTCTTTGGAGGTGTGTTATTGGTTTACTTCAGTAGAAGCGGCCTCTAAACTTTCATCTGATACACGCGGTGAGTAGTGCAGCAGTGGGAGGTTCACACACAACAGTACAATCCTGCCACACCTCCCTGTATAGGTCAATATGATCATCCTGTATCCTGTCATGTTTGCTGCTGAACTGGACACTCATTGTCATTGAGCTGAGTTCTCAGATCATGTCTCTACACGACTCGTTTACTTTGAGTGACGCACGAGTCAAAATGCCTTTTCTTCTATTTGTCAAATTTTTTATAGATTGTTCATTGCAACGCAGTTGAATTGCTAACAATAAAGCAGAATAAACGCTCCTCTTTGGGTGAATTGACAGTCACATTGTTTTATGTTTTATGGAGTCAAGATTCAACTGCGGGGGGGGGGGGGGCATTTTTTTATCCATCCCACGGACTAATATTATAATTCAGTATGTGACAGATAGGTGGATCAATAGAGCAATATGAGCAGGTGGACCACAAAGAAAGGTGAAGAGCTTGGAGGGGCTGGGGCTCAAACACAAACCTGGCTTAATAAGCTAGCTGGTCTGTCTTAGAAAAACACTCCCACTTAATGTATAATAATATATTATTATGTATGTAATACATTACATACATATGTAATGTATGTAGTATGGGGTCAAATACACTGGGCTGAGGTGTAAAGGTCAGATACACTGGCCTGAGATGTGTGTGTGTGTGTGTGTGTGTGTGTCTGTGTGCGTGTGCGTGTGTGTGTGTGATTTTTCATTTACTGTAACCCTTTAGTGCATATCTATTGTAATATCTCATCTGTTACAATACGGGCAATACCCTTAAAAAGCAAATTGCTAATGCTTCTTCCTCCTTTAGAGACAAAGAGACAGCTTTCAACACTTTTTTCTTTGTCTTTGTCCAATTATTAAGACTGCAAAACTGTTGCCAACCTGCTGGCACTATTTAAAAAAATTCCACATTGCACATTGGAAGTTCTTATTAGAAATAAATCAAATCAACACTTGCTCAGCTCTTTGCTTTGCGAGTCGGGGGGATTGAAGTGTCTGGTCAGTCACTTGGATGTTATGTAAACAGAATCCAAGGAAAACGTTTCTGTTCAGTCTCTGCCAGTGTGACATGATCATTGTTAGAAGGCATAGGCCTGTATGATTATCCATTTCTTCCAATGCAGACAAAGAGTTTACCCACGCAGCCATACAACCAAATGCCCCACTTGATCAGACTGTCCGTGATCTCAACCTGTCAGTCAATCAGCTCTGTCTGTCTGTCTGTCTCTGTACTCTGGCCCCGTCAGCAAGCCTTTGTGTGTCTGCCTATGGCTGACCCAAGGTCAGTCTTCAGCCATTACGTCTCTATTGCGCTTCTTTATTGTCCACTCTGCAATCTGACTCTTGCACTGCCGGGTCCAAACGGACAGCAACCCGTTTTTTTTCTCCCTCTGATTCTCTTTCACAGCAAATGAAAATGTCCTGAACAGCTATTGGGAGAACATGACCTATAACGCTGAGCCCTTGGGTAACAGGGTATACGCTAGAACGAATGCAGCACTTGTTAAGTGGGTGAAGGTTAGGCTGTTGGACGCTGTTCTATTATGCTAGCTTGGCCTAATGCATGTTTACAGTGTAGATAATGCAGGTTCGGAGGTCACATGTTCACTGTTGTCTAAGAAGGGAAATGATGAATTAACTGTTCACTGATGTGATTGTACTGTTGTCATGGGTACGGTAATTTAAAGTAGTCTCTCAGTTGAAATAGAGCAATTTTTCACCACTTTTCCTTTTATTAAATTAGATACGTGCAGTTGTGACCAAACCTTTTTTGTTTAGCTGGTAGTACTGGCTTATGAAGGCATGATAAAGTTGGTGTTTTTTATATTGTTATTGCTGTCGTGTGTGTGTGTGTGTGTGTGTGTGTGTGTGTGCGTGTGTGTGCGTGTGTGTGTGTGTGTGTGTGTGTGTGTGTGTGTGTGTGTGTGTGTGTGTGTGTGTGTGTGTGTGTGTGTGTGTGATTACAGTATGAGTTGTCAGTAGGCACACCATGATGCCAAGCCAGGCTCAGGGAGCAGAGCGGAAGGGCAGGACTGAGGAGGGGCTGACTCTGCAGGCTGCCTTGCCAGAAATAGATGCTGTCATCAGGGCCCATATTGATCAGCGGAGAGGGTCAGTGGACCAGCCCATAGGGACTACAGACATCCTTTTGATAGTCAGAGGGGTCAGAGGGCTACAGGTACACCAGGGCTTGGAACATCCTGGGGAGGGAGTTAAGGGTGATGTGCATAGTAAGTATTCCTAAGTGTCAAGCTGTTCTGCTGTGGCAGATGAGCTGGCATATGATGTGCCAGCTGAGGTTTTCAAAATGTCTCTTTTTTGGCAACACCTGCAGGGAATTTAATGATTGACATGGCTGCAAGTGACTTGAGCGGTGATTAACCATCCATACTGGAGGGGAATGGATCCAAACAGCACATGGATGACCCAGTTGAGGTTGAAGGTGCAGCCACACTCTGGAGGTAGCTGTGCTTAGGGTTAGCTTAGCTCCTGTTTTCTGAGCAGCACTCGAGTTCAGATCCTTGGGTCTTTCATTTCTCTTAGTTTCCTGTTAAGAACCTACATGAAGATGCTGTCCAAGACAATTACCTCCTTCTTATTAATTGATGTAAACAACTCAGTATGAAATATGTAACCCATACCTTAATTGCAATAACCGTGTAATTCATGTTCTTTTCATTTTTTTATTATAATTATTTTCATGACATAACACATGACAGGTAGCTGGAATGACACTTTCTCTTGGAAGTCACCCAAGAAAAATAACTTGCGTAGATGTCTGACATCCTTAATAGAAACGTAGGGTTCCACAAGATGGACTTAACACGGACACAAAGCCCTAACCACACCGAGCAGGACCCACCCAGCAGTCGCTGCTCACACGGAGGAAAAGGGCAGTAAAGAACGAGCTCGTGGGAAGAAAGAAGATGCAGCGAACGCTTGAAGAGGGCTGAGGAAGATCACATTTCATCTGTCTCTCCCACCGTAAGCTGTGAACAGGCATCCTGGAAAAGTTATCCGACAGCATCTTGCCCTCCTCTTCCAGGGAGACAATGCTCTTAACAGGAGTAACAAATGCAATTTTGGCTACAACTAAAGCAATAAGGGGCACTGACAACGTGCCAGTGGGCATAAGCTACACTTTATGTGAGCTCTGAGGCGTGAGTGTCTCAAAGGAAACTACAGGGGAGTGGAGGTCAGTCACAGGGATATTGAAGCAACATTTAATGACAACCTCCCGAGTCTGGCTGAGCCAGTACGTCACAGTCTGGAGGAGATGTTTGGTGTATTGTCCAAAAGACCAGGTGTTAATGGCCATGTACAAGCCTGACCCCAAGCACTGGCCTGGAGATGTGACTGTTTACGAAACAGAGAAGGTATGGTTTCTACTTCAGGCAAAGGCTGGGATGTGGAGAATTCAGTGGCAAAGTTGGGAGGTTTTAAAAAGGTTGCACAAAGATAGCATCCCCAAGGACAAGCTGTCGAAACCTGCTGGAAAGAAATCCTCAAAAACCTTTTTCATTTTTAAAACATTTCAAATTTTTCCCCTTGACACAGGTTGATGGTGCCTGTTCACACATGTGGGTATAGTTACTTTCTAAAATAAACTTCATAACAATGTTGGGTTTTCAACTCCCAAAAATACTAGCGTGTCACATGAAAATTTAACTTTCTGTAGTTATTAGTTAGAGTAATTTTGCATTACTACGTTATGATCTGAACATGTTCTCTGAAAATATCCATGTCTTAGTCTTGTTGCCACTGGCAACGTATGAATCCTCAAGGTAACTGACCAACATAAGAGGTCCTTTTCACTTACCATATTCGTGCAGTGTTCTCAGCCAACCAGGGTGAAATTACACGTTGCGTTCTGCTGTATTTGTTGAGCACGTTTTTAAGATATTCTAAATGGCGCTTGAACAATATTGAGAGTTGTAAACTCTATGAAAAAATACTAGAAATAGTCAAAGCTCAAATGTCTGTATGGAGGTCAAACATAATTCTGTTTCGCTCTGTTGTTCTTTGTTGTACCCTCCATTTATTTTCTCAAGTTCTTTCATTCCCTGGCTCCTTTTTCTTTGCACCTTGTGAATATGATGTAAGTTCACGAAAGAGCCGGTTAGATAGTCATTGCTCAAGAAGAACAGTTCAATGCCCATTCAATTTCTAATCAATAAGCGTTTCTTCCACTCAGAAACAAGCATTTAGTATCAAAATGTGTCTAGTACCAACATATTAAAATAAGAAACTCTTAAAGACCAGTACTTACGTGTACAGTACACTACAGTACCTTTGTTGCCACCTCAGTTCTTCAGGGGTTGCAAATGCTTACATTTTATTGTACATAACTAATAACTCATTACTTTTTGAAGTTGGCTGTGGACTGATTAGCACACGGACCCAATATGGCCGGCATGGTGTCTTCTTCAATGGTACAGAGTTGTATGGAAGGCTAGCTTCTTATTTGCGAGTATATAACTTTATGAACAACATCTAAGAATAGTTGCAAGCTCATAAGACCTTACATGGCTTATTGAATCATTAGGGCATGTCTGGAAGCTAAATTGGTGTCCTTCTACCTTCAGCTAAGCTAAAGAGTTTAGATTTCTAGAATTAAGTTAAAAGTTTTACATAACTGAACTATTCCTAAATAACTGATTATAAATACAATTTAAATGTATTTAATAATGACGATGTTTAGGCAAAGCTGGGATGTGTAAACAAAGGCTTGTTGACACAGTCATGTCATTGTCTTTGAAATCAAAACTTTTTTAATAAATGTTTTTTAACTACCAATTGATTATTTATTGGGCACTACAGTATTTGTTAAAATACACAAATACAGTTTTGATGATTATTACAAATTCATAACAGCGTGATGTTTTTCATTACAAGCTTTATTGAATCAATAAAAATAAAAACCCATATCTTTGGTTTATCTTCAATAAATGTAATGGTGGCTAACTGGAGCAAACTTGCTGAATCAGCTAATGAGAGTGATCTACACGTGGGCATGGTAGGCTCGTACCGCGGCCGAGTTGTTAAAGACTTCCCCCATGGTGCTAGCAAGCACAAGAGCCAGGCTGGAGACAAGTTAAGGGTGACCAGGGGCCACGAGGACCACGGGAGGACCTCTAGTCAATGAGAAATGAATAGCTCAGACCATTCCCAATCGACCACACAGGTGTTTGTCCTGCCAACATTCAGGCAGTATGGTACAGACATGTTTTGTATTTATTTCACTTCACTGGATGGAGGAAGCATCTTATCTCTGCCATCTACAACATCTGCTTGTGAAAGACAACTAATACAATCTTAATGTATACGTTTATAGCATAAACAGCAATTTAACTAACAACCACAGTCATTTTAAGTTTTAGGTTTTGTAGCTAGGCTTCCTCAGAGCGTTCTTACTACAGTTTAACAAGTTGGCTAGTCAGCCAGTTGGCCATCTATCACTAGCAAAGCCCATTTGACCACTTATCATCCTAAACAAGGTTTGCCTCCGCTTCCCTAATCGTCAGTGGTGCCCGCAACGGTGACCATTTCAAAAAACAGATGTGCTTTCGGGTTGCACCGGCTGTTATTAGTATTACCCCAGAGCTCAGTTGTACTGCAACACAATCTGTTCCATCTCTCTGCTCAAAGTGAAATTAACGTTACGTTTAGGATACATTTGTACGTGGGTAACAGCTGAGGCTTACACAGTGTTGTGCTGGAAATCTTAACCGTTGGCTACTGAACTAATTATAAGCTGGCTAAGTAAGTGTGTTTCTCACATGCCGTTTTAGCCAACCTGCGCACTGGATGACTACCACATTGTGTACGTATTGATTTCAGAATGCACTCAATACTTATTATAGACCCTTTCACAAAAACAGTCTGACCTTCAAAAGGGATTCTGTAAATTTGATTCAAATAGCCACAAGGCTACAAGTTGTTTTGTTTACAATTGTCATCAGATTGCGGATGGAAGGGAAAATAAAATGGCTGACTTAAGATAGGACTGCAAGCGCTGGCATTTAGAGCATCTGCCGATAAAGCAAGTATTTTTTTTGACTGTGTATGTACCCTAGGGGACTGCGCAGCTTCAAACTGTATACAGGACGACTGTTTATTTTTTTGCTTTATTTTTGTTGTACGTGGAAAAAGCCAACCTGCAGACATCTGCAACAGAAATTGTTAATCCCATTTTGGGTGTTTTCAATTATTCATGCTGCTATTGCAAGACAGACAGAGAAGGAAAGACAGCCTGGGCATTCCCTGTGAGATAGAAATTGTGTGTGTGTGTGTGTGTGTGCGTGTGTGCGTGCGTGCGTGCGTGCGTGCGTGCGTGTTTGTGTGTGTGTGTGTCTACCAGGTACATCTATTTTATTCGGCTCCACTGCTATTCACCCATTCTACAGCACCACCCTTGCTTTGCTGATCTCTGGGTCTCACTCACCCTTTTCTCTGACTAACACACTCGTGGCCCCCAAACACACATGCAATCACTTTTCTTACCCTTTCTGTGTGAACCCTCCCCGTACAGAATTCCTGCTCCCTCCTTCTCTTTTTAGATGTTGTTTTGCCCTGTCTCCTCATATGGAACCTCTAGTAAGATTATATTACTGTACATGTATGTCTTAAACTGTTTTGGGGCCGAGGTCTGTTAATATAAGTTGTTAACCCTGCGTTGGCCCTTAAGCCAAAGCCTTAGGACCTTGCGACATCAGGTCTTACAGAATCCTCCATCCCAACGCTCTTATTCTCTCCTTTCCAGGAGACGTTGTTGAAATAATCATATTTCTATATAATGATTTGCATAATTATTGTTTATTGATTGCCATATTAGTTATCACAGTGACATAATCATCTTAATCATATTCAAGAATATGATTGACATCACCATGTCTGGTCGGTTGATAAGGGCTGAATGTATGACGTTTCATTCAATTCCTTAATTGTTATCACCTGTTTATACTAAGCCAGGAACATGTTGTTGCTTGGGTATGAGTATTCTGTGAAAGTCCTTGGACAGGATTCTCATCTTAGGTAGTGGTTGGTATTGGAGGGTCCATTGACAAACGAGTTATATTTCCTTTGTCAATGTTTGTGTTATGATTAATTCTGAATACATTCTTACAACCTGCTTACACACTAAAATAACCTGAAGACTCTGTTTTCTTCCACACAGTGGACTACAAGACCTGAGTGGGAGAGGGAGAGACGAAAGGATCGGAGGGAAAGAGAGAAGCTGTCTGGGTGGGTGAAAGAAAGAGAAGGAAAGGTAGAGACAGAAAAGGGAGGCGGTAGAGGGTTGAAGAAGAGGGAATCAGCCTGTGTCGGTATCAGTGTGTGCTGGCTTCTCGGCGCTGTGCATACCTCCAAATGCAAACAGCTCTGCTACTTTTGAACTCCTCTCTTAATTGCTGAACCCAATCTCCATATCCTCTCATGTCTGTTTTTCATTGACTCCTCCCTCCCCCTCCCCCCTTACTCCCTCTAGAGTAGGTCATGACTCCTACTGATAAGGACTCCCCCTGACTCACACACATCCCCTCTTCATCCTCCATCATATCCTTTTGGCGTGCTCCAGCCATGCAGTTTTCATGGGGCCCAGGGTGAGGGTGAGGGAGCATTAAGGTTGCCAGACTAAGGCTGGGCCTTGACAAATGACTCCAGGCCGATGGGAAGCGGAGCGTTAGGAGTGTAAGGTCTGATGATGTCTGGCCAGAGGAGGTTGAGCCGCTCTGCCACGACTGGCACAGTGTCTGACAACAGGGTCTGGAACAGCTGGTCTGAACCACTGGGTTTAGCAGCAGGGACCAGCAGCCCGTATCAGCAGCGCTCAAATGCGACTCCAGAGGGCCTTTGGGTTTTCACTAGTTCACTGTTTAGAGTAGACGCTGTGCTCCTGTCTGTCTGTCTTTCAGTGGACTGGCCTGTTTAAAAGGGGAACGGGAACTGTATTCTTTGACCGCAGTCATTCTCTCGCTCCAGCTCTTAAACCACAGCAAAAGGCTGTGTCTCTGCTTCTAAAGCGAATCACGAACTAAAGTAGTGGTAGGTGCTGTTATTGATGTCTTAACAGGGTGGGGGCTTCCAATGGACTAAAGGGAAGTAGGCTATCTACCTGTGCTGTCGCTCCAATAGGAGACCCCGGCCTCTGACAGCGGGGCTGCAGCACAACGTCACTGGGAGCGCAGCCGGCAGCCTCATTATCGGGGCCCTTGCGTCCCACCCGCCAGCCTCCTTCCACCGCTTGTCAAATACCACTCCCTCCCCGGGGGAGCTCCGCTGAGAACCAAGGAGTTGGAACAGAAGGACGCTTGAATTCTCTCCCCCTTCTCTCTTTCTCCCTTTCTCTCTCTCTCTCTCTCTTGCTCTCCCTTTGGCAGTCCAGCACTCCACTATCTGGCCCCATTCGGTAATTGAATCCCAGCAGAAGTCTTGAGCACTGAATATGATGAAATAGCAACCAGAGAAAAACCCAGAGTAAATACTGAATATTAAATGGCGGAGGGGGTTTCCTCCCATTTCGCGTTGAGTGTGTTTGTTTTGCCAGCCTCGGGCCCGCATTGTGAGGGCACAGAGGACTGTAGCCACGTGTCAACAAGAGGCATGGCCGCCCCTCACGCTGGAGCATTAGTGTTTCTCTGCCTACCGGGGCCACCAGGGATGGCGTGTGAATTAATGAGCTGTCTGAAATGTCACCTCTTTATCCACTCCATCACAACCAAAAAGTATTCCTCGGAGTAGCTGACATTGTGAGGCGCCATGAATCTTTTCTACCCTTCTCTCCGGTGACTCGGCACTCGGCGATGGTGCTGGATGATAATGTCTGTTGTGGCTGGCGGGAAAGTGCCGATTGAGGCTTAAACTGTAACCTTATGTTGGTTAATGTAATATTTGGAAGAAATGCAAATGACACATTACATTTACTGTAAGAGTTGTTCTTCAAGTCAGATTTTACTGCTTGAATCTGCTGCAGCATTGCATTCAAAAGCTTTCAAGACCTATTGCTCCAGAGGGTTAGTTGGTATCACACTTGAGAACCCATTAAATACGGCAAGCTACATTTGAGTTTGAGTTATTTTTCAGGGACCAGTTGTTTGCAGGTTGTGAGGAGGAGAGTACCTTCATGTATCCTAAATATCCATCCTTCCCAAAAGGGACACAGAGAGCCACCATGAGCGCAAGACTCAAGATTCTTGAACTAATAGTTACAAAGAGGCCTTCGGTTGAAGTTTGCTCTTTTTTGAGGGTTTTGCTTTTTTGAAGAAAAGTATACCATTCACCTGTTTACTCGCCTCGTGTCTTGCACTGTGCTGGGTATTATGTGTGTGCACGAAAATTACCTTTAAGGGGCTGTCAAAGATTTGTTGTATTTTTTTATGCATTGATCCTACATTGTCATTGTTACCTTTCAGGCTCAATGTTTAGACACACAGTGGCCTCTTCCAAAGGAAAGCAGAGAACCTGCTAACGTCTAGTGTGGAAAATAACAGCAGATTAAAAAGCTAGGCAAGGTGACTCGGACAAGGCTGCAAAACATTATATAATCTACTGTGATGACGCTTTGACCATAAAACCTGAATAAATAACTGCCCTTGATTTTAGCGTCAGAAATGTTTGTATCCATGACCCTGCAATACTTCTCAGTGTAAGGCTCAAAGTTTCAGGAAAACAAAATAGTTTGTGTAAACACTGCACATGTGATTAAGTGCATGCACGCGTGTTTGGTCTTTGCATCTTTCACGTAAACCAGCCCAAGGATAAGCCTTTGACCCACCTTGACCACTCTTTTGTTGCTCTCTCAGCAAAAGTCACCAGCCCCAAAACAACATGTTCCCTAATGCACAGTCAACTGATTGGGGCTAAGCTGCATTACTTCAGCAGGGCATTAGTGAGCGTAGTAAGCAGGCCTAGAGATTATGACGGGCCATTGATGGGTGCTGAGTGTGTGTGATTACGTCAACGTGACAGGCAGCCACCCGCTCCCAGTGGATCGCCTTTCGGCTTCTTTCCTCTGTTTGTGCTCCTTGTCCTACTGGGGAGACAAAGGCTGTCAAATCTTTAACTGCTGTACCAGTTGTACTAGTTTTATGTCGTTAATCTCTAAAGGCAATGAATCATTTAAAAAATAAATGACGTGTGTTTGGAAAGGATCCCAGTTTGTATTAATACGATTTAAATAAAGAAAATGTTTCTTGTCAAAAAGTGACCTTAGTGTAGTGTTAGGTTACATGCTTAGGTTACACATGCACGTTGTTCACACCATAAAACTCCACAAAAATCTGGAAACTGAAGCAATGGGGTGATGCAGTGTATACAGATCTCTCAAACAAGAATACATTTGAGCCTTTTCTGTCAAAACAGATCTGATTCAGTGCCCAAGGGAGTGTTGCCGTACATTTTAGAGTATGCTGGTCGTGTTTTTGACTTGACCAACAAAACCGCACCAACCTTGCGCGTTTAGTTTTAGAACTGTCAAGGGTCGGGGCTTTCAGAACGGTCCTGGTTCTATTGGTGAGTTTTGAGGTGACTTACATTTCTTGGTTATTTGTCCCCTAATGCCCTCACCAAGTCCTCTTCTGAGAGTACCAGCCAAGTCACAGGCATTGTACCTTTTGCTCGTGGTGATTGTAGCTTTATTTCATGGAGTTTACAATGTAGGTCAACTATGAGAGAAGAAAAGTGCTCATCTCGTACTTGCCATGTAGTATCTTTCTGTAGGGTGACCAAGACTTCCATGGGAAGGCTCATTCCCATACGCTGTCGTTGTGCACCAGACTCTGGTCCATTAGAGAGTTAGGGTTGGGTCAGAAGAGCTGTGGCTCTTTTCTCTCACACAATGAGCATATAAGGTCTCCAGCTTTTTGGGCTACACTCACTGCGGACCGCAAACCCCATATTTCCCCTCTGGATACTTCAGGACAATGAATTGACATAAAAAAAAATTTGTCAGTACCTTTTGTCTATTGCAGTAGTTACAAAATACTGGAACAGTAATCTCTTCCAACTAATAATATTTTTTGCAGTATGCCACACGAAGTGACGAAGTGGCAGAGTGAAAGATGGTGCCCAGATGCTATTGACACCATCTGAGACGTGGGCAAGAGCTGATACACACTGACTAAGCTCGGAGAAGTAACTGGCAACATGCAGTACCGGCATTCACTGCTACTGTAAATGTAATTGCATTTAACTAGGGAAAGTGCAGCTTTGGGTTTGGTTTGTCAGCAGGGTATTGGGACTTTTTGTTCTAAGTAGGCCATTACTAAGCACTTTCCTTTCAATGTGCCATTAAAATACATTCAACTTCCTGTATCTAGTTTCATAATGGTATTCAATATTTTACAATTCATTCTCTCTCTCAGACACATACACACACTCCTACACCACCCACACCAACTGCAGCAGACCATCAATAGCAACAGGAACAAACAATTATATTAAATATTACAATTTTATTACAAAAATTAAATCTTTTCATCTCTCAATTTTGCCATGCTTTGAGCATATAACAATACAGTAGAAAACCCAGTCCAAAAACATAGTAAAGCAGATTGGACGATGCCTTGGCAGCACTCAGTCACTCATGCTGTTACTGTACAGACACTGTAACATTCCGTTTACAGAGTACAAACACTTCATGTCCCAAAACAAACCTCAATAATACATTGGTGAGGAGGACAAAAAACGTACCCCCAGAACGAAAGCAAATACATTGACGTAGAGCAATTGAAAACATACTGAATGTGCTGAATATTTGTACCAGCCCAAGGCACCCAGGCTTTGTAGCATGTTGGCAAGTAACGACATTCTTACAGAAACACTTGAAGCGAACAATAATACAAAAGACTTGTACGGTCAAACTTTTCCTCATCTTTGAATGTACCCTCCTCTCCTGGCTTTCTTCTTTGTCAGTCACAGTGCAAGTTCCGAAGGGAGGGGATGGGGGGGTAATTAGGAGGGAGCGGTACCGCGGTTGAACATCACTTCACGCATCAACTATGGACAAGGCTTGGACAGACTGGGGTAATCTTCCACTCCATAGGGGTGGCAGTAGTGGGTATGTAGTTACTCACTGACTTGGGTATTGTCCAACATAAGGCCCAGATTGCCCAGCTGCAGTCCACACAGACAGAAACAAAAAAAAAGCTAAAGGTGCGCTTGCAACATAAATCCCAAGAAAAAGAGAAACAAACAGGCCTACCAAACACTTCCCCACGGAGGCATCCAAGACAAATTAGATGTTTTTTCTTAAGATCAAAAACTTTGATTTGCACATAAATATCTAAGGTATAAATAGAAATCCCAGATTAAAGCTTATTAATAAGAACCAGATCATTGCTTAACAAACGTCAATAGAAAACAAAAACCACATAAGCTTAGAAAAGCACGGAGGCATTTCTCACATTGCAAAGTACAGTTCAGTTGGGCAAACTGCATGCCTCAAATGTCCATTTGGTGGCCCCGCCGAATATTTCGATGTTGGCCTCTGACCAAGAGAAGACGTTGCCAGGTTGTGCTTTGCTGTTACAGGTTGCCAGGTTGTAGATATCTCCACTGGTCAGCTTCCTATCCCACATATTTAAATTTGCCAGCTCTCCCACATACGCTTGTGTGGCGTCAAACCCTCCTCCTAGAGTATCCTGGGTACCAAGAGAGACGGGCGCAGAAGATTAGTGGTGCCAATTTACAGGCTCAGAGAGCTCCTGACAAATAAAATTCACATTCAACTATGGATGGATGTGCTAAAGTTTGTTGATGAAAAAAACAATCTACATCATACTTTGACTTTACCCATGTAATTGCAACGTATGCTTCAAAAACACAATTGTTTAGGGAATGTCATGTCTGCAAACAGGCAAGTGTTGACTCTGACTAGACCATGGCTATATTGCTGGTTCTCTCTAGGAAATGCACTTGTGTTTGGTTTGTTTGGTAAATTGGTAGTGGAAGTATGAAAGGACATTTCAGTCACTACTTCAATAGATTCTATTAAATAATTTCATGTTCTAGCAACGTTCCACTATTCCAACAACTATTCCTCTAGCCGAAACGAATATCCACACTTCTTCGTTTCTGTAATGTCTCTTTCATATTATATATTATAAAATATATAATATTATTATTAATAAATTATATTATATTTCATTTTATTTGTAATGTAATGGTTGATGTGTCCCATACACACACGTTTGTATTGTACTCTCACCTGCTCCTGTCCCAGTACCAACACCCCCTGGGGTTTGATGGGGTGGTAGGGCGCCAGGTTCTCCCCAGTGCCCCTCAGCACTCCGTCCTGGAAGGCCTCCCAAACGCCGTCACGTGTGGTCCAGGTGATGCAGATGTGGTGCCATTTGCCGTCATTGATAAGGAAAGGTAACTTGGCTACCTGAAAGGGTCAATAGACCAGGTTGGGTTTAGGAACTTTGTTTTGCCAAGAAAAAGTACAGTGTCCAATTGTTTGACACATTAAGCCACTTTATAATACACTTAACAATCCCACCAACTCACAATTGAAATGGTGCATAATCCTAATGCTAATAAATATTCAACATCTATAGTACAGTATATGTCAAGATTCCTTGCCCGCTATACCTTATCATTGATAAGGATCTCCATTGGGTTGTTGCCCCACTCGATCAGCACCAGTTCGTTGGCCTGGCCGGGGACCGCGTAGGAGAAGGGGGTGCCCACCCCTGGTGAGGCGTTGGACTTAATCCACAGACACACGGTGAAGGCGTACATCTCAGGGAGACTCCTCTTGGCTTTGGCGTACATGTAATTGGTTCTCAAGGGGAAGGTCAGCTGGAATTTGTCCTGTGGTCTATTGTCTTTACCTGTAGGCAGATGGGGTGGATGGTCAGAGCCCTGTGCATTGTTTATCACTGAAATCACATATCACTGCTGGATGGGAGGATCTCCTTTCCTCAGGTTGCTACTTGTGAGCCCAGAATGTGGGGAGCAAGGACACACACGCACACTCATACTGTTCTTTCTAGTGTTTCTTTGCACGCCTTTGGCGGTGTCACTAACGATCAAAACTGCGGCCGCCTGTGTTAGCTGCAGTAAGAATAGTCGCCTAGCGGGGGCAGCAGCCCATTAATTCTTGTGGGAACAACCTAATTTTCAATAGTTCTTTTAACCACGCATTGAACATTGTAATACCTATCACCTCAGCGTGAACGGTATCATGATCGAATCATAAACAAGT
The DNA here is from genome assembly GCA_026901105.3 of Galaxias olidus. NCBI lineage: Eukaryota > Metazoa > Chordata > Actinopteri > Galaxiiformes > Galaxiidae > Galaxias > Galaxias olidus. The sequence continues at coordinate 74,870 of JAPMUY010003933.1, forward strand.
ACAGCTTCATTTATTCTCGTCTTTTCTACTGTCTACGAGGGGGTCTCGTTGGTTGCGGTACACAACCAACACACACTGATAATAGCATGGTCGTGCTTTTCAATTTTTTTTTTTTTTGGGCTATAACATTTATAAAGTTGATTCCTGGCCTGACTGGTTACATAATGCATAAGGAAGCTGCTTTGTTTGATTCCAAAACTACGTTTACCTTTCTCGAGGTCCGTTATCCTATGGTGCAGTGAAGTCAGGCTGGACTCCACACGGTTTCTCTGATCGGTGTCGTTCTTCGGTCCCGTTTTGGTCTCTTCTACAGTGTTGACCCTTGACAGCACTTGCTTTTCCATGTCATCTATTTTGTTCTGAAGCAGGTCTTTTAGACTATTTGCTTGTACTGAATTGTTGTTTCGGCTGTATTGCTATAAGAGGGACAGTCAGAAAAACGGAGGATGAGCGCGGAAGGTATTAAAAACACGTATAATTTTGAATAAACACATCTAAACGTGCTAGGCGTGGTTCTCCGAAAACCACGTTTTAAGAAACCAGAATTACAAAACTATTATGGGATATAGCCTAGAAATATAAAAAATATGTAGTATAGCGTAGCAAATTTAGACCCTATTGAAAGCAATCTTTGCTACAATAAAATACATTAGTGATAAGCTCATTAGTCTTACATGCTCAACCTCAACCTGAATCGTAAAGACGAAGCCTTATGCCTACCTCGAGATTCTCTAGTCTCTGTTTTAGTGTTTGTAAAGTCTGTCCCAGCTGGGCCAGAGTCTCCGACGGACCCCGAGAATTATCCCCCATCGTGTTCTTGGAGCCTGGCCTTCTGCCCCCTGCTCCCACTTCAGGCAGGCTCTGGCTCTCGCACCGGCTCAACTTTGACGTTAGTTCCCTGATTGTCTCCTTTTGGTTCATAATGGTTTCCTTTTGCTGAAGCACCGTTTCCCTCAACTGTGTGACAGTGTTCTTCAAGTCTTCTGCTGGACCGCTGTTCTGCATCGTTGCCGCGCACAAGTCCATATCCTTTGGAACCGACGTGCAAATAAACTGTGTTTGTCCGAAATCTTGCGTCGATCCTTCCAATATCAAACAAGACAGTAAAAAAAGTTTCCAAGAGAATTTCTTCATAGTTCCAGTCATGTTTCTCAGCTCGTGTGTTGTGTTTTGAGTCCCTGCGAATATATTTGCGGGTGATTTCAGCACCACAAAGCTGTCCACTGAAGCTGTGCGACTTCAGCGCTGTTGGTTGTAGTTTATATAGCAGCCGACAAGCGCAGCTTCCCTGCATCGGGGAGTGGAAACAGGGCTCGCTGTTTAATCTTGTCCGACCTTCTTTTTAAGGTGGCTCAGGTCAGTTGCACAAGTACAGACTCTCCGTGGCCAAACGGCAATCTGACTACGCTACTCTTTGGATTCAAATCTGGAAAATGGCGCAAAACCTGTTGGCTTGTCTGGTCTTTGATCATAATGTTCACACATGGCAACGTCCCCAATAAGCTTACTATTAACCTGTATATGCACTTCAGATTGTTACCCCACAATTATAGTATGGCAAACATGTCTGCAATTCCACCTTAACTGAAGCCACTCCCCATGAGAATCATGAAATCGTGCCGGCAACACCCCACCACCTCCACCCCACTCCCCATCTCATGAGCTGTACAATACTATACCCTATCAATGCACCCCTCTGCTTTTCCATCCCTATGCCCCACAAAATGTTATTTGCTATGGATTACCACTTGAGGCAATAGGCGATTGCAGAATCATGTGCCTAATAGCCCGGGCAAATCATTGTGTTTGGTCTTTGTTGTCTATCATAACACGTTTTACTGTTTTTTTATACTTAACTATTTGAGAATATGAGATCACATTCACTTTTTAGTGGCAATGACTTCGTATTATATATCTCATGCCAACATTTATGCAGTCGATACATCAAATAAACGCTACATTCCATAAAAGATAAATGTAATCAGTTATTATCATATGCTTTATCTATTTAACCTGCCCTACCTATCCATTTTATGTGTATATCTTTAAACCTAAAGTTCTAGGCTTCAACGTGTGTGGCTTGCTTTAAGAATATGCAATGCAAATCACTAATTTAACAGGCTGTTACATAAACCCCTTGGTTGTCACATTAATATTTATGAAATGAACGAGGAAATGCACCAATGGTCTTCCATGCATGCCTTACAAACATTTGATTTCCTTTTTATGAGATAACGAAATAATTACACGGATAGTCCACTTTATTGTACCCGGGCATATTCACAACAACGCAGCAATTTGACCCACTCGTGCGCGTAAACTGTGCCCTGGAATCTAGCAGCACTATGCATAGCACGTCTTTCTGACCAATCAACACGAAAACTAAAAGTTTGAGAAGAAACAATTTGCACGTTGTTTCTCACTATAGTTTGACGTGCCTTTTGGTTAAATGGTTCGATGTTTATTTGTTTAACAGTAAAACGTAATTGTCCGCGAGAGCTATATTGTAGCCCTACTCAAAACATTATACCTATGGCATAGCAGGCATAATATGTGAACAGGACATCAGATAAAATATCATCATTTATCCTGAACCCACTGACCTACAGTAAACTACCATATGGGAACAGGTTAGTGTTCTGCAATAGATGTGCAATATTGTATAAGCTGAACTGTATGAACACAGTCAGATATATAATTTATTGCTAATTAAGATGTCACAATTATTTTAAAGCTTTTTGCATTAATTTATAAATAGCAGATTCCGTATAACTTTGACAGCCCCCTCAAACGGCAAGGAGCAGATTCTGGTGTTGCACAGAGCACAAGGTCAAGTTTAGGCTGTGTGTGTGTTTGTGCTCCAGCCAGTGTACATTCTAGCCAGGCAGTCTATAATGATCAGTCTCCAGGCTTCACTGAATAATACATGGCTTCATAATAGAACCCACTTCCTAATGTCAGAGATAGATAAGGACCATTTTACAGTCGTTTATTTACCCACCATCTGCAACAGAATAGCAAAGCAACAAAGGTGAAGTAGAATCTAGGTATGCTGAGAATGTTTGGTTTCCTCTCAAAATGATAGACCCCTATGTCTTTCTCACTACTGTCCTACTGTTTCATGTCTTAGTTCTAAACTGAAAAGAAAGTAGAATACTATGTTAATTTTTTATGAATTATTTCGGCTTGCTTATCTCCCTTTCTGTTGTGTCATTGGAGGGAGTTACCCCCTGAGAACACTGAGCAAAGTGTCAGAAAAAGCACTAATCTTATTAATCAATTTATTGGTAAATTATTTGTTTCCGCAGCTCCACAACTGTCCAATTCCCAACCTCTGTACTCAAATAAATTTAGATTAGTGGAAATAATGGAAAACAAATGAGCACCTGAGAGTTTTTTGTAACTCTAATCCCAAAATGCACGCAACTTTTGTGAGGCTTTCTGGTCGCTAGCGCAGTGGCACAATGTGAAAACACTCCCTGAGACGAGCTTTGTGTAGGGGGCTTATTGCTGATGAACTCCCATGGTAGACTGTTTGTCAGAGTAAGAGTGAGCACAGGCACAGACACACACACACAAAAACAAAAACACAAACACATTCATACACACTTCGGTAGCTTGACTTTTTTCTTTCACTCTCTCTCCCTCTGAGCTTTCTCTTAGAGTAGGCAACTGGTGCTATAAATTAAGGTCTGGGGTTCGACGGGTAGCGCAATATTTCCCACTTATGTCTATGTATCTAGGACTTAGAGACGTGGCCCTTAACCTCCACAATCCCCCTGACAACCTATTACATTCCTCTGTTGTTAATGGGCCACAACAGCAGCTGACATCTCATCAAAACCCAAAGGGACGCAAACCTATTCTATGGCATTGTTTGTTCTGTGGGTGCTAAGATAAGCTCATCGTAATTCTCCAAAATTGTGCACACTTGCGCCGACAGTAGGACAGCAACGTTAATCAACCAGCTTACAATATCCATGTTGGGCTTCCTCCAAAAGAAACATCTTTACCACACTTCCTAATTGGCCCTTATGAAAGCAACAACCCTGTGGTCAGACTGTGACCAGAGAGGGGAAGTGGATTTAGGCTGTAAATGGTGAGGTTTCCCATCATTCCGACCATTGGTAGACACGGTCAGTCATGTAAGAGCTCCATGTAGAAGGAACACCAGCGAGGGGAACAGTTGGTGGTTCCAATAAGCCTACTGCACCAACAGCTGATCAGGGTAGAATAAATGTCGTGTTTGTGTCTCCTCATGCAGCTGAGTCTCCCTGCTGATGGGAAAAGAGGGAGGACATGTCTGGGGCTGCTATCTGGTGTTTTTTAACAGGCTCATCAACAACAACAATTTAGAGAGCATGCCGTTTCCTGACAGATTTTACAGCAGAACTTTGGTATGTCTGAAATGATTGTTTATGTTTGATGGGATAAATAGACAGCCGGAACGCCTCCAAGTTCTTGTTAAATTATTTTGTTTACAGTGATGCCTCCTATCCATCTCCATACTCCTGAAAGGCATGATCTCCATTGCTTGCGGAGAACAGTCAACCGAAGTATTTTAACATGGTCAAAGGTTTTACGTAACAGTCCACTAAGGGTCGTTAGGGATCCACTCGTCATCAAAATGTCACAATATTTGCTCTAGTGGACATGCAGGAAGTGCAACATTTTCAGATTGAGCAAATCTGTCTAGTCTACTGGTCACTCTGGTACACTTCATGTCTTGGCAACGTTTTAGTTGTAGACAAAACACCTATAAAGGCAAGTGAAAGTCTTGCCCTGCTTTGAGGTGTGACACTACTGCACTGTGAAAACAGTTGTGATGTTGAGGAAATGGAAAGCAAAAGGGGCAAAAAGTAATAAATAACAGAGAGAGAGAGAGAGAGAGAGAGAGAGAGAGAGACGTGTAACATCATGAGCTTCTCTATCCATGGCATAAATGTGGCCCAGTTTTGTCCTTCCTTTCCTGGAAAGGTTTTTCATAGGGCCACAGTGGGAAGAAGAAATATGTCAACCTAGATATGGTCTAAACTTTCAACTTTCTTGGTCTAAACCAAATCTGCATAATCAAGGACAACCTCAATTAAAGGCAGCCTTCTGTCTCCTAGACAATGGCCAAGCTCTAGCCAAGCTTATGGTAGTAAATAGTTAAAGAGTCAAATTTTGTAGAGTCATTCATCACATTTCTTTGTACAGTATATAATGAATTGACATTCAAGTGATTTAACAGTCTTCCTGCCAAGTAAACTCTCCTCACACACTCCAAAAACAGACATACTATGGCAATAAACCATTTTGCCTCCTATAAAATAGTGATACCGTACAATTGTTTTATCTCATGTTTATAACATAATGAAATGTGGCAGTACATTTGTTCCACTTCAGAGATGTTTTCTTTCATTTTTGTCTAGGGTAATTTGATTGATCCAGATTTCTGCTTGATTCAATGCACAAGATGCCTTTGCTGCCGTGCATGTGGGCCGTCTCAGAAGGATTAGCGAGTCAGGGGGCAATTTGAATATCAAAAGCATCTCTTCAGGATCAATTTGAAAGTCTGACAACATCATGCAGCTTTGAAGTGCTGTCAAAGGCAACTTGACATTTCCCCCGTATTTGCATTGAACACAAAATCTTACTAAATGGCAGTGACAACTAAGATGCAAAATTTTATTTACAAACTAAATTGCTACAACATGACATGCTCGATCCGTCACATTCTGGTAAAATACTGTCAGTATGAATTTTAATACATTTTTATCTGTCTTTTAGATTGGCACAATTATATACACTCAAAAGGCCAGTCCTATTTCATCTGGTGTTTATTTACTCATGTTGCATTGTGGTGGAAATCGTTCCTCGTCTGGTTTTGTCTGGGACCAGCTTTAGCTTCTGAATCTAGACCAGTGAACCATGTCACCATGTTCCCAGTGTGGAGGAGGGGTGTGGGGGCAGACATCGACCAATCTCCCCCTGGGTCCCAATCTCCATCACACCTCGGAGATTGAATTGGTCTCCCCTGCTCCGTGAACCTTACATCGGATTCAGCATGATGCAGTTATGAGTTTGTCACACACCTCCAGATTGCTACGGCGCTGTTAGTCTGGCCACCTAAGAGGCCATCTTGATGATTACTGCACTGGAGAAGGCAATGGTGGGGACATTTTCCCATCCCGTCTGCCTGGCATACCGTTTTCATGTTTTCTGATGAGCTGACTGCCAAGTGGCGGCTGCTCTCAGTACGCTCAGTGCTGTTTTATATTTGTGCTGGTTTGTTCTATTGTTAGATTAAAAAGCTTGCTGATTGGATTGGATTTTGAACCATATATACTAATGAAAACATTTTGGTCCTCCATTGACTCATGGAATTTGTTTTACTAACTAGCTGGCATTACTCATTATGCTGCAGCACCTGAACACAATAAGAGAAAAACAAAAGCTATGCTGACAAATTTTTAGACTAAACAGACAGAGGTTTTCAATAAACCGTTTTTATTCAGGTAAAGATGATTAAAAAAAAAAAAAAAAGTAACTTTAGAAAGACGGTTAAACCCTTCAACTAGATAATCTGACCAATGGTGGCACTTGTACCATAATATTGATCACCTTATCATGTGAAGCATTAATAATATTAACCTCCACTTAACATTAGATCTCTTCTATAATCATGTACAAACATAACTAGTTGAACAAACTATCAATTTTTTATCAGCATTTATCAAATGATTAAGGCATATGAGCTGATAAGAGCAGTTAAGCTACTATAACATGAGCTACCGTATTTAGCAAATTATTTATCTCAACTCTTCTTTCTTGATTTTATACATGTTTTTGCATATAAAGTGTTAATAGTTTTTTTTAACTTAACAATTGGGTAAGCATGCAGCACACAGCATAAGGTATATTTGTTATTGGTTAGTACTGACTGATATGGTTACAGACCAAAAGTCACCAGGTGTAGATAATTATCATTTATTTTATTCCAGCATCTCAGTGCCATCAAAGTTGCATCAACAACTTTATCTTAACAAGAACAAACTACTATTTTCGTAATTATAGTTCAATAAAGTCACTCTCCAAACTAAATCTACCAGCTTAAAGCAGAGTACAATAAGTGTTTGTCATTTTGTTTCATGAACAGATGGGAGTTATTTTTCTTTTTCATCTCCTTTTACATGAAACTGTAAACTCCTACTGTGTGAGGAATGTGTGAAGATGGACAGCAAGGACAAAGAAAAGGAACAGTTGTAATCTGTGTGAATTCACTTGTTCAGTGAACATGACAACAGCAAGATACAACTGAGTAAACATGCAAGGTGAAACAAAAAAGGTTTAGATTAATGTTACTACTATCAGTATAACAGGTTTCTGAGACAGCTATCTCAAACACATTCCGTGTGGCTTACAGGTAGACTGGGTTCCAACCAGAATTAGTCAAATTTTTCAAGATGGCTCATATGAGGTAGACAGAACTCACGTTTTCTAGAAAAGCAACCTTTGATTAATTTGCATTGGACAACTTATTTTTAAATTTTTTATATTAATCTCACACATTAACAGTGGACATAACTCCATTATATGAAATTGTGAAACATAAACTATTCAAACTCTTGAATAAAACAAAAAAGCACCTACGGTGTGCATGACCCAATGCCAAATAAGTGGCTATTGCTGTTCATGTGGATCATTTTGAGAGGTATTGGAGCTCTTTTTGTTCCAAAATCACCGAGAAGAATTTGGTAAATGTTAGACAATTGAGACTTGTTGAGCATTCCAATAGATCCTGACAAAAACGAAAAGTTGTAACAAAATATTAAACATTTGCATTAGCTCATTCTATCCGTGTTCATGAAATCAGGAAGACGACGGGTAAAACGAGGCACTCATGTCAAACATTTGTAGTACTCCAAGAAGATTTACATTGGATTTAAGATCCATAATTGCAAATATTGAAGCTAATATTTGGATAGGCAATTTTCATAGAACTCAGTCAGTACATCTAACATGCCCCTCACCTAAAAAAAACCATGACATTTGCAGAAGTGCATTCTGGGACCATCCCAAGATGGCTGCGCCCTTACAAAAGTGCTGAAGAAGTGTCTCTGGACAAATTGTATGACATTTCGGAGTATTTCACAAAAAGGCTTGTTCCAAATTAGTCACGGCAGCACACTTTTGTGCTAGACAAATACAGGATTATAGTAATTGACAGCTCGAGCCTGTCAGTGCTTTTTGTGGCTGTGGCAGACTGTCCGTGTGAAGATGGGCCTCGTCTGGAACCCCTTCCCATAGCCAAGAGCAGTGGGGAGAGATACCGCAGATTCCCCTGCAAGTATACATCGTCCGAACTTGGACTTGACGGATTTGACATAATATACAAATTGTGGACGCTACCATACAATTTTCTGACAAGAATTGTTTGCGCAACAACATCTGTTATAGTAAGGAGAAGGAGAGGTTCCCAAGTCCAAATTGAGAAGCATTGCAACGTTACTACGACAAGGTCTGCAAGTTGAACGAGCGCCATTACATTATTTGCACGTGTTTTGCATTTTTCAAAAACTGTCTGTGCACGACGTTGTATTATTTTGCACATCTTAAGCTTGTTTGAAAAAACTGTGCTTTTTGATTCAGTGGCATTTTTAGCATGCTTGCTGATAAGCCGCTGATTAGCATAGCTAACGCTGGCTAGCCGGCTAAAGTTAGCTTGTCAGCCTGTTAGCCATTCTGATCAAGTTGATAAAGAATACTAATTTAGCTGGCTCTGTTACAGAATTGCACAAGCCATGCCTTTCTTATTAACTAACGCTAACCTTAAATTAATGATGACTGCCTCTTCAGACTTGCATGTCTGTGTGACACCTTCAAACTGAATGTCCCACGTTATTTGGTTTGAACCTGGAGACATAGCCATCCTTCAGGAATAGTGGAAAATTGTTTGGGTGAAGTAATCTAATGTATAAGCAATAGTACTTATGCTGAGGTACTGCTACAATCATTTCTTAAAGTAAGTCTATGGACCACAAATGATTTTATACCATGACTTCTTGTCCAAACAGTCCAATTTTGTAGACAGACACCGCAATCTAAAGCTCAACTGGACACTCTTCCGTAAAGGATGTAGTAAAGTAGCAGGTGTAGGGATGTGTACCATTGATTAGACTACGGATCTTCTTGATGGATATGTCTTCCAATATGGAAAGAACTTGAGCTGCTGCGTCCAAGATAATGTTGGATTGTTAAACTCAATCCATAACGATAAATTGCTTATTACATCACTGCTGACAAATGTAATAAAAATAACCCTTTGTCTGCATTATGTTGTAAATGGTTGGTTTATTGAGACCCATTCCTGCCTCCCCTCGTAGGGCCCTTATGAAAATGGATTCAGAGCTACTGAACTCGCCGGCAGTGTGCCTGGCCGAGGAGGAGGAAGCTGACATGAGTGACTGGAACCTTCCGCTTGCCTTCATGAAGAAACGCCACTCAGAGAAGATTGAGGGCTCCAAGGCACTGGCCCAAAGCTGGAGGATGAAAGACAGGGTAAGACCCGATTCGAGTCTTCTTAATGACTTCCCAAACTACCTCATCCGTGGTCTGGCCACACCAGTCGGTGTAACCACTGTCGATGGATGAATGTATGGATGTATGGTTCAAACTCATTCAGCTCAATAGTCTAATCAGCAGGTCCTACTTTCATCATCAAACTCATTTTTAGTCGGGGTGACTTTAGAAGGGCCTCATTGACACATCTGTGTGTTTTACTGAGACTAATGTTCACGTAAGTGTAAGTTAATGAGAAAACACTTGTTTTGCTTGAGGTAGTGGAGTTTGGTTTTCTTGTTCATAACCAAACATTTTACTAAGGTATGAGTTCTGAAAAAGTTGTGATGGAGTCATGTTTTATTTCTATACCCGATTTTATAATTCAGTAAGAGGTAAGGGATGTGTTTTCTTTGTGGGACTGCGATCACAATAATACTTTTACTAGAACAGCAGTTTGATTTCATACGGTCCTCTTCCTGTAACTGCATTTCTTATTCTGTCTGCTACTATGTAGACTGAACATTCTCCCTCGTTTTTTTGTTTGTGGCAGTAGTTGTCGTAGTCAAACTTCATGCATTGCAAATTGTCTGAGTTGAGAGTTCCTTTTTTTTCGTTTATTGTATGCTATATTTTTTTTATCTTGATTATTCTTGCAATATACTCAAGGCTTCATAGACGTTTCTTCGGCTCCTCTTTAAGCCTATGCTTATTTTATCCATGTGCCGTGCTTGTGTTTATTGCTATACATATTTTCTTGGCTTAATAAACCTGAAGGCAGGAGAACAATATGTTTAGATTTGTGGTGGTGGTCTCCTACGGTGTTATGGCACCAAAGGACAGAGGTGGTTAATGATAGCAGCAGGAGAGAGAGCATCATCTCCTTTTGGCCTGGGTTACCAACGCTGTTGCTAGCCTGTCGAGTAGTGTTTATTGACAAGTCTATTGAGTTGGCTATAAATGATGTGCTGCATCATGGGAAATCAAGAGACCAAGTTCACACTACACAGTCTTGCATGCTTGTGAGAGAGACACACACACACGTCTTTGAGTGGAAGCACAGGGACAGAGTGGGTGGTTCCCCAGTTACAAGGCCCATTGGTCAAGATTGACGGTGCGGTCCCAGTGGATATCTTGTCTGCTCCTGAATTGTGACTATTTATAGGTGTGTGATTCTTGGTGTTTGAGTGCACACCTGCCAAGTGTAAGTGTGTCAAATACAGTTACACATCGGCAAAGGAATGATTTTTCAACCAATAGTCCAGTACTTTAGTAATGGTAGGGTAGCAGTGTGGGAAAATAGTTACAGCTGCAATGTTTCTGAATATTATTCGTATATTCGTAATATGTGGATGTAAAAGTGTATTTATTTGCAATATATGAATTATTGCTGCCTAGCTTTCCTCTGGATAAAACAAGTGCCAAAGCAATGATAAAATCAATTGTGTACTAATTTACTTCAAGTAACGTCTAAGCCCCAAAGTACAGAAGAAACTACTTTTTGTAGGAAAGCTAAGTGTGTTCCTAAGGGGAACACATTTGTCTGGGGCCCTGACATGTAGGTATGCATGTGTGTAGTTCTGGACTTTTTGCTGTCTACACGGACTTGTTATGCCGTGTCGCAGACCAATGAGGTCACACTTTGTCAAATCAGACTCCATTCTACCCTTTTTGTGCTTGGATTCAATATAGCAGGGCTCTGTAATTGAAGCGCCATAGCAGAATTACTCTTGACACGGCTGTCAGTGTAAACTCTGTAACGCTCTAACCAGCAGCCCACCACCACACGGGGAGTTTCCAGAATGGGAAAATATTCTTGTGAGATTTAACTGTGTTAGTTATCAACATTCAATATCTTTGATTATCATTATTAGGACAGACACGTTGTTATTACCTAGCTCGATTAGCACAGCCTTGAAAACAGACTCCTCCATAAATTATCCAAATGAACTGTTTCCAATGGGGAAATCATAAAGTCAACCATTATGAATGAGGGAAATTGGACAGGTGTGCTATTATTGCTGCTCTGCCTTCCACTCCACTGAGCTAAAACATGAAATGAATTCAATCAATAAATAGTCCATCATTAACTAGACTAGTTGTTTTTCTTTCAATATGTCCGCCTGAACTCAACAGCCCAGTCGAAGAGGCTCATGACTTGGCACGGCCCCTCAAAAATAAACACGTCCTCATTAACTTATTATGTTTCTGATATACCTCACTACCTCATTCACTTCTTCTTTGCTTTATTCAATTTCTCTTTAAACAGAAATCGTGTAAAAAGTAAAACAGCATGATGATGCCCTTTTGAAAAAGCTAACAGAAAAGGTGTTTCTGATGTCACTTCCTGGTTGTGTGCTATAGTGCATGGTGCAGAGACATTTACAGCAATGCCATTTCAATGGATTGTGCGCAATTTAGCCCAGTGGGTAATACATACATTCACCATTGGTTCACAAACATACTCTTAACGCTTAACTGAAAAACAAAAATGCAGTTGTGTTTTACTGACCCTTTAGTACAAAGCCACATGAAGATTGTTGTTCCTAGTATACAGCAATCTTGACCTACTAATCAATTTAAACGGCATGAAAGCACTTTAGACTTGGTCTTTTTATTTAACCACCAGCTAACCAGCCAGACACCAAGTTGATTAAAAAATGCCCTTAAGAAATTATCTATTTCCGCCTACATCAAAGTCGGGTAATTACTAAATACATTAGGCATGAATTTGCATCAGAACAATGGAGATGAATGGAGGAGCAGGTTGTTTTCCATCCAGCCTAGTCGCAGGCTGTAGTGGCCTTTTAGTTTGACAGCAGCCAGATGGACTCCCCACTGGCTCCACTGAATTGTTCTTTTCAGCGCCCGCATCTTCTCTCTCTCTAAGTGACAGCAGCCATCCGTTTCAATAGACTCTCAAGCAACAGGTCGGCTCTGTAATGACTTTGACTTCAACGCACTCTTGCTTTCTGTGTTATTTTACCCGTGTTTTTGTCTAAAATATGTATGGTGCAGAAAGGGAAATAATGAAAAGATAATTGAATTGGGGCGTGTAAGCTTGTTTGGTTTGTGAGGGGGAAACCACTCGGTGCAGAAACCAAATCAGAAAACAATCTTGTCTTGAGAGACTGTGAACATGGCATGAGGCTCTCTAACCTAAAAAAAAAATTACAAGGCACGTTTCTATACATTTTGTAAACCAGTGGTCTCAAGTTAGGTGAGGTGAACACACAACTCTTCTCTCCCTGCGGCCATTTGATTCATTCCAAGGGTGAAAAGGCTGAACAGTACAAGGAAGGTGAAAACGCAAGAGCGCCGGACAGATGGGTTGAGAAAGACCGGGGGTGAAATTAGCAAAGAGAAAGGGTTGTACCCCCCTGAAAGATAAACCACCAAAACAAGAGGTGGCCCTGCCTGCTCCTTTTATTGTCCACATTCATCTGAGGGAAATTTACAAAAATTACATTTTAATTCAGGTTTCTAGGACCTCATGGATTTCCAATAATCTCATAAATTCTGCTGTGTTTAGGAGAGGAGCGAGACAGGGAGAAGCACGTGAGCACACTTTTTCACTAAGTCCTTGGCTAAGCGTGTGTGTGTGTGTGTGTGTGTGTGTGTGTGTGTGTGTGTGTGTGTGTGTGTGTGTGTGTGTCTGTTTAGTGCCTTGTATAATTGGTGACTGCTCTCCTCTCATTAATACCTCCGTATGGGACTCCTGGGACTCCAGCAGTAATTTCTCTCATGCGCCACCTCCCAGCGCCACGGCCCCACACTGCTGATCAATGGCCAGTGATTATCTCATTTGTTAGGCCTGCATTAAATGAAGGCTATTATAACAAAGGCTAGCATTGATATCCATCACACAGACTAGCTAACTTCAGTCTGGCTAGCTGTGGGACCGGGACGAAACTTTGGTGCTACTCACTCATTTCTATTATCAGGGGGCCCACTGCGGTGGTACTAAGCTCTGCAATACACACACACACACACACAGAGCAGGGACGTGGACGACTTCTCTCTGTCCCACCTGGAATCTCATGGTCGGATCCCTGCTTTAGTCTCTCCAGTTCAAATCCGCTCCACACTTTCCTCTCTGTTTCCATGACAATCAGGCTGCGAGCCCAGGGAAAGATCAGAATGAGAGATGGATAGAGTTCTAGTAGATGGAGGCCAAGAAACACAATGGGCTTCACATCTCAATGTTTGAGGAGTGCAAGAAGCACAGAGAATCCCATGGGTGCGTGTGGAATTAAAATACCTTTGAACAGGACACTTATACATCTGCTTTTTGTAGGCCTGCATTTTTGGAGTACTTTTACACTGTGAAACTATTGTTCTAAACTTAAATTTTTTTCTGATTTTGTATGGTACAGAAATTGAGAGAGAGATATAATTTATTATTATAACTTGTTTACGTTTTTCATCGGTTTTGCGTAAGATTTCGTCATGGTTTTTACCATTAATTGATGGCAGTTTGATACTGATTTAATGCTGTTTTGTATGGGATCATGTTTAGTGTGTGATTTCTCTTAAGTTCAAGGACTCCCAAACAGCCAGTGGAAGACATGGACCTACTCAGGAAACATTGACGCGGGTCTTCTTTGGAATGGCTATGAGGAGGATTCTCCTTGGACTTTGGTCTGGCGCTCTTCTTGAGGCTGTGCTTTGGTTTTGCCTCACTTGATGCAGTCCTGTTTTGTGTGAGGCACTTACACCCATTCAGGCTGCACACTGACCTTTTACCCCAGCTACTAAGCCTTGTTATGTCAGAACCATTCAAGGTTTGAAGAGGATCCCACCATGCTCTGTACATCCATTAATAATCAGCCCACCGTCCAGCCTGCGTGCTCGTTGCCCCTCTACTCCTCAGTAGGGAGGGGGATGATTCCGGCTCAGTCGGGGCGGATGTATGGAGGTGGGAACGCCCACGGGCGTGACTCAACGCCTACACAGTCTCTCCCATTGATCCTTTGGACTGAGGGGACATCAGAGGCCAGCCAAAGGTCAGACTGTGAAGTCCCAGTGGAAGGTCATCCAGGGCCTTGCACAGGAAGCTCCTGTAGCCACATCACAACAGCTACAGTAGGAGGTTGTGTGCTGAGACACCCTGACACACGGTCACACACCTTCTTCCAAACGAGCCTCCAATCCGAGTTGAATTAGACAATAGTAAATGAATTTGCCGCAAACCTTGGATATGGTTATTATCCAAGCAATATGATTATTATACTATGTTGTGCGACTTTACAAACATAGTCCTAACTTCTCTCTTGTTTTAGAAGTATGGTTGGCTGTTTGGATGAAAAGAAGATGTCGCATGACTTTGCCCAAGCTATTAGAGCGCTCCGCTAATTTGCCCGCCTCTCGATTTATTTTGAGCACTGTGAATAATCGGAGAGATTTTAATTGTTATAATTAATTTAATAAATGTACAGAAATATAGAACTTACGGAACAACAGACTTAGGCACTTGATGAAATAACAGCTCCAACAACAGTGCCTTGTAACATTTCTTGTGACGTCTTAATGTTGCCTGTGGCCCAGGGCCAGCACCGGTGTGAGTTGTTAAAGCATTTAATGAGGATAAGCAGATATATTAGGCTAGAGCTTGTGATAATTTTGTATTATGTTGGTGAGCAAAACATTTAGTAGTATTTTTAGTAGGTTTAATGATGTAAAACATATGACATCAACGTCGTGTACACGTGCACCTGTTGGCATCCCTAGTAATTATCATTTATATTGTTTTTTTGTTTCTCCAGTCTTTAAGATGTTGCTCTAGCCTTCCAGACTACTTCATCAGTCCCAGTTAAGAGACATTTGAAGTGTTTTGGCATTCTGAAAGTATGATCTCCACCTTACCGCTGAACCTTACTTCAGGCCCCCTCACCAGCTGAACGTTGAAAATCTCCTTATACTATGATTAAACTGCCTTCTTTGTTTGTGGATGCTAGTCCTCTGTCTAGACAGGCCTTCCAAAGGCTCAAAAGTGTAGGTTTATTTGTATGTTTGAGGTTCTTTTGCTTGGTTTTTTAACAGTTGATGTGAAAAGGAGGACCTAAAGTGTACATACCTATTGAGCCAGGTCTCTTTGTCCCCTAGATGAAGACCGTGAGTGTGGCTCTGGTGTTGTGTCTCAACGTGGGAGTGGACCCTCCAGATGTGGTCAAGACCTCGCCCTGCGCTAGGCTGGAATGCTGGATAGGTGAGCACACACACACACACACACACACAGACAGATCATTGTATGATCAATGGAGCCCCCATATTGGCTGATATGGGACTATCACAGATATATCGGTATCAGGAAAGAAAATATACAAAATTTGTCTGAAAATGTATCCTTTATTTAACCAGGCGAGTGCCATTGAGGTAGATATCTCTTTTACAATGGGGCCTTGGTCAAAAGGAAAACATCAGCCTAATACATTAGAACAGACGTAAAACAAGCAACATAAACATTATTTATATGAATTATATATGAATATCAACCTATATATCAATGTCACACATTTTATACTCCGTAGTATTGACATTGGTCTCAAAGGTCCAATATCGGTCTAATGATCAGACAGCAAGGACACATAGGCTGTTTTATAAAAGTTTCAATCTTGTACATCAAAGATTCTATTTCTTACACACACACACCCACTGCACACGCACTGATTAGGTACCAGCTAGTAGTAGATGAAACTTATGAGAATTCAGGCTAACAGAGTTCAAAGGACCTAACCGAGAGAATACACCGAAGAAAAATCCTTCAAAAGAAAAGCCTCAAAAGAGGATTTCTATCGTTGCAACTTCTTAAAAAGCAAGCGGAAAGAAGGGGAATTTGAAGATAGAAACCCTATGTCTGAGTCTTTCAGTGAGGGGTCAGTGTGAGAGTCTGGACGGCTGCTGGAGCTGAAACCCTCCGCTGGTCACATGACCCCATCCAGGAGCCCACCCCACAGTGTGTTGTTCTATGGGCTTCACACACCTGAAACTCAATCAATCTCAAAGAGGTTGCAAAGAGGTCGGCTCCTTAAATTGCTGTTGGCTGTCCTCTACAAAGGTCCCTTCTGTCATCCGTGTACTACCTATGAAGAAGGAATCGACTTAAGCATGGCTGAATGGCTACTAATGAGTGCCCCATTGATGAGGCGTGTATGGAGTCAATCTGAAAAGATTTCAAACGGCTCGGCAGATAATCATCCACTGAGGCGTTCCCGTCCACCGGCGGGGCTGAATGTGAATGGCCGCTGCTTTTCTTCATGTTATTGCCCCCCCGCCCCCCGGTCATGGTTGAATCACTGGCACTGTTGCGACTAGATTTTGTGCATAACTGCGTATTTGGCTTTGTTATCAATGTGTAATCTTGGTCAGTTGACTATATTTGTTGAGATTTTGTGTATGTTTGATGTCTTTGTGTTTTGGTTGCCAGATCCTCTGTCGATGAGCCCGCAAAAAGCCCTGGAGACTATCGGCGCCAACCTGCAAAAGCAGTATGAGAACTGGCAACCCAGGGTGAGTGAGTTCTCCAGATCCCCCCTCCTTTCCCTTCTGTGTTTGTGTGACATGCCAACAGGCCCACACGGTCTGTTTCTATTGGACTGAAGTTTAGACATGGAATTACATCGACTGAGAGTTAGTTGTTAGGTGCTTGTTTGTTGATTTCATGTCATATGGTATACATATATTCCTTGGTTGGTCATATACAACCCCCCCAAGCCCAAGATTGGGTCATCACAATATACAAGCTAGGTTGAAATCCAAGAAATTGTTGAAGAAGAATAATGCTTGGGTTTATTTAAAGTCATGGAGATATAATTTATATAAAAAATATAACAGCGTTCGGGCAACAGAGGAGAGCAGAGTGCGACCTCAGTGGAGCCTAAGTGATGCAACAGGGCACAGAAAACACAGCAGCAGGTACAGAGAAAGATTGAAGAGAGGGAGGAGGAGGAGGCTGGAAATGGATACGGAGAGCACGAGATGGAGAGTGAGTCCGGCTGACGGTGTGTAGGCTTGGTGACCCTTGGGGTCAGCTCTCCGCACTGTGGCAGGGCAGAGGAAGGCATGAGTGGGTGGAGTGGCAGGCAGGCAGGCAGAGAGAGAGAGAGAGAGAGGGAGGGAGGGAGGGAGGGAGGCAGAGAGAGAGAGAGAGAGAGGGAGAGAGAGAGAGAGAGGGAGAGAGAGGCAGGGAGAGAGAGGGAGAGAGAGGCAGGGAGGGAGGGGGAGAGGGAGGGAGGGAGGGAGGGGGAGGGAGGGAGGGAGGGAGGGAGAGAGAGAGAGAGCCTCAGGACAGTCACTGACTACATAGCACCAGTCTTCACTACTGGATCTACATAACAACCGCTAAGCTCAGTCTGTGTTCACTTCAGGATCTCTATCACAACCGCTAAGCTCAGTCTGTGTTCAGGATCTCTCTCACAACCGCTAAGCTCAGTCTGTGTTCAGGATCTCTATCACAACCGCTAAGCTCAGTCTGTGTTCAGGATCTCTATCACAACCGCTAAGCTCAGTCTGTGTTCAGGATCTCTATCACAACCGCTAAGCTCAGTCTGTGTTCAGGATCTCTCTCACAAACGCTAAGCTCAGTCTGTGTTTAGGATCTCTTTCACAACCGCTAAACTGAATCTGTGTTCAGGATCTCTATCATAACCGCTTAGCTGAGTTGGTGAATGTTCAGGATCACTGTCATTACAAACTGTGGGCCCCTCTGTAGTGGCTGTTGGATTGCAGAGAGGCCTACTGTTCTGCTGAGCTGATTCAACAGGGCACAGGAGTGGAGTTTCATAGGTATAAGGTTCGAGTTAGTTGCTCATGCTGGACACGCCTCATCCTTCACTCTAGCTTTCCCTCTCGGTCTGAGGCGTCGGCACTCGTATTCTATTTCAGGATCATTTTGGCATCCCCTCCCCCCTCCTCTATTCCTCCTCTATTCCCTTCCTACCTTCGTGCTCACAGCCCTCTCCCCTCATCTCTGTTTCTCTTTCATCTGCCTGTCTCTCCTCGTCTCTCTTTCCCCTGCTATCTTTTCATCTGACGTTCCTCCGGTCTGGGAGGCTAAGGGCTGCTGAGCTTCTTCACGTAGATGAGGAGCAGCCTCTTGTGTCATTGTCTTTTTAACAACCTTGGAGCCGTGCAGGACTCGCTGGAAATCAGCTGGAGGCCAAACATGGATGGGCTCTGCATATGCGCGCGCGCACACACACACACACACACACACACACACATTCCCACCAGCCCACGCCTGGCAGTGTGTGTGTTCTGTCCAGCAATAACCATGTGCATTATTTATCAGGGTCTGGTAGCTTCACAACAACTTTTCAAATTAAATATAAAAATTGAACAGAAAAAAATAATTCAAACTATATGTTCTATCTCCAAATTATCTTGATAGCTCCTCAGCAGAGAGACATTTTTTATTCTGCATGCAACTGCTTTCCAAATCTATCTGTGCCTTTTGTGAATGATGCTTTAGACAGTACGAGATAAAAACATGCCATCAAATCTTTGCCAAAGAGTATGTGCAATCTTAAATATAATTTAGATACACGGCCACTGTATTAAATTTACAATTAATAAAATGTTCTTATAACTACATATTAAAGCTGCATGTTGCTTCTACAACACTTTTTTATGTTTTGCAGTTTTTATGTATTTATTTAAAAACAAATGTTTACCTAATGCGAGCAGCTATCAATAGTTAAAATGATCTGAGGAACAATGCAGTGTGTGTAGGTCAGCTGTTTTTCTCTGCTCTCAATCAGCACGCACTGTTGTATTAGGGACTTATTACGAAGGTCACGGGTCATAATGCACAGGAGGAAAGTTACTGGTCATAATGCACCCAGGAGGACGGTCGCAGGTCACACAGGTCATGCACTTGGGGCAGGATCCTGTATCCACGGCCACGGATCACCTCTTATATATTCCCTCAAGGGCTGTGTTTTTGTGGGCTGTGGTAAACTAAAGCTTCCTTAGCTTAAGAACCTAAACAATGAGGGAATGCAGAACGCACCGTATGTCGTCACTGGTGGTGTCTGGATAGAATGTAGAAGGAAGACCCTAAATGCCAATGTTGGCGCTCTTGACTTTCCTTAGTATAGTTGCTCTTCTTATCAAGTTTTCAAGTAAAAATTTTAATTGTAGTTATTTTGACTACACAATACACAAAGGGTTAGATATTAGAACTGCTTTCTAATTAAAATTGCTGATCTTTTATAAAAAAAGCATCAAGCATAAAATAAAAACAGATTAACTATTTACACTCTGAACTTGAATATAAATGAAAGTACAATCTCCAATTAGTCATTAACTGTAATGGAAAAACATGCATTCACTCATACATTGCATTATTCTACCAATTACTCTCATTCAAACACATCATCAAAAAGCTTAAACCAAAGGCTATTCATCCTTTCTTTACCCAAGCAGCTTGTTTATACATTCCCATTACCCTAACACTAGCTTTCCCTTCACCTTCAAGTGAAAAAATAATATAGGAAAAAATATCTGCCCAGTAACACAATCATTTAAATTGTGTTAATTTGCTCCTGTCTACTAAACACGATCACATTCACTTCTACCAGTAGACTTATTGCTCGGATGTTCCTAAATTATTTGGTGTGTTCTTAGATAGTTTAAGTAAGAGCCATGCAGGTGAGTGTTAAGGTGTGAAGCGGTGTGACTTTGTCTATATTAACCCTGGCGGTCCCTGACAAAACGTGGAGTCTTTCAGTGCCCTCCTCCACTGGGGAGAAGACGGACCAAGGAGTGTGTAGGAGTATGTCCCTGTCCACGTGTCCGGTAGGAGTGGTGCGGTGTCTGTTTGTCAGTGTGCGTTCAGCGCTGTGTCATAAGTCGCTCCTGTTTCCCGCTGCTTCTCTCCTAGCTGACTCATCATCTCAGCTGCTGCTCTCATCGTGTTTCTGAGTCTGCCGCGCTCCAGGGACAAATGGCCCGTGCATGACTATTATTACTGTGTGTGTGTGTGTGTGTGTGTGTGTGAGAGAGAGAGTAGTCTGGAGCCGGGCCACGGAGAGGATAAGGAGCAGGAGGGGCGATCACAGGAAGCCAGGACGTGACTCAAAAAAAACAGAATATGAATCTTCACCTTCCGCCCAAACGGAGAATTGTTTGTACTCCGGCCGCCATGTGTTATCGTAGCAAAGAGTATCGCTGTGATTCCATCTACACTTTTCCAGGAAAGTTTTTTCAAACCTCTTAAAAGTCTGCGTTTCTTTTGGCAAAGTTCATTGGAGTTAGGAGTTTGGTGTTGAGTTCCAGCTTAGCCACCTTCTCTAGACCTCTCCACTGACTCCCAACCTTCCTACCTTTTGCTTGGGGCCCTCCCTGAACTAAACTATAGTAAGGTTCCTTCCTACCTCATCGCCTCCAGCCTCATGCTGTGGTCCCTCCCTGAACTAAACTATAATAAAGTTCCTTCTTTGACATTCTTTAGTGAACAGGAGCACCACTAGCTTGGAGCTGCTTGTAAATAATTAACCTTCACTAGTAATATACTGTGAAATTGAAATACTGGCCCTTTCCTTTACTAAGGCGCTCTTCTGGAATGATTATTCCTGGGTACAGTTCTACTCCAAGGCTTTGGTTGACCTTGAGGCGCTGCAGTGGCCGCTTTACAAACCCTTCCTGACTCTCTCATAAAGGGGACTCCCCAAGGCCAGCCTTCCCAGGGACCTCAAACCTAAAAAGCTGACTTCTACATTACATTACAATCATTCCAGGTATTTCTAGTAATAGCAACATGATTCTAGAAGAGCTCGTGGCAGACGCCATCTTGTCCGCGAAGCCAAAATAGGCGGGAGAACGTGACATTTCCCCCACATCACAAGTCACACCGCGCCTAGCCGAGGCGTGTTTGAGGAGATGTCTCCCGAGAGCCAGCCATTCGTTTTTACAAACACCGCTAGCCCCCCTTCTGGCTACCAAAGAGCTGAAACATTGGATTTCCTGGGCCGTGAGAACCGAGAGAGAGCGGCCACTCAAAGGACACTTTATCCTTACACACCTGCTTAATCCGCCTTTCATTCCTCATGATTACTTGTGAGTGTTTTCTCTGGGCTTGTCTTTGAGGCAGGGTGGTGTGACAGCCCTACAAATGAATGTGGGCAGGTTCTACTTGCCGCCGGTACATGACGCTTAGACACAACACAGGCCAGGTTAGGCAACAGGCGTTGAGGAAAATGACAATACATTTTACAGTCATTGTGGAGGTGCATGTTTACGCCCTCTCTTGTAGAATGAGTTTATACAGCATTTGTACATGTTGCTTTTTATCTTATATACCGTCTTCGAGTATAATTCAATAGCTATGGGTGAGAATCTAGATGTGGCACCAGCTCTTTATCAGAAACAGACAGAGAGAGGAGGTCTGGTTTCTTCTTCTGATCAATTGAACCCGTCCTTCATGTTCTCATTACTGTGCGTGCGTGCGTGCGTGCGTGCGTGCGTGCGTGCGTGCGTGCGTGCGTTTTAATTCTGAAGTGCCTGGAGTGTTCTCTGTTCCATTCATAGACAGACAGCCCGTCGTATATCACAGCACCCCACCATTGGATTCACGCTGCAGGGTGGCTGGGTGTTTGTGTGTCTACGAGTACGCCAGTCAGTCAGTCAGTCAGGCTGGCTGAGCTCGGAGCCCCGCCCGGGGGCTATGAGGATCTGCCCCACAGCAGACCCCCAGAGGGCCAGGCCGGCCAGTCTGACTGTCTCCCTCCTCTTCCTCCTCCTCCCGGGGAAGGAGCTAAAGCGGGACGCCGCTATAATAGACTCCTTTTAATAGGGACAGGAGGCAGAAGAAAGGGGATACCGCCTGGCATGCGTCCACAGGAACCAGAGAGTGGTGCTTCTGCTGAGGGGAAGCCATTCATCACTGGCCTGTGTCTGCCTGGTCTGGAGTCAGCCCTAATGAGGAGAGAGCAGGAGCCAGACTGCACCAGGACCATGTCTGCCTGGTCTGGAGTCAGCCCAAATGAGGAGAGAGCAGGAGCCAGACTGCACCAAGACCATGACCGCCTGGTCTGGAGTCAGCCCTAATGAGGAGAGAGCAGGAGACAGACTGCACCAGGACCGGCCGCTTTCTATATCAGGAACCTCTGCCGGGACGGGACCTGGAGGCCAGCCGTTTGGTCCAGTTAGAGCCCACGGTCAGTTGGGTGGGTCTGCTCTGGTTTGTTTTCCCGCTGCGTACACGTCGAGCCACACATTAGTTTGAGAACGCTAGTTCTTCTTTGAGAACACTAGTTCTTCTTGGCAGAAATCTGATTTGGGCTGCTTTTGGCAACCGCGTACGCGATTTCATCTTGTCCTGAGGAGGCGCAGAAGAAGTGGTTCTTCTCTGCTCGTCTCACTTGCGTCTGTGGTTTTAGGTCTTTCTCCAACCCCGTCTTTCCTTTGCTTTGGATTAGACAGGGATATAAGGGACTGTTACAGACGCCAGCATTTCTCTCTATTGCGTTGTCTAGCGTCTGTAGACACACACACACTCACACACTGATCCGTTGCGTGCCTTCCTTTCCTACTGTCACACTGAACATGGCCGTGTGTCTTTGCAGTGGTTTGTTGTAGCGGTCAGCCCCAACACGGGGAATTATTAGCCTCTGCCAGAGAGATGGGCTCTCTACAGGCATCCCTGTGGTTGTTGATGAGCTAGTGTTCCAACTCATCTAGCTGGCAGCTACTGTACACACAGAACCATGGAGCAGGTAAAAAGTCACACTCCAACATGCACATCATACACTCTCTACAGCTGTCACCCTCTCCCCTCTCTTCCTTCCTCTCTCCCCCTCTGCTGTTCTGGCTTGTGGCCATAATGCTTTTGACTTCAGGTCAAGACGGCAGCTGTGCCTCTGACACTTCTTTCTGGTCGCTAATGAGGGTTGGTGCACAAACACACACACGTGTGCAGGCAGGCAATGGAGGAGGCTCCAGAGATATCCCAGGTCAGTTGTAGATGGGGCTCCATTGATCAGGTTATAAATATGTCTCCTGTCTCCCTAAGGCCTCAGTGGTTTTTAGAAGTGCCCGCTACAATCAATAGGAGGGGAGGAAATGAAGCAGAGACGCTACTTCCTGTGTGTGTGTGTGTGTGTGTGTGTGTGTGTGTGTGTGTGTGTGTGTGTGTGTGTGTGTGTGTGTCCCCGCTACTTTCTTTGTGCGTGTGTTTCCTCTTACTGTAAGTCCCTCTTGGGAAGAGGAATGCATGCGATTTACCATCAACAGGAAGATGGATGTTTCATCGTAAACATCCGCTTTGAGTGAGTGAGAGTGTGTGAGAGAGAGAGATAGAAACCAAGTCCATCTCTTTCTGAAAAGAGGTGGGTTAATGAAACCACAGCTCTCTTCATCCCTACTGCAGCCCTGCTCGTGTTGTTACAGCACGCATTACAGTAGGATATAGGAATGACAAAAAACACTTAGCTTAAGTGTTTGTAGAGTGAAATATATCCTGAGCTGTAGTATTGCAAATAAATAAAATGTACTCAAATGAGGTAGATATCAAAAGTACACTAAACGTATACAGAAACATGACCGGTGCAGAGGATCTTTAAATGGCATTTGAATACTAAAGTATGGGCCCAGTTGGAGGGGTCTGAAGATGCCCCTCTGTTTAATCAGGGTGTGGGGTGGTCTGGTCTGTGAGCCTCCTATCAGACAGCCCACTGGACTCTTAACTGGGCTCATACTTCACTGTGGAGGTGCTCCTCTGTTTAGGTAGGGTGTGGGGTGAGCCACCTGTCACGGAGTCCACTGGTCTCTGATGGACAGAGGCTCACACTGATCCAGTGTCAGCTGTAACAAGGCAGCTAGTTGTCCTCGCCCCCTCGGCTCACTGAGGGACTCAGCGTAGACCACGCAGAAACCCTGCACAACGCCAGGCCCTTTGAAGACTGGACATTAGGGATGGGCATTTTAGGCGAATATTCTATCAAAAATATTTTCGAGTAATCGATTAACCAAAATAAAAGATTATATTAAGATTTTTTTTTTGAAAAAATCGATATATATTCTTTTTATTTATTTATTTATGTTTCGCTATAGCGCACTTGTAATTTGGCCTGAAGAGCTTCCATGGTCTGGCCTTTGCTGAACAAACATGTTCCTTTTCCAATTTCTGTAAATTTCTGACTCAGAAAACTCATTTCTTTCAGATTTTCTTTGATCTCTGAGCGGAGAGTCGACGCTATAAAGCGCATGTGTTTGTATCGGTGATCCGGCGCACTAGCATAGAGCGATCTCGTGCCTTCAGTTGGCGCGCTGTCTGCAAGTTTAAACTACTTGATGTGGAAAGCAGGGAAAATGTATCTAATGCATTGCAATTGTGCTTTTTCTTTCTACTTTTTACATATTTCAATGGCATTGGTGTACATGTTATAAACAGTTTGTAATCAAAATAGCTAATGATTAATATTTAAATTAACTTTAGGCAAAAACATAAATAACTGCAGCTACACTCGAATACCCACATCATTTCGAATTATCGAATATTCGAATAACCGTGCTCGTCCCTACTGGACATGGCGTTAGAAAGTGACTGGTACACACACTGTATGCGTGTGTTTGACACCAGAGCCATGCTTGTGATGCATCACCAGTAATGCTTCAAAATGAGTTGAGTTAAGAGAATAGTTGCATATCTCGGTGTGGTGTAAACTTTCAGACACGTTTGGCGCACACACACACAAAAGCAAGCCGCCAAAAAGTGTTTGTTCTCACCACGCCACAGCCTCCTTCCCTTCTGTGAAGCGATGACGGTCTCCCATGGATCTGGTGAAGGAGAGCGAGGACGGAACAATGGATTGACGCTGCCTTCATCAGTGCTGATGACCAAGGGGAAACTGTCTTTAGCACTGGAACCAGGAAGTCGGGTTAATTACTGCCAGAAGGGCAGGAAGTGAGGTGGGTGAAGACCAGCGGGGCAGGAAGTGTCTCAAAGACGGAGCAGCCTCAGTTAGCAGGAGGCGGAGTACAGTCTCCACTGAGGGGGCGGTGCGGGGGCCAACGTGTGGGCACTGTGAAGTGCGTGCGTGTGTGTGTGTTACATGCTGAGTCATCAGCGCTATGTCTTTTCAAGTCGCCACACACACACACACACACACACACCGGTGGTTGGACAAGTCAGACCCTCTGCCACTGATTACATAACACCTGTCCATTAGTCAGAGGAAGCAGCACATGGCCCTAACCCCTGCTGCACGCACACACACACACATACACACACACTTCACACATGCTGTTTGACACCCCGTCAATGAGCCACCTGCTTATTGCCATCTAAAGCCTTCGTAGAACAAGCAGAGGGAATAATCAATGCCCCACCACCCTAACTCACAGCCCACCATAGAGTCAGTGTAATGATCTTGTCATTATGGTTGGACTAGTTCTGCCATTATCCACTAATGTGAGGCACTAGTCTTGTCATTATCCATTAATGTGTGGGGCTAGTCCTGCCATTATCCACTAATGTGTGGGACACTTTATCTCATTATCCACTAATGTGTGTGACTAGTTCTGTCATTATCCACTAATGTGTGTGACTAGTTCTGTCATTATCCACTAATGTGTGTGACTAGTTCTGTCATTATCCACTAATGTGTGGGACAATTTTCATTGTCTGCTATGGTTCAGACTAGTTCTGTTGTTTTGCACCACTGCCTAGGACTGATTCTGTCCTTCTCCACGCTGACATTTGAAGTCCTCTGGCAATCAGGGTTACACTGGCAACGTGCACACCAAGCCAGAAACATCCAGGGCTAACGTGTCAGCCAGGCCAGGGACTCAGATTGTTTCAGCTGTAAAACAGAGAAAGGGGTATGATCTAGAATTCAGTTTTAAGTGGGAAAGTCTGACTACAAGCCTGTGTTGTGTTACGTGTAGTGTCTAAAGGTGCTAAATCACAACAGCGGTCGTGTGTGTTACATGTAGTGCCTAAAGGTGCTGAATCACAACAGCAGTCGTGTGTGTTACGTGTAGTGCCTAAAGGTGCTGAATCACAACAGCAGTCGTGTGTGTTACGTGTAGTGCCTAAAGGTGCTGAATCACAACAGCAGTCGTGCCTCGGACACAGAGAGAGAGAGGAAAAGAGTCTCTGTGTGTTTACACGATCAGGGCGCTGGCATCGTTCCTGCTCCCGCTCTATCGATTTGGGCAGCTGAAAGAGGTGAGATGATGCAGTGCTTTGGAACCGTCTCCATTTCTCTCTCTCTCTCTCTCACGCTCCCTTCGTTTTTCATCGTTCTATCATCTCATCCCCTCCTTGTTTAAAGCGGGAGGGTTATTATACGTGTGCTGTCAGTGTCTCCCAGTGGCTGGCTGGCCTGCTACCCTGTGTGTGTATGGGGCACTGTGTCGGCATGTTCACTGTTACAGTATTAATGCTCAATAGAGGGCCTCGACAGCGCCTGAAAGTTTCATGTCGGTTTCTTTAGTGAGCCGCTCTCCCTTTGCCCGGCAGTGTCTCTCCGTATCTTCACGGAGATCTACAGTGTCTCTCCGTCTCTTCACGGAGATCTACAGTGTCTCTCCGTCTCTTCCCGGAGATCTGCAGTGTCTCTCCGTCTCTTCCCGGAGATCTGCAGTGTCTCTCCGTCTCTTCCCGGAGATCTGCAGTGTCTCTCCGTCTCTTCCCGGAGGTAGACCGCGGCTGATCACGTTGTCTGCTCGTGAAGCCCTCTGTGCTGCAACAAGATTAATATGAGACTGCTAAATCTCTTACAGTCATTTCACATAATGTTTGGGACCGATTTTGGCTTACAAGGGTTTAAACCCTGTGTCAGTGTTTCCAATGTGACTGTGTGTGTGTGTGTGTGTGTGTGTGTGTGTGTGTGTGTGTGTGTGTGTGTGTGTGTGTTTCAAGTTGATTCCCAGTGTGTATATACCTGTGTGTGTTTCTCCAGTTGATTCCCAGTGTATATACCTGTGTGTTTCTCCAGTTGATTCCGTGTGTGTGTGTGTGTGTGTACCCACCTCCTGCTCCCTCACAGTGTGTGTGTGTGTTTCCAGTGGGACTCCCTGAGTATTTACACGTGTGTGTGTGTGTGTGTGTGTGTGTACCCACCTCCTGCTCCCTCACAGTGTGTGTGTGTGTGTGTTTCCAGTGGGACTCCCTGAGTATTTACACGTGTGTGTGTGTGTGTGTGCGCTGCTGTACCGCTCTCTCTGCCCGACCTCCATCCTGGATTATCCTGACTCGCCCTCCACCAAACAATGTGCCTCCCAGAAGTAATCTTTGTAACATCTGTGTTTCCATGTGTCCCTTGTTTAAGAGGCGGTGTGGGGGAGAGGGCTGCGGGGGGGGGGGAGCTCTCAGAGGGGTTATCTGCTCGGGCTGGCGGTGTGAGGTTGGCTCCGTTCCAGGAGGCATTCTGTGGGGAGCGTGCGGAGAGCAGGAGACAGACTGGGCTTTAATGGCCGTCCCGCGATAAGAGCCTGTCACAAACCCCAGGCCGAGACTCAGGTCCTCCACAGTGTGTCTGCCTGATGCTTCAGGCCTGGGCCCACAGGGAGAGACGACATGCGGCCTCCCTCCCTCCCTCATGTCATCAAGTGGAACTGTCCCCTCCCTGCCTCTACCCCTCTGTCTCTCTCTCCCTCTCGCCCCCCCCCGCCCCCTACTCGGACTGACCCGGTCTCATCAGCTCCCGATTCAGAATCAGTACCAAGACGGCTCCCCTCACCTCTGTCCCTGTTTCACCCTCCATCTCTGTTAGTCAGTAGTGCTGCCAGACTGTGAAAGTAGCAAGACGGACATTTCTCCATTCTGTTTAAAAAGTGGATGCCGGACATTAGTTAGTAGTTGAGTTTAGTGAATTTGTTTGTTCGACTCACAGGGTTTGGAATGGGAGCTATTGAAGTGAGAGCTTGTTGGTTGAACTACCTCTTGTTGCCTGATGATATCTTGCTCTGACTAATGCCGCTCTGTGTTTGGTTCACTCTCACCTTATCATAATACAATGCTGAGAATCATGCTGGCTCGGTTGGGTGGCAAGACAGCTCATAGCGCAAATTATGATTCACACCGTATGACACGTGCATGCGCGCCACACACACACACACACTCACACACTCACCCATCTGTACCGCTAAGGAACGTAGAGGTAGAATTAGGCTCATCTTCTTTCCTTTTACCACGCAACCACAACACACACCCACTAGGGGTGTAAGAAAAGATCGATTCAGTGGCAGCCCCTGGATCGTGATACGTATTGCATCGTATTGTATCGCCAAATTCTTAGCCATCCACAGCCCCGACACCTCCATACAACACAGCCACACTATCAGGAGGCTAGGCAGAGATAAACACTGCTGAGATTTAAGCTACGCACCTGGGAACAGCCGCGCGCGCACGAGCTCCCTGGTAATGTACATCAGAAGTAGGGCATGCTGGACTCTCACTGGACCGCAGACAGACAGTAGCTGCTAAATTTACCCTCCCTTTGACTACACGTGTACTCCGTGGAGAGCTCTCTTTGTTTCCTCTAAGAGGAGGCGCCGTGACGCACAGCTCCTATAGAAGGTGGTGTTATGGAGCAGGAGCAGGGAACTCCCCATGGCCACCTCACCTACTTTCAACTGTTGTCTTTCCCCTTCCTAGTTGGCTAGTGTGCTGTGCCGGCCTGGCTGCTGCTCTTAGGCTGCTGACCTCAGTGACCTGTCCTGTAGTCCAGACCTCCATGGTGTCTGTAGTCCACTCCTCTCCGTGGTGTCTGTAGTCCACTCCTCTGTGGTGTCTGTGGTCCACTCCTCCATGGTGTCTGTAGTCCACTCCTCTCCGTGGTGTCTGTAGTCCACTCCTCCATGGTGTCTGTAGTCCACTCCTCTCCGTGGTGTCTGTAGTCCACTCCTCTCCGTGGTGTCTGTAGTCCACTCCTCCGTGGTGTCTGTAGTCCACTCCTCCGTGGTGTCTGTAGTCCACTCCTCCGTGGGGTCTGTAGTCCAACACTCCATGATCTCTGTCCTATAGTCCACTCCTCCTAGTGTCTGTAGTCCACTCCTCTCCAAGGTGTCTGTAGTCCACTCCTTCGTGGTGTCTGTAGTCCACTCCTCGATGGTGTCTGTAGTCCATTCCTCTCCGTGGTGTCTGTAGTCCACTGCTCCGTGGTGACTGGCTGTTGTCGTGTGCTCCCCGTGTGCAGGCGCGCTACAAGCAGAGTCTGGACCCCACGGTGGACGAGGTGAAGAAGCTGTGCACGTCGCTGCGACGCAACGCCAAGGAGGAGCGCGTCCTCTTCCACTACAACGGCCACGGCGTTCCCCGGCCCACCGTCAACGGAGAGATCTGGGTCTTCAACAAGGTACGCACACACACTCACAAAACACACACACACACACACACGCACACACACACACACACACTATTGACCACCATGATCAAAGGTCCAACACTTGATAAGAAAAGTGATAGGAGATACTTGAAGGTAAGATGGGCCTTTTAAAATAGCAGGGGCTTAAATAATAAAGTGCGTTCTCACATTTAGAGTTATGCTTCCGTTTCTCTGTCTTGGCCTCCAGCCCTCCACTAATCATGTAGGGTGTCTCTGTCATGGGATTGTTCATTTTTAAGTTCTTTGCCGCATAGAAAGGCTTTTACAGCGGAGTATTGATTATGATGCTTTCCAAAAACAACAACCAAGTCAAAGATAGCTCTGAGTGCACAAGCAGAAACTAAAATGATGTATGTGTGGACATTGTTTCTTTTAAGCGATGTTACCAGGTTGACTGGTGGTCGGTGCCTGATGGGCGTTTGTCTCTTTGTCTCTGTGCGTGCAGAACTACACCCAGTACATCCCCCTGTCCATCTACGACCTCCAGACATGGATGGGCAGCCCCTCCATCTTTGTCTACGACTGCTCCAACGCCGGCATCATCGTCAAGTCCTTCAAGCAGTTTGCCCTGCAGAGGGAGCAGGAGCTGGAGGTGGGGGCACATACACACACACACACACACACACGCACACACCTGCACCCGCGGCCAGCCAGCACCCCTGCGGAGTGAAGAACCCAGAACATTTCTGCTCTATGAGTTATCAGTAATAGACTTGTACACATCTGACACACACCCACCCACACATGCACAAACCCCCACAGTGGTGCTCCCGCCGGGCGAGTGTGATCTGCCGATGCAGGCAGTGTGTGTGCCGAATCCAAATGGGCGACTAATACCCCCCTCTGCCTGTGATCCCACCAATGGAGCGGCCAGCTAAATGAATTAATGATAGGCTCTTTGTGAGGTTTGGAGAGCCTCCATCGCCTCCTCCTCCTCTCTCCATCCTCCCCTCTCCTCTTCATTCCCTCCGTCCTCCACCACCTCGCGTTCCTCTGTCCTCACGCTCCATATCTCTCCCTCCTCCTCCTCCCTCCACCCCTCCGTCTTCCTGCTCTGTGCATGCATCCATCGTTTTATTTCACTGCATCTTTTCTCCCTCCGTACGCGGCGTCATCTGTGAATTCATAATCAGGCCGCACTGTCGCTCACCTCAATTATTCATGGGAAGACGTTTTAGCAGGCTGTATATAATCTAAGGAAATGGCTGCAGCGGAGGGGAGAGAGGAGAGAAGCGAGGAAGAGCTGAATGAGAGGATTTCACCGAATCATGTGGAAAGTTTAGGCTGGATATAGATAGTTTGAAAAATGGAAGATGAAAAGAGAAAAAGCGGGGAGGGGAACCCGGCTGCAGAACGTTGAGGACAGTCCGACGATGCCTCTTCTCTCCCCTTCATTGTTTCTGAGACAGAAACTACAAAATACTTTCTATTTTTGATGTAGGGAAGACGTTTTGCAGAACAATTCACAAGTCTATGCATATTCAATAACTATCTAACGGTATAATTATCATATTTTGAATTCACACACAACAATCTGATTACATTTATAAAATAAAATAAAAATTAAGTTTACTATTACGTTCACCTGAGATTGGCACTCGTTGCCCGGGCAACGGAGCTGCCGGTGAACAGGACAGCTGTCTGCGAGACCGCAGAAACAACTACCCATTTATGAAACAGCATTTTACACGAGTCTGTCATAGTTATGGTTATTATCACAACACGAAGTACATACATCAAACCTCCGCTAGCGAACAAGCCAACGTTTAGCTTTCGGGCCCTTTGCATCGCAATTCATGTTTCGTATGTCTATCGGTTTGAATCATCACATATTTGCATCGTGATTGAACTTGTCTCGTGACGTGTCGTTAACATTCCCGTCCACATCCCCACCGCTACTAGACTAAGGCACTCAAACCTCCCCGTTCTCTCTGTCCACCTGTCCCACAAAACCTGGATGTTAAAGCAAAATGCGGCATCGTGTAGGAGATTCACGTTACGTTTTTAATGTGAACGCTTCCAGGAGCTGATGAAGAGACATACAGTATTGGCTGTTTCACTATTATACCATTTTAGGCTGTTTCTGTAATTGTTGATTTATATTTCTACGTTGATTTCAGTTGAATCCAAAACTTCAAACCCACCATGCAATTTATATATTGAAACGTTTGGATAGAACGGGGTCTGTTCTACATTGTGTTCTGGCTGCCAAAACGTTTTCAAATCAGTATTAAATATTTGTTGTTAGAATCCTGTCTTTTGCTAGCTTGTTGGCACACAGTGTTGTGATGGGAACGGGCTGTAATCCAGAGGCCTAGCTCACCACTACATTCTGCTATGCCAGTTGACTACAGCCAGAACCTAGCCTTTAAGTCACGAGTGGCATGCATGCTTTCCCTCACAGCAGCGAGAGATTATAAGGAGCCTGCACCTTTTCTCACTTCTCCTTCGTCCTCCTCCGTCCTCCTCCGTCTGCTCGGAGCCAGAGTGCCCTCCTCCCTGGGCGCCATCTTCATCACCAGTCCCACTCTCAGCCCTCGTCCGCCCTCCCCACACATCCCGTCTGTGCTCCACACGACTCCCAAGCGCACGCCCAAAGTTTGGGTGGCTAGTAGCTGTTTGAAGTTTTTAGTATTTCGATGCTTTTGTTGATTTGTGAGGAACGAAAGGCCCTGGAGCCAATGTTATGTTGCTCTCGACTGTAGCTCGTTTGCAAGTCTGTTTTGCTGTGTGACCTTTTTGCTTGCTTCCAAAATCAGTCGAGCTGACCGTGAGTGGTCGGTGTGAGGGAAAGCTTTAGGACCAGTTATCAACTCAAACAACCACGAGCTATGGGCTGTAACCCAAACCTCTGTGGCGGCCTATCAAGGAACTCCTTTAGTCTGTCAATCGGCCATGCGGCCGTCCAGCCTGCAATTCCAGTCAATCAGTCAGGGAACCGTTCAGCCAGCCAGTGACTGGGTGTTTGCTCTGAGTGCTCTATTATCGAGCCTTCCCTCTCCTTCCTGCTAAATATCTCATAACCTCCACTTTCTCTGTCAGCAAAGATGCTCCCTGCATTAGTGCTTAGACCGAAAAGTGCACTTGTGCGTGTGGACCTGGAACCTCCTTTCAGTTTGGCTACAGCTTCTAATCTCAGCTACTGTACATCTGGGGTATAAGGTCCGGCTTGCCGTTTGTGTGCGTGTGCGTGTGCGTGTGCGTGTTTGTGTTTGTGTTTGTGTGTGTGTGTTTGTGTTTGTGTGTGTGTGTGTGTGTGTGTTTAGATATGTGTGTACGAGTGTTGACAGGTTGCTGCTAGTATACAGTCGTTAAGCCTCTAAAACAGCCCCTCCCTTTCATTTCAATGAATAATTGATAAGCGGTGGTAGAATTTATTGGCTGCTTAAAACCCCAGCCTCTGAAATTTGGCTGCCAAGGTGTGTGTTTCATTGTGTGAGAAAAGGGAACAGTAAGTTATGGTCAGGTTTAAGCATTTTTGTGTGTGTCTGCGTGCGTGCGTGCGTGCGTGCGTGCGTGCGTGCGTGCGTGCGTGCGTGTATACCTGCAGATTTAATACCCCCCCTCCCCCCTAGGATTAGCTCCATGAATTAGTGTCAGTCAGAAGGAATTTACAGCAATTAAATAGTTCCCTGATATCCCTAATGCCTGCAGGAGAAAACCTTCCATGGTGATTGTCATGCTAATTAGTGTGATTAAAATATGCTAATATATTTCTCACGGTGAATGTTTCTCATAAATCTGCAATAACCTGTTTACCATACAGACACGAATATTAAATGTTCAAATGTTGACTTAGTAGAATTATTACAATTGCAAGCATGATGCTTTGTTTGAGTGGAAATATACACTTACCCATTTCATCAGAGAGGAGAAGAGCTGGAATTATCATATAAGGACGCACAAATGAACATGTCCACACTCGTGCGCACGCTAATGTCCATATTTAAATGTCTACTAACAAATTTTGCTCTCCGTGTGTGGTTTTGTAGTTTGACTGAAGTAATTTAAGCGTGCGTGCGTGCGTGCGTGCATGAACACCCTCATGTTTTATTATATTGATTATTTAGGTAGCCTTTATTTTCACGTTATTACTGCAGCTTATTCATGAAGTAACAGATTACCTGTAGTTCTGCACATGAATCATCACTAAATATAGCTCCATCACACAAAACAGTCAGTCTACCAGTCTAGTGAATGTTAGAGAACACAGAAGTAAACTATTTATCAAATATACATAATAATTCAAAATTACATCATTATGATGGCAACAATTTAGCAAATTCAATTTATCAAAAGGTGACAAAAAGTGGGTGTAAACTTATGCACGGAAACTTGAAGGCTACATTGAATATAATTAGTCACACTGAACAGAAATAAAGAACGTAGCCTTCGACTCAAGATAGACACAACACTTCTTTCTTCTCATGGCGATCCTCTGTAGCCCATCTTGAGTTGTCGTGGTTCGTAGCGTAGTATCACTATCTTAGGCAGTCACGAGACAGGGTGGGCATGAGCTGAACTATCAGTGAGTCGAAGTGAACGAGAGTTGGGTTATGAGCTGAACAGTGAGTCGAAGTGAACGAGAGTTGGGTTATGAGCTGAACAGTGAGTCGAACTGAACGAGAGTTGGGTTATGAGCTGAACAGTGAGTCGAACTGAACGAGAGTTGGGTTATGAGCTGAACAGTGAGTCGAACTGAACGAGAGTTGGGTTATGAGCGGAACATGAAACGTCACACTCCATAGCAGGAAGTGCCTCTTGTGTCGAGTTGGTCTATGTTGTCTTGGTCTGTATGCGGACTTGGACACAATGCAGCGGTATATGCATGCTCAAGTTATTCATAGATGCTTGGAGCTTTATATAAAGCGGCAATATTTCATGAGTCAGTAGAAGTTAGATTCCTTTTGCATAATTGTTTGATTCGGACACTAAAAAGAATCATTCAAAAATATTTGTATCTGTATTTTTGCACATCACGAGAGTGTACTGTGACTGTCCGTTACACTCTGACTATCCGTTACACTTTGGCTATTACACTGACTGTCTGGCTGTTTGTTACGCTCTCATTGTCTGGCTGTTTGTTACGCTCTCATTGTCTGGCTGTTTGTTACGCTCTCATTGTCTGGCTGTTTGTTACGCTCTCATTGTCTGGCTGTTTGTTACGCTCTCATTGTCTGGCTGTTTGTTAGACTCTGACTGTCTGGCTGTTAGTTACACTCTGACTGTCTTGGCTGTTTGTTACACTGACTGTTTGTTTCACACTGACTGTCTGGCTGTTTGTTACACACTGACTGTCTGGCTGTTTGTTACACACTGACTGTCTGGCTGTTTGTTTCACTCTGACTGTCTGGCTGTTTGTTACACTGACTGTCTGGCTGTTTGTTACACACTGACTGTCTGGCTGTTTGTTACACACTGACTGTCTGGCTGTTTGTTACACTCTGGCTTCCCGTTACCAAGATGCATGAAAGTTAGCGGTTTCTGATTTTGCGTGGTACTGTAATATATTATGCAGCCACCTGTGTTTTTTCTGTCCACTCTGTTTTGCTGTCTCACTTTGCTGAAGGTGTTTCACGGCTGGCTGCTGTAAGGCTGAAGCCATCTCTTCGGATCTGTTGTGTTTTTCTCTCTCTCTGTCTCACCCACTCCATCTCGATTCAGCTTCAATATGTTTTTAACTGGCGCGTGAAGTCTTTACGATGCCTCCTCTTCTCCCCGCAGGTGGCCGCCATCAACCCTAACCACCCTCTGGCCCAGGTGCCCCTGCCGCCCTCCATGAAGAACTGCATCCAGCTGGCGGCCTGTGAGGCCAGCGAGCTGCTGCCCATGAACCCCGACCTCCCCGCCGACCTCTTCACCTCCTGCCTCACCACGCCCATCAAGATCGCCCTCCGCTGGTAAGGAAGCTCCTCTGCTTTCCTCGTTTCCCTTCTTTAAAATGGGGGACGAAAGGCCATGGAGGCTTCCCCCGTGTTGGCCGTCTCTCCGAGGCCCCGTTTCAGAATGAGGGGTGAGAGGAGCTGGACCCCGTCCGGTACACGCGGCGGCTGGTCCCGGTCACCGTGCCGCGGGGATATGGAGGGGTTTGCGTCAGACCCTCCGCTGTGTGGGTGGGAGACACGGAGGATTGCTGTGGTGTTGCGCACCAACCTGAGGAGATTTCATCAGGCACCCCGACCCTCAAGTTTGTTACCACGCCTCGCTCTCTCACACACACACACACACACACACACACACACACACACACACACGCGCGCACGCCCGGCAGAAGATGGGTCATGCCAACATATTTTCCAGAGCTACAGTTCCATATGTATGGCTTCAGTACAGGGATGTGATTAGAGTGAATTAGGCCTGTGTGATGGACAGCAGGGAGAGCTGGTGACAGGAGCTGTTGGCTTCAGTTAACACTCACGTGAAAATCTGGAGTCAATTGTTTATAAGTTTGTTTAGGTGTTTGTAGGGATTGCTTATTTTCTGTTTGTTTGTGTGTGTTTGTGCGTGTGTGTTTGTGCGAGTTTGATTTAACAAACACTAGGCTAATCAGTAACTGAATGATTCATTTTAATTTATGTGACTGTTTCTTTGGTCCTGAACACGGCCATCTATGTCTCTGAATCTCTCTTTTCGTTTTGAGTTTCTCCAATACCGTGAGGACAATTTATTTTTTTGTGTTTGTAGGTTCTGTATTCCTGTCCTGTCATCTTGTTATGCCGCGATTAATTGTCCAACACAACATTTCTAATGAAGCCGGTGATGTCCTCTGACTTTCTTTTCCAAGGTTGTATCAGCGATGTAATCCTCCCTTAACCCACAGTAAATATAAATAAAATTCTGATGAATATTAAGACTGTTAAATCAATATGCAAGCCGGACCGAATAGCACCAGGGAAAGTATGGAGTCAATGGAGAGTTTTCAGTCATAAACGTTATGGATTTTCAATCTTCCTACCAACTCTGCTTCCTGTCGTGACCGTCAGTTAAATGAGGTCGCTCCTTCTTAGTCATTAATATTAATATACCTTTTAAGAACATCCTTTTGGAGACCCAGGACTCCATATTGTCTTAGAGGTGCAGTACGTAAGTTGAGTTTTCTAGCCGGACATTTCATTCATTTTTGAAAGAGTTGTGCGTTTATAACCCACCTCCTGGCAGATATCTATAAATGAAATGCTCTGAGAGAAGATGCTCTATCTATATAAGTGCCCCAGGCCCTGCAGGCAGCCTCTCAAAATCCTTTGGAAGCCCGGCAGTCACTAACCAATCAGAACAGTTGTTGCAAGGAGGCATGGCTACCTGTTTGTCAATCACCACACCTGTTTAAGAGCACGGTTGTATTGTAGCGTTTATACCTAGCGTTACCTAGTTAAGAAGGTTATCTTTTAGCGCGCATGCGTGTAAACCCCATTTGTCAGGAGGGGCTTAGGAGAGGGATAGGAGAGATCAGACCCCCCAGGAGGTTGGCTTTCTGGGTTGTTTTGATTCAAATTCTGAATTGCCCAATTCTCTAGATTTACATACTGCACCTTTTAACAGAAAGCTCGAGATTGTGGCCGTAGCTGTGCCCCGTTTTATTAGGACCTTCCATTTTCTTGACCCACACACACACACACACACACACACACACACATACACTGTGGAAGGGAAATCCCCAAGATCAGGTCTGACTGTAAGGCCCCAAGTCATGACCTTTGACCTGGCCTCGCCACGTGACGCCGTGTCTAATTGCATCCTTTTCCCCGTTGGTTCCCTTGACATCCTTCCTGAACTCACGTGCCCCGTGAACATTAGGCTGTGTTTCCGGCGTTTCCACCAACTTTACCCATCTATCCCTTTCAGCATAGCTTGGCCTCTCTTCCTCTGCCTCTCCCTCTGGGCTTCTCCTGCTAATTGCACAGGAGTGCGGAGTGAGAGCCCGAGTCAGCGGGGGGGGGGGGGGCTGGCTCACTTTCACGCCTCTGAGCCCAGAAGGAAAGGCAATGAAGCAGGGATAGAGGCATTTCGAGGTAGGGCGAGGCCTGAAGTCTGTGAGCGCACGTTTTCCCCGAGCAGCCGAGCAGAAAATCATTACCGACAGAGCGCCTTCTTCAAGGGATTTCCCCGCTGCTGAGATGAGGAGAGGCGGGGGCGGGGGGGGCTCGTTTCTCATCACGTTGAGAGGCCGCTGGTTAGCTGGTGAGCGGGCTCGCCAACTGCTGCTCTGCTCAATCTGTCCGGGCGCTGCTGCCAGCCGGTCCACGCTAACCCTCCTCTCGTCTCTCCTGTGCCAGCCCTGCCACTGGGGCCGCAGGCTCCTGTGTCGGATAACTGAGGTGCGTGCATGCACGCGTGTCCTCGCTGACTTGCTAGGATGCGATAGCCTCAAGTAGCTTCTCGTTATGTTTGCATGCGTACATGAACCTTTTGAAAGGGAAGAAGCTGATCAATTCTTAATGGAAGTACGTCAGTAAAGAACTCCACCATCACATCTCCCATCCCTTTCATTGAGCTGCTGGGTCTCCCCCGACGCGCACGCACACACACCACACTGTTTCACACTAATTTAAATGATGCATAGTTCGTTCTGTGTCCTTAACGGAATGCGCACACGCACATAAACAAACACACACACAATCAAAAACCCCATCCAGTCCGCTCCCATTCTTTCTTCCAGCTCTTTAATCACGGCAATGTAAATTGGATGCCGTAGTCTTCCTTTGTCTCCATATCTGCGATGAATTAAAATGGGGGAGCTGTGCTTGGCCTAACTCTTCACCAAGAGACATGCTATTTCCCACCGTGTCCGTAAGCTTCAGTAGAGAGGGGCTTTACCTCGGAACACTTCCGGACAAACATGCAGTGAGTGCTCCAGCTTTTCGGTTTTCACTGGCAGCCTGATGAACCTGAGCTTGAAGAAGGTTATTTATGCTGAGGACGTTTTCTAGTTGTGTTACTGTTCCCCTTCCAGTGTTGCTGATAAAAGCTAATCAATGTTGGGCATCTGGTGTTGCGATGTTCTTCAACTTTCTGAACTTCAACCCTTCGTCTCCCGAGCATAGGATTTTTGTAGTATCTCTGTCTTGCATATATGAAGGACAAATTAATCAACTGTAGAAACATCTTTGTATCACAAGAAAACTATTATACAGTTGGGGGGTTTGGTGTTAGCCAAGGCGGTTTGCACGTTTTTTTCCTATGATCTATGAAAGCGCCGGTAAGGCTTGCCAGATTACGACCCATGCAGAGGGTAATGTCATAACCACTTTGGTTTGTTTATTGCCACCTGTGTTAACGATGACACCGACAAACTCTCGTGGGAGATGGGGTGGTCTACGTCCATAAGATTTCAATGTCTTGAATACGGAGTTCATGCTTCAAAGAGACACGACCAAGTAGACACCCATGGGCGTTAACAAAACAAGCACGCTCCCCCTCCAAAGCGTTAGGTGGGCTTCTAGCTTGCTAGAAACTATGAGTAAGGGAGACTGTAGTGTCTGACGTTAGTTTCAAATGGCATTTATTCCAGGATGATTTCCCTCCACCTGTTTGGTCAAGATACTGTATGTTGTGCCACCAGTGACATTCTGTTATGTTGTTCCACACCAAAACACAAACAGAACCTGCTGTTTTTTTTTTATGGGGCATTATATTAAGACACCCTTTCCTCTGATGGGTCTCATTCAGCACATAGATACACACGCACACACACACACTGTTCCTCCAAATCGCAAGTGTTTTTGTACTGCATTTTCTTTTAACCTTGCTTGCAACACTCTCTCTCTCTCTCTCTCCCTCGCTCCCTCTCCCTCTCGCTCTCTCTCTCTCTCAGGTTTTGCATGCAGAAGAGTGCCAAGCTGGTGCCAGGGGTGACGCTGGACCTCATTGAGAAGTGAGTAGTCACCTTCTTACCTACACTACCCCTCCTTACATGTAGACCTCATTGAGGAGTAGTCACCTTCATACCTGCATCTTCAAGTTCATTATTCTCCTCTGCAGGCTCTCCCCTCGCCACTTTTGTTCTCTTTCTGTTCTCTGCCTTTTTGTTGTTGTTGTTGTTGTTGTTGTTGTTGTTGTTCTCGCCCACTCTGGCCCTATCTCCTTTGCATTCTTGTGATCTCTCTAGCAGCACAGTTCTCTATCTCTCTTTCTCTCTCTCTCTCTCTCTCTCTCTCTCTCTCTCTCTCTCTCTCTCTCTCTCTCTCTCTCTCTCTCTCTCTCTCTCTCTCTTGTTTTTTTCCCTCCTCCAGGTATTTTTCTCCATCCTTTGTTTTCATCCCACTACTTTCTTCCGGGTTTGTGGTTTGGCAGATCTATGGTCCTATTTCTCTTAAATAAAAGCTCCTATTTCTTCTTCGGCTGGCAGGCCAGCACAGAACATCTCTGCCTCGCAGGCACACACAGTTGAGGGATGGATATTGTCCAAGCGTTCCTGGATTTATTTTGGGGCGGTTTCTCTATTTCAAATGATATGCAAAGTGTTTGCTGCTCAGGGGGACGTTTTGTACACTAGCCTCTTTACAAGCCGTAACAATAGCAGTACCTGGAAACGCTGGAGTTTCGGGAGAGCCTTTGCTGTCCTATTTGAATGAACCTGATAGTCCACTTTAGCACTTGGTAGTGAGTGTTTACCGTAAGCCCACATGTTGCCTAGTATCTTATAAGCACCAAAGCACTCTAGCTCCTGTTCAGACCACTGTCATGGTGAGTACCTCTTCTCCCTGTCCTCCTCAGGCCATGGGCACTCACTCTCTCCCACCTTCTATAGGTAGTGTTCCCCAGGAAAGGCTGCCAACAGCATCCAAGGCTGAATCATGTCAAGAACGAAATGAGATATGCCTTCCAAGACA
Source organism: Galaxias olidus (assembly GCA_026901105.3). Classification (NCBI taxonomy): domain Eukaryota; kingdom Metazoa; phylum Chordata; class Actinopteri; order Galaxiiformes; family Galaxiidae; genus Galaxias; species Galaxias olidus. The sequence continues at coordinate 115,575 of JAPMUY010003933.1, forward strand.
AACTTTGGTTCTCTCTTTGTCTGTTCTCTTTCTGCCTTTCACGCTCTCTCTTTAACCAGTCACTTGTAGTATCATCTGAACATGACTGGTAGGCTTTGGCACACTCCTGCTTTCCTCTTTCATGCAAGATCAAGAAACCCAAAAGGTGTCTCATGTGTTGTTAAGGGAGCCCTGCATCGTAACAACAATAGAACAGGAACAGTACAAATATAAAGGAAGAGTAGACCATGTTACAACAAAACGCCAGGAAGAGGTATGATATCCAGAAAATGGCAAAAGTAATCAAATCATTCAAGCTAAGAACAAAATTAAAAACTTTCTGTTAGACATATGAAGACCTGTTCTGTTAGACACATGAAGACCTGTTCTGTTAGACTCATGTTCTGTTAGACTCATGAAGACCTGTTCTGTTAGACTCATGAAGACCTGTTCTGTTAGACTCATGAAGACCTGTTCTGTTAGACTGAAGACCTGTTCTGTTAGACTCATGAAGACCTGTTCTGTTAGACTCATGAAGACCTGTTCTGTTAGACTCATGAAGACCTGTTCTGTTAAACATGAAGACCTGTTCTGTTAAACATGAAGACCTGTTCTGTTAAACATGAAGACCTGTTCTGTTAAACATGAAGACCTGTTCTGTGAAACATGAAGACCTGTTCTGTGAAACATGAAGACCTGTTCAGTTAAAAATTAAGACCTGTACTGTTACACACATGAAGACCTGTTCTGTTAGACATTTGAAGATCTGTTCGGATAGACACATGAAGACCTGTACTGTTACACACATGAAGACCTGTTCTGTTAGACATTTGAAGACATGTTCTGTTAGACGGAAGACCTGTTCTGTTAGACATTTGAAGACCTGTTCTGTTAGCTTTCCAACTCAGTGCTGCATACCAATAAGGCTTGATCCAGTTGGGCAATAACGAGAGGAGAGGGCAGTGTTTGGTGTAAACATCCATCTCTGAGAGATACGTGGTGTCTGGTGTATGTCTGGCCTGCTGCAGAATTGAATTCTGACACACTTCAATGCCGTTGGAAAAACATGAACAACTTTGTTTTTCATCTCTGTGCTTTCAAGTTGAATATTTGTTACTGTTTGGTTTTGGAAAGGTACAGAAATTGAATTATAGGAAGCCTTCTTTTTTGTTTAAATGCCTGCTGTGGTTCCAAGTTCTCTTTAGTAGTTTGTGCTTCACTGCTTTAAACTCATTCTGTGATAATTAACCTTCAATCTTGTATTGAGAACTGAAATATCTCAAGTAAATACTTAGATTTTTTAGGTTTTAGTTCATTGCTTTTGTATAAATCCTTCAAGTGTCAGTGATGCGACTATTATTGTTATGCTGGGTGCTTTAAGACAAAATGAGTCTGTGGGGTTCGCCACATGTACTTCTAGTCCTCCTGAGTCAATACCCTGTGAAAGTATTGAGCTGTCAAGAAAAGGGCTTTGTCACAAAACTCCTAAAGGACAATGGCTCTGACCTCACACACCTTTTGGCTACCTTTGGGAGTAGCCACTGCACGTCCAGTCACTCCTCAGACCTCCTGGGATGTCGTAGATCGCAGTTCCACGTGTGTTACTTGATGACACTGGAGCAACAGAGAGCCACTGGCCTTTCAGTTGAGGCCGAGAGACTATACTGTGGACCCTCTACTAGAGATAGAGACGAGATTGTTCCCTGTTCTAGAAGTGAGAAGGAACGGAGGACTGTGAGAAAGCTCCTCGTTGCTGCCAAGCGCTAGCAACTTATTAGTTGTAGAGAACTTTACTGGATGAACGTACGAAGCCACCCACACTGTTTCTTTTTCTCTTATTTTCTCTAGCGCTTAGCAGAGGGACTGTTACAGATGACTGTGTGTGTATGCCAGAGATGGCTGCTAGATGAATGTGCCTCCATAGCTGTGTTTGTTGCATGGTGGAAGGCAGAGACGGAGAGAGTGCTGCTTTCTGTTGCTCTGACTCACTGCCCACAATGTTTGGACTTGAGTTTATGACCTGTTAGTTCATTCAGCGTGCCTCTGTGTACAACCAGGGAGATGTGGGGGTCCTTCATTCCTTTCACCAGGTGTGGGGTGTGGTGGGGGTGGGGTGTGTGAGTGTGGGCTCTCACGTACCTCTGCTTTGTACCCCTTTCTCTAACTCAAGCTTAGATTGACCTGAGACATGAAGCTCAGGTTAGACGGTCTGTTGGATGTTTTGTGGGCACGGCTCACGTTGGTGTGCGCCCACAGATGTTGCATGCAATATGCGGTGGTAAGGCACATGTTTACATGTTTTCAAAGTAAACAAGCTGCCATGTAGCTTTGTAGTGGTTGCAGCATCGAGTGACACAGCTCCAGTTTCACTCACCAGCGTGCCCTGAGGCGAACACAGCCCAAAGCCCATCGCCTGTCTCTCTGCTTGCCTTTCCTCGGATAACTTTCACATTTTGTAATGTTTTGTAAATAATAATAATAATAATAATAATAATAATAATAATAATAATACATTTAATTTATAGGCGCCTTTCTAAACACCCAAGGTATCACGTTATGTGGTAGGTGTTTATCGTCACCTAAATCATGAAAACGATCTTCCCACCACTCACAGCGTAGCTTTTTAGCCGGGGCTCTGTTTGCTTGAAAGTGTTCTAGCTGTCTGCCGTTGGCTCCAGTCTGGTTCATCATTACAGCTCCATCCTCCTCTTTAGTGCCATAAAGTCAGGAAGCCAGGTTTTGACGGAGACCATTTCCTCTGTGTCGTCATGGTGATTACCGCCGAGCCGACTCTGTTCCCGCCAGGTGCGGAATTCCCACAACTAATTTTCGCGGTACTTTGTCCTTTTCTTATTTCCGACTGAGTTCCATCTAATCTGTTATAGTATAGTCTAAAGACTTGAGAGGATAAAAGTAAGAGAGATGGGTGTCTCTGTCGAACTTTCTTTATGGCGTCATTTGGACTCTCTGGAGCTTCCTCTGATTATGCCCGTTTTCTGTGGACTTAGTCTGCAGCACAGTTAGTCTGAGCAGTGTGGAGCGCTAGGCGTTCCTTCTTAGCAATTCAATTTCTCTTATTACAAAAGTTTTTCTTACTTTCTTGGGAGTTTTGTTTCCTCCTTGTATGTATCCGCTTGCCTTGGGGTAACGCACATTGAATTGCCTTTGTGTGTGAAATGTGCCATGCAAATACATTTTGTTTGATATGTGGTGGGTACAGAGAACATGCAGCAAGGCCATGGTGGATCAGGTCCTATTAGAGGATAATAATGGAAGGGCCTTTCATGGTTATTATTACGTCGTTGTGTTTGTTCAGGATCCCTGGCCGCCTGAATGACAGACGCACTCCTCTTGGTGAACTCAACTGGATCTTCACGGCTATCACAGACACCATAGCCTGGAACGTGTTGCCCAGAGGTACAGTCTCACACACACACACACACACACACACACACACACACACACAAATACACTTATTACACTTATTAGCAACTCTAATTAACCGATAATAGTTTTAATTAACCTGCTTTGAAGAGATGGAAAGTGTCTGCTCACACAGTTGACATTTCTATTTGGGAAGAAAAAATATCCAGTTATCATTATATGATACATTTATATATTTTCTATTATGTAAGTTTGTTACATCTTGGGGTCTCAATGTCTTAAACGACTTATGTTATACACTGCCACTGAAGGGCTTGGGTGATTAGAAGCCTTTGCTGTCATCAAACAAACAAACTCAAGTGCTAAATATCACAAAACCTTAGGTGCGAACAGGTTCCAAGGTTACAGGGCACAAGATTAGATTGTTTTGGTGACCAAAACCAGAAGGTCTGTGTCCCTAAGTGGCACAGCCAAAGTCAGTACTGGAACCCCTCAGAGCATTGGTGGAGAGATCTTAAGATGGAGAGGTTCAGAACAGAGGAATACATTCACAAACTCCCTGTCATATCGGAGCAGAGCTGAGCTGAGAGGATCTACCAGGAAGAAGGGGAAACACTGCCCCAGTCCAGGTGTGCTGAGCCTGATGAGACTTTCCCAAGATCAATCCAAGTTGTAACTTCTTCAAAAAGTGTTTCTACTAGGTTCTGTAGAAACGATCTGAAGACTTTCTGTTCTTGATTTTTAGTAGATTTGCTAAACCTGAAATGATGTTGATGCGGTGTCAGTACGTGTTGTTGTGTGCCTGCATAGGATATTGGGGGACCATTTCTCCATGGTGCTTTGACTTACAGGATCATTAACTAGAGAGGAAGTGTTTGGCTGCAGCTGCTGTGGCTCAAGGTGGCTAAATCTATTAGGTCATAGGGGGCGGTTACTTTTCACATAAGTCGTTTTTGGGTTGCGTAACTGTTGAAATAATACACCAAATTTGAATGTTATTTAAGGTAATTTGTTTACCCTCGGCCTCCTCCTATTTAAATCGTAATTTTGTTTGAAGATTAACCAAAAATGTGCTTAACCTAAATCTAGCATTGTACATGTATCATGCATCTAAATCTATTTGGATCACTTTTCTCTCTGTTCTCTTCCTGTTCCACCCTTTCTATTTCTCTCTCTCTCTCTCTCTCTCTCTCTCTCTCTCTCTCTCTCTCTCTCTCTCTCTCTCTCTCTCTCTCAGATTTGTTCCAGAAGTTGTTTCGCCAGGACTTATTGGTAGCGAGTTTGTTTCGGAATTTCCTATTGGCTGAGAGGATAATGCGGTCCTACAACTGCACACCGGTCAGCAGTCCGCGCCTGCCCCCGACGTACATGCACGCCATGTGGTAAGACATACTGAGACGCTACACATGGAACCATCTCTCACGATCACACAAATCCTTTATGCAAGCGCCTACACACCGAACACATTCCTCCTAAAAGGCCACCTTCATCTCTCTCTCTCTCTCTCTGTCACGCTCGTTAACGGCAAAGCGCTGAGGAACTCCCTTTGGCCTCAGGAGCTCCCTGTTGTGTAACGCTCTGACATTAGATTGTGTTTCTCGCCCAAGCCTTTGGAGCGAGACTCTGATTTCTCACGCGCCAACACTGTGAATATTTCAGAGGGAGCCGGGTGAGTGGCGCTCTAGACGCTGGGGAAAGTCCCTTGTGGGAGAAGCCCCCCCCCCCCCTATCAATGGAGATGTAGCTACCAGTCAGTCCAAAGGGTTAGGGAAATGTCAGATAGGAGAATGAGTAATAAAAGGAATGGGGGAACTGGGGGGGTGCTGTCATTGAGAGAGAAATTACCATATCCCAGACCAACTGTCAGGTCAGGTTAGAATGGCCTTCAACTACAACAATGCTGTTTTTCCGTTAGAAGTCTCTTGTGCTAGGCTATCACTCATAGATATCTTATCAACTGTTTTTGTGTTGTATTGCATCTAGAAGCAGGTAAAGTATTCACTCAGAAACAGCCCACGTGGGCTGTCAAACTATCTAAACGAGTCCGGACTTCTCTGGGAGAAGGCTAAACATCAAAAATAGTGTACTATTAAGTTAAGAGAAATGATAAATATATATTATTTAGGCTGGACTATAGTAGTTATATAATAAACATTTTTTGGGAACGTCAAGTAAAAGATGATCCTGCACCCATCAAGCTTTGTTCTTTTGAAAAGGGAAGAAGCTCGTACGTTTATCATGTTATCGTTAACTGCTCCATATTAAATGTATACCTAGCAAAGTCTTCCAAGGCTGATGGCAAAACCCAAAAAACCGAAGTGCTGAGGTCAGGGAACCACTTTTGGGATGTAAGACGTAGGGGAGAAACCAAACGGAAGGATTAGACCATGTATGATTGATGTGTGGCTGGATGTCTGGCATGTCAAGCATGCAGCAGCAGATCGGTAGCAGCCTTAACGGGGCCCATGCACACTCTGTAACGGGATAGGTCTTAGCAAGCCCAGGGGAGAAGACCTCTGAGCTGCCCACTTTGAAGGGCTGCGGAGATAGCGAGGTAAGATGGTAAGTGGGAAGAGAGCAGGGAAGGAGAAGGCCGAGGGAAGGAGTGCGTGTTGTGTAAAGGGCTCATGAAATCTTTATGAGCAGCAGATACACAGTCGCTGAGATTAAAAAGCCGATCAAAGCACAGGCTCTCTGCTGCCCTCTACAGAACCTGTGTGTGTGTGTGTGTGTGTGTGTGTGTGTGTGTGTGTGTGTGTGTGTGTGTGTGTGTGTGTGTGTGTGTGTGTGTGTGTGTGTGTGTGTGTGTGTGTGTGTGTGTGTGTGTGTGTGTGTGTGTGTGTGTGTGTGTGTGTGTGTGTGTGAAGCATAAAGATAAAGTGAAGAATGCGTCCTACAATGTACTGTTTTTTTTTGTTGTTTTTTTTTAAGTATGCCTTGCATCGTTTTTGGTTGTGGGTATACATTGTAGTGTTTTTTGACCTACGTTGTGGATGTAGGAATGTCGGTTGTTGGTATGAATCGTGGTGTCTTTTAACATAAGTGCTACTTGTCTCCACAGGCAAGCATGGGACTTGGCGGTGGACATCTGCCTCTCTCAGCTGCCCACAATCATTGAGGAGGGCACTGCTTTCAGAGTAAGTGTGTGTGTGTGTGTGTTTGGATGTATTTCTGTATGTATGTTTACCCAAATATAGGTAATTGATTGATGGAAAGATTTCCACATATATTTATCGTGCCAGCACAATTATTTGCCCAAAGACACATGCGTAGCACACACTTCTCAGACAAATAACAATGTGTTTTCCCTTTCAACCTGGGGATTGTGGGAGTTGTAGTTTTAGAATGTTTTCACAGGCAAACTTTTGGAAACGTTTGTTGTTGCTTAGTAACAAGTTTTAGAGGGGAATAAACTAGTAACAACATATGGTTAGACCACCTTGCGGAGATAATCTCTAAACAAGCATAAGCTGGAAATGATATGTGCAAGGAAGCAATGCATACTGTGTTTGAGCAAGATGACAGCCTCTAAATGTAACTGATCTAGATGCCTCTGTCTCTTCAAAGCAAACCTCTGGCTTTGTGTTTGTATGCCTTCATATTTAAGATGTGTGTTTTGTGTGTGAGAATGCACTGTACTCTCTGCATGCATGTGCACATCTAAGGAGAAGTGTTGGATCTCGGTGCTTTAATCATAGCAGCCATCAGGCTGATCAGCTACTATATAATAACATATCCCACTCCCCGACTGTCCACAAGCTGACAGAATGCCTCCCATCTAATTCCCCCTCTCTAATATTCACATTTGCAATCTGCATTACACTGCATGGGACCCACACACACACACACACACACACACACACACACACCTAAACGGTCATGACTGGGATCCCCAGGGTCCAACGGGGAACCAGGCTGGAGGAAACTGATTATGACAGATAAAACCCTAATGTGGCCCGGCCACCGCAATGTCCATGAGGCTGAGCAGGAGCGTTATGTAAGAGCCTGGTTATGAAATGGAATCGATGCGCTGAAGGAGGGGGCTGTGTTGCAAAAGACAGATGGGATTCCGATTGAATGGAAGAACAATAACTCTCTTTACAATTCTGAGCAAGGCTTCTAGGTCTTGATGCTTTTCAGATGTGGACGTTGGCTTAGGAAGTCCATAAATTCACGGTTAATATAGTATGGCCAAAGGAACATGGTTAACTTGCGCAGTTTAGGCTATAGATTTGGCTTAATATGACAGAGGTTTTCTAAAATGGTAAAATAGCATACATACACATTTAGCATTTCTAGTGATACAGCATCATCTTCCCTGGAATATCAATAGAGAGTCCCTCGACATTGTTGTGAAGGTATGGGACTTCTGCTCTAGAGGTGTGTGTGTGTGTGTGTGTGTGTGTGTGTGTGTGTGTGTGTGTGTGTGTGTGTGTGTGTGTGTGTGTGTGTGTGTGTGTGTGTGTGTTTTCCCTCCCAGCACAGTCCATTCTTCGCTGAGCAGCTCACAGCGTTCCAGGTGTGGCTGACCATGGGCGTGGAGAACAGGAACCCTCCAGAGCAGCTGCCCATCGTGCTGCAGGTACGCCCTTCCTCCACCTCCTCCTCCTCCTCCTATTGTACCACGTGGAGTGTACTACAGTATACCATACTATGGTGTAGTGTACTACTGTGTACCACTTTGGTGTAGTTTACTAAATAGTGCTGTGTACACTGTTCTAAAGAGTCCAATAGTTTACTGTAGTGTGCTATGGTGTAATGTCCTATAATTTAGTTTACTGTAGCATTATATAGTATAGTTTACTGTAGCATCCTATAGTATAATTTACTGTAGTGTCCTATGGTGTAATGTCCTATAGTTTAGTTTACTGTAGAATTATATAGAATAATTTACTGTAGTGTTATATGGAGTAATGTCCTATAGTATAGTTTACAGTAGCGTCCTATAGTACAGTTTACTGTAGTGTGCGCTGTTCCGTAGTGTCCTATAGTATGGTTTACTGTAGTTTGCCATAGTATAGTTTACAGTAGCGTCCTATAGTATAGTTTACTGTGGCGTGCACTGGTCCGTAGTGTCCTGTAGTGTGCTTTGGGGAGGTGTAGTTTGTAACACAATGCAGCGTGGCTGTCCATGTGGATGTTAATTTGGTCCTGACTCAGCAGAACAGCCAGCCGCTGCAGCCTGGCCTCTCAGCGCTCCCCAGAGACCCATTGAAAAGGCAAATAAAAAGCAGCAGGGGAAGACTGATAGGAGTGTGTGTGTGTGTGTGTGTGTGTGTGTGTGTGTGTGTGTGTGTGTGTGTGTGTGTGTGTGTGTGTGTGTGTGTGTGTGTGTGTGTGTGTGTGTGTGTGTGTGTGTGTGTGTGTGTGTGTGTGACTGAGCGAGACTGAGCGTGTGCTCAGGGAGCATCGACGAAGGTGGGCTGGTGATATCTGTCATTATGCACTGTGATTTAAAGAAATGGGTCAAAAAAAAAAACTGCTAAACGTTTGGCAGCTGCACTGTTCAAAATTTAATTTGGCACAACTATGCCATAAATTACAAGACATCAATATGGCATTTGACTGAGTCAGTTTTGATTTTGAAGTGGTGTTGTTCTGTAACATCAGCCACAGTGTTTCAGCATTACAATGATAGTTGTAAGCTGGGCTAATATTTCCACAGTAGATGTAGAAGGAGAGATGACAGACTCCTTGAATGGCGCAGCATCTAGAACTAACCCTAACCCTGTCAGGGCTAGTGGGGCTGCCGTTCCCATTGGGAGCAGCCCTGCTAACGTGCGGTCATTCTGAAACCTGTTCATTTACTGGCATAAAATTATTGTGTTAAACAATGGGCAAAATCAAATCATTCTCAATGTGTAAAGTGACCCTAACCCCACGGCCACAAACATGTCCTTGGTGAATACATCCAGTGGATCCTCCTGAGTGTCCATGGTGAATACACCCAGTGTATCCTTGTCCCTCGGTGGTGGAATGACCTCCCCACGAACATTTAGGACCGCAACATCTTTGTACACTTTCCGCCGAAACTGGAAGACTCACTTTTTCGTTTCGACTGCACTTCGGCTCTTAAATGTGACGTTGCGTCTACCTAGCACTTCTACTTAAAATACTAAGTAATTGGTTGCACTCAGAACCATCACAAACCAACCAAAAACAATTTCTGTTTTGTATCCTGATGTTTAATATAGCACTTGTTTAGCTCTTATCTAGATTATTAGGTCAGGGATGCACTTATTTTATCTACCTGACTTGTAGTTTTTACCTTATCTTTTTGTAGGCACAATTTTTTGTAAGTCGCTTTGGATAAAAGCGTCTGCTAAATGAATGTAATGGATCCCCCTGAGTGTCCATGGTGAATACACCCAGTGGATCCTCTTGTGTCCGTGGTGAATACACCCAGTGGATCCTCCTGTGTCCATGGTGAATACACCCAGTGGATCCTCCTAAGTGTTCCACAATGTAGCCCAAGCATCAAGATGACATCACAACCAGTAGACTGTAGCAACACCAAACATGCAGATTTGAACTAGATCCCCATTAATCCTTGCACTCAGCGTTCTTAGCAGGGTTTCTACAAATTTTCATTCAGAATTGTTGTTTGGCAGAACGGCTGCCTTTTATGGCGTCTTGCATTTGAAGATGACAATTTGACTCTCACTTATGGTGTTTATTAAAATCTTCAAAATAGATGTTTTAGACGGTGACCAAATGAACAAAAACACCGCAGTCATTTAATTCTGCCTGGCGAACATAGCGTTCACTGTAAAGCTCCTGTAAAACACAGACTACTTCTTCTATGTCCGTCTACGCAGCCTGAGCAAAATCCCCCTTCAGGCCCTAGAACAGAGCATTAGCACTAGACCGATGCAGTAGAAAAGAGCATGAGAGGGAGTGTGTGACGGTAGTTGTGGTGGTGCCGCCTTGCTCCCCCTCCCACCACGGTAGCGTCCTGCCCCCAGGTCACTGCTGTAGCTATGTATAGGCTATTCCCCCCGGTGTGTGTGGGCAGTTTGTGTGGAGTCCGCTTCCCGTTGGAAGCCGGTCCTCGTCCCGCTGTGGGATAGACCAACGTCCGGCCCCCCACGCTGGCACTGGGCAGAGCACACCCCCGCCCAGAAAACGCTACAGCACGAGCGCCCGATGTCAAACCTTCATACCGCATACACAAAGTATTATGTATCACACTGATTAGTGCTTAAAGAAGCAGTCTAAGGAGACTCCCACACGCACACACACACACACACACACACACACACACACATATAATTACATAAATACAGAGATGCATTGTCTCACACTGATTAGTGCTTAAAGAAGTAGTCTATAGAGACTCCTACACACAAACATATACCGCATAAACACACACACACACCACATATACCGCATGCACATACACAAACATTATTACATAAACCCACAGAGAGATTGTCACACACTGATTAGGTCTTAAATTAGCAATCTGGAGAGACGCCTCCACACACACGCACACACACAGGGCGTGTTCCGGGCCGTGTTGTGAGCAGCACCTGTTCCTCTACCTCCCTCCACAGGTCCTCCTGAGTCAGGTCCACCGGCTGAGGGCGTTGGACCTGCTGGGCCGCTTCCTTGACCTGGGGCCCTGGGCCGTCAGTCTGGTAAGGCACCCCTCTCCCACACCGCTCACCGCTCACGCCTCTGCTCGGCCCGCTGTCGTGCTGGTCTGACACTGTGTGCGTGTGCGTGTGCATGACTCTTCGTCTTCCAGGCTCTGTCGGTGGGGATCTTCCCCTACGTTCTAAAGCTGCTCCAGAGCTCGGCCAGGGAACTTCGGCCCCTGCTGGTGTTTATCTGGGCCAAGATCCTGGCCGTCGACAGTGTGAGTAGCACCTGACCGGACCCCCCCACCCCCAACACACTCAAACAAACACACACACATACCATAGTTCAGCAGCACAGATCATCAAATGTCTTAGAAAATGATAACTGTAAACTGTCTTCGTCTCCAGTCTTACAGACACATCTTCCCGTCTGAGTTTGATTTATTCAGTGGAAGATTAACAGGTCAGAAACACAGACTTCAAAATCACACGTAAACATAAGGACGAACTGCCTAAGTAGATCAGATTTCAGACTGGCATACAAGGTGTGTGAGGGGGTTGGTCAACAGCCGTCCTCTTTGAAGGTGCAGTGGTTGCAGATGCACAGCCATGAATGGACAGAAAAGGGCTTACGTATTACTCATGACTTTTTATTAAAGGTTTAGGGGGCATGTTTAATGAGGAAGATGAAGCTGTAGGTGTATTTCTGTATATACTTTGTATATCCAGCCTTACTAATGGACCTTTAATAGTTTCATCCTGGCTAGTCGCCAACCTTGATGGTAACATCTTAGATCCTAAAAGCTTTAGCCATCCTTTTATACTTCATATGTTTTGTACTTTATGCTCTGTCTTTCTCTGTAGTCGTGTCAGGCTGACCGAGAGAGAGAGAGAGAGTGTGAGAGAGTGTGAGAGAGAGAGAGAGAGAGAGAGAGAGACATAGACAGATAGAGAGAGAGAGAGACATAGAGAGACATATGAACATTCTGTGTTTTCCCCATCAGGCGGAACATCGAACCATGGCTGTCTTCATTCTTGCTGTTATTGTCAATAGCTACAACACTGGCCAGGTAGGACTGTGTGTGTGTTTATAATTTACAGATACGGGATGCATTTGTGTGTTCACAAATATTTCTGTTTGCATTGCTTTAATGTATCCACATGTCTTTGGAAGGCAGCCAGATATACAGTATAAGGTCTCACTATGACCAGTTCTTATGAAGCTGTCTGTCATTATGACCAGTTTTTATAAAGCTCCATCTCACTATTACCAGTTCTTATGAAGCTCCGTCTCACTATGACCAGTTCTTATGATGCTCTGTCTGTCACTATGACCAGTTCCTATGATGCTCTGTCTGTCACTGTGACCAGTTCTTATAAAGCGCCGTCTCACTATGACCAGTTTGTATGAAGCTCCGTCTGTCACTATGACCAGTTCTTATGAAGCTAGTAGGTATCACTAGTACATACTAGATTTGTACACATCCTCCCCTCTTGTCATGGATGCTCTATGTCGACATATTTAATAAGTTAAGGTTTTCCACGGTGACACCCAGTTCAGACGGTGGCCTCTAAGGTCTCTCCTCAAGATGAACCTGACCTGCTACTGTAATGGACTCCTCTTATTCTTCATCTCCTGTTTGACGGGATACTCCAGGTTTCTGTTACTGGGCTGGCTTTAGTGACAGTAGGGAAGAGGGATTTGAGGAGCACAAAATAAAACTCCTAAAGAAAAGAGAATAGGGTGGGAGGTGAGGAAGAGAGTTGGTTTCCTGTGTTGTAGGTGACCAAACTCCTCCTCCTCTTGTAGTTTAGAAAGTACATCCCAGAATACTAACTCTGGGTTTACGAGTCTTGTTCTGCTCAACCCTCTTCCTTCTTTATTCACTGGCCCTCCTCACCTCTCCTCATCAACCTCTTCTCTCTTCCTCTTCCTCCCTCTCCGTGGTGTCCCACGTAGGAGGCCTGCCTCCAGGGTAACCTGATCTCCATTTGTCTGGAGCAGCTGTCCGACCCACACCCTCTGCTGCGTCAGTGGGTGGCGATCTGCCTGGGCCGCATCTGGCAGAACTTTGACTCGGCCCGCTGGTGTGGTGTGAGGGACAGCGCCCACGAGAAGCTCTACAGCCTCCTGTCCGACCCCATCCCCGAGGTGAGACGCACACACACACACACACACACACACACACACACACACGCACCAACCGGGGACATCCAGGCAAGCAAAGAATTGGGGTACTCACAAACACACACCTAGGTTAAGGATAGGTGTTACAGATACCCCCATTACAAAGTAAATGAAACTTCTCGTGCATGTACATTGTTTTGTTTTAAACACAGAAGTTCGCGTTGTAGGAAAGTTTTCAGAATCAAATTAACTAATGCCAGTGACACACACACACACACACATACACACTCACACACTGCAGCTGGTCCTCATCTGAGGTTAGGTTAGGTTGTAGTCCTACTGTGATGTCATCATTCTGCTGCTGGTCCTCAGGTGAGGTTAGGTTGTAGTCCTACTGTGATGTCATCATTGTGCTGCTGGTCCTGAGGTGAGGTTAGGTTGTTGTCCTACTGTGATGTCATCATTCTGCTGCTGGTCCTCAGGTGAGGTGTGCGGCAGTGTTTGCGCTGGGGACCTTTGTGGGGAACTCTGCCGAGAGAACGGACCACTCCACCACCATCGACCACAACGTAGCCATGATGCTGGCCCAGCTCATCAACGATGGCAGCCCCGTGGTCCGCAAGGTGCGCTCTCACACACACACACACACACACACACACACACACACACACACACACACACACACACACAGGTTTAGAGACGGGGAACGTGGTACCATGTCTAAAACTCTTATTGTTTCAGGTTCAGTTAGAACCCTGTACTTCTTTGCCACTATAGCCGTGGTGTCTCTAATGGAGACTGGTTTGGTGACGCTGTGTGTGTGTGTGTGTGTGTGTGTGTGTGTGTGTGTGTGTGTGTGACAGGAGCTGGTTGTCGCCCTCAGCCACCTGGTGGTCCAGTATGAGAGTAACTTCTGCACGGTGGCCCTGCAGTTCATTGAGGAAGAGAAGAACTACACCGTGCCCTCCCCAGCCAACATCACAGGTAGACCCACCCTCCTGTACCGGACCTAGCTGCTCCCTCCGCCTGTCTCTGCAGCCCAAGGACCCCCTGACCCGTGTGTGTGTGTGTGTGTGTGTGTGTGTGTGTGTGTGTGTGTGTGTGTGTGTGTGTGTGCGCAGAGCCTGGTAACCTGACCCCAGTGCGAGACAGTCCGGCCGTCCCCCGGATGCGCTCCGTGAACTCCTACACCAACATCAGGGCGGCCACCACGGCCCGCAACCTCAACAAGAGCCTGCAGAACCTCAACCTCAACGAAGAGGGTAGGACGCCCCGGCTTAATTTGTGTGCCCTGTCCACTCAGTGGAGCCTTTACATGGACGGCGCTCTCTGATGTGTGCGTGTGTGTGTGCGTGCGTGCGTGCGTGCAGGCTGCCCCGTGGCCTTCTCCCCAGGGAACCTGAGCACCAGCAGCAGTGCCAGCAGCACCCTGGGCAGCCCCGACAACGACGACTACATCCTCTCCTTTGAGACCATCGACAAGATGAGACGCGTCTCCTCCTACTCCTCCCTCAACTCCCTCATAGGTAAGGCCTCCTCTTTCTCATTCAACTCCCTCATAGGTAAGGCCTCCTCCTCCTCCCTCAACTCCCTCATAGATAAGGCCTTCTCTTCCTCCCCCAACTCCCTCATAGATAAGGCCTCCTCCTCCTCCCCCAACTCCCTCATAGATAAGGCCTCCTCCTCCTCCCCCAACTCCCTCATAGATAAGGCCTCCTCCTCCTCCCTCAACTCCCTCATAGGTAAGGCCTCCTCCTCCTCCCTCAACTCCCTCATAGATAAGGCCTTCTCTTCCTCCCCCAACTCCCTCATAGATAAGGCCTTCTCTTCCTCCCCCAACTCCCTCATAGATAAGGCCTCCTCCTCCTCCCTCAACTCCCTCATAGGTAAGGCCTCCTTCTCCTCCCTAAAAGGTAATGTCTTCTCCTCCCTCAACTCCCTCATAAGATCTCTTTCCTCCTCCTCGCCCCTGTACCTGGCTGTACTGTCCCCTACTGAAGTTACCAGACAGACAATAAAAGACTAGCTAAACTGTTCCTACTGAAGTTACCACACAGACAATAAAGGACTAGCTAAACTGTTCCTACTGAAGTTACCAGACAGACAGATACAGAGAGATAAAGAAAACTAGCTGGTCTGCCCTTACTAAAGTTACCACACAGACAGACAGACAGACAGACAGAGTTCCAAGAGTTCCATTAAACCATTCCAGAACCCCATTGAGGAACAAAAAGAGTGTGTGAGTGAGTGAACGTGTGAGTCAGTGAAGGTAGACTTGTGAGAGCAGAGGGGATTCCCCGGTGCCACCCGAGGCGATCGGAGTGCTTTCCCGGCTCCCCCATTCCCCACCTGTGTGATTGGCGCGCCCCGCGATGCGTTGTGACAGCCATTTAGTCTGCCAGCAGGAAAGCCATGAAGTCACCATCCAGCTCCCGGCACTCTGTGTCACCATGTCGGGGAAAGTGGCACCTAAGCCCCTGGCAGCCATGGTGGGGCACAGACAGAACACTCGTCTGTAAACGTAGGAGGAGTTCTGTCAGTGGTGTGGTGGCTGTAGGAGCGCGTCTGTAAACGGAGGAGGAGTTCTGTCAGTGGTGTGGTGGCTGTAAGAGCGCATCTGTAAACGGAGGAGGAGTTCTGTCAGTGGTGTGGTGGCTGTAAGAGCGCGTCTGTAAACAGAGGAGGAGTTCTGTCAGTGGTGTGGTGGCTGTAGGAGTGCGTCTGTAAACAGAGGAGGAGTTCTGTCAGTGGTGTGGTCGCTGTAGGAGTGCGTCTGTAAACAGAGGAGGAGTTCTGTCAGTGGTGTGGTGGCTGTAGGAGTGCGTCTGGAAACAGAGGAGGGGTTCTGTCAGTGGTGTGGTCGCTGTAGGAGTGCGTCTGTAAACAGAGGAGGAGTTCTGTCAGTGGTGTGGTCGCTGTAGGAGTGCGTCTGTAAACAGAGGAGGAGTTCTGTCAGTGGTGTGGTGGCTGTAGGAGTGCATTGGGCTGGGGAGATCCGCTCCTTTCATTGAGACAGCCAGACTGTCTTCAGTGAACTAATGAGCCATTTTGTACACACAGAACTACCACTTTACTCTGCCCCCCCCCCTCTCTCGCTCTCTCTCCTGTGTCAAACATTCACCCACACCAACACATACACACACACACATGCATACACACAGAGCAGCTGCTACTTAAGGAGTCCCAGTAGAGATGCACTACAGTCTCAGACCCGTATGGTCACGTCCTTACCCTGGAGGGAGCTAGTGCTCTAACCTAGAGCATCCTCTACAAACACACACACACACACACACACACACACCGCTACACAGCTCTTCAGACTACCAGGGATGAATGTCAGTTGGGAAATTGCAGGCTGGGCCTTCTATTGTTACCCTTCTATTGTTACCCTTCTATTGTTACCCTTCTATTTTACACCTTCGGCATTTCACGTCAGAGATGGAGAGAAAGAGGATGGTGGTAGTCTGAACAGAGAGAGAGAGAGGATGGTCGTAGTCGAGAGTGAGAGAGAGAGAGAGAGAGAGAGAGAGAGAGAGAGAGAGAGAGAGAGAGAGAGAGAGAGAGAGAGAGAGGATGGTCGTAGTCTGAACACAGAGAGAGAGAGAGAGAGGATGGTCGTAGTCTGAACACAGAGAGAGAGAGAGAGAGAGGATGGTCATAGTCTGAACACAGAGACAGAGAGAGAGAGAGAGGGAGAGAGGATGGTCGTAGTCTGAACGGAGAGGGAGAGAGAGAGGATGGTCGTAGTCTGAACGGAGAGAGAGAGAGAGAGAGAGAGAGAGAGAGGGAGGATGGTCGGTCGGCGTCTGAACGGACTGAAAAGATATTTTCTTTCTCAGCTCTTCTCATTTCTGCTGCCCCAAGGACTTGGCTTCTATTTCACCTGTGTCAGTAGATTTGAGATGCCCTCATATTCAAGGCATAGACATATGTAATTCACTGTTGCTTACTGTGGCTGAACAAGGCTTTTTGCTCTTGTAATGTGCTTAAAAGAGGCTTAAAAAGACATTTGTCCACAGTTTCTCCAGCTTTTCAGACGTTCTGCGTGTCTTGTTGATTTCCAGCACTATTGAGGCTCTAAAGCGTCGGTCTGGCCCCATCTAGCTCCTGTCAGTGCTGAGCGCTCCAGCCCAGTGCTAAAAGGCTGCCTGTCCATCCTGTACCCACGTGTTACTCAGAGGAATGGAGCGGCTTTCACATTAGGACCTGGGCTAGTGTGTTCAGATGGGGAATTACCTCCATAGTAACTCTACACTCTGATATTGACTGTAGAAAGAGGGGGGGGGGGGGGGGGGAGTACTGTGTGTGATAATGTGTGTGTGTGTGTGTGTGTGTGAAAGAGAGAATAGTTTGGACCACATATTGTTAATGTGGTGAAATTGTGTGCGTGCGTGCGAGAGATATTGTGGACTGTAAAGGGGCAATGTTTGTGTGTGTGAGAGAGGGAGATGCTGTGGACTGTAGAGGGGCAATATATTTTGTGTGAGCAGTCCAGCTTGCTGCTTTCCTCATTACATTCAGGCCCTTGGGCCAAGGCTTAATCACCCTCTTTATCCCTCTCTCTTTCTCTCTCTCTCACTCTCTCTTTCTCTCTCGTTCTCTCTTTCTCTGCCCCGCCTCCTCTTACACTCTTTCTCAATATATCGCCTTTCCAGTTTCTCTGGTTCTCCTCCCTCTGTACTTGCAATCTTTCTTTTTGCTCCAACTTTTTTTCCCCGTGCACATCATTTCTCAGTCTCTTGCTCGATCGGTGTCTCTCCCACCTTGGTTTGGCTCCCGGCACCAGCTCTCTCTAATTCTCTCCAGCCTTTCCCTAAAGACTCTCCACCACAGTAATGCCCCGTAAGTCGCGCCCTCTTCTCTCCCCCCCCCTCTGTCTCCTCTCTCCAGCGCGTCTCTTCTCCCTGCAGTCATAGTGTAGAGTAGAGTAGAGTGTGGCCGCGTAGGGTCCCCAGAGGTGAGGGCCAGTGGGCCTGGAGAGATGAGAAAGGGGGGGGGGGCCCTGGCTGCTCCACCAGTGTGAGGCGCTGCAGGATGAAAGGATTGGAGGGATGGATAGAAGGTGTTTAACGAGCTCTGTCCCCTGAGACGGTTGGTTGGTCTGGGAACGCTTCAACATTAAAGCGAGAGAAGGCTGAGCTGGGTGGAGAGGTGTTGGCTGAGGGTTAGTGGTGGGGTTTCCTGTCCGCCGATATCCACCCATCACGTACACGGTCCACTAACACGGAAGAACCACATATCCCTGTTGAGAGAGAGAGAGATGGAATGAAAAACACAGTTTAAGAAAGATATAGGGAGTAGGTATATCTCTGCAGATGTGCCTCGGCCCGAGGGGGGGGGGTGTCTCAAGGATGGGATGGTGGGGGGGTTGACTGACAGATTCAGACCCAGAGAGCCCACAGCTGGTAATCAGCAGCACCTCAGCAAACCGCCGGCAGGCATCTTGAAACGATTGGCTGCCCTGCTTCTCAAACAGTCTTGTTTGACTGACAGCTCTGGAGGAGGGCCTGCGTTGTTTCAGCGAATGAGAGGAGGACAATAAACGTCATGTTGCTTTTGATTAGTTCTGTTCTCTCCGTCACTCAATCAGCAGGACAAAGTCCCACCTGTCACCCTTGTTCGTCAAGACAATGAGATGGAAAGAAATAGGAAGAGTAACAAGGAGATTAGGAGAGATTCATTTGCACGGTGACCATGACACATCGACAGAACGACTACTGCGTGCGTGCGTGCGTGCGTGCGTGTTCTCACTCGTGACTGTTGATTGATAGTGAACATTACCCAACAGTGGCAGCCATTTCTTTCGCTGCACTTCAGCAAATCAATGAAAGGAGGAAAGAATGAATGATGGAATAAAGACAGTACTGGACTGACTAACGACAGGACAGTTCATTAACACAGAGCTGTTAGTGTTGCCTTGCTAATGGGTTGAGATATGGGGGTGGGGGGGTAGGATATTGTTCCCATGTGAAGGTTTTGTAATGTATTTGATCTGATAATACTCTTTCTCTCTCTCTCTCTCGCTCTCTGTCTCTCTCGCTCTCTCTGTGGTTCCAGGTGTGTCCTTCAACAGCGTGTACACTCAGATCTGGAGGGTGCTGCTGCACCTGGCTGCAGACCCCTTCCCTGAGGTGTCAGACTTGGCCATGAAGGTGCTCAACAGCATCGCATACAAGGTACAATACCATCATGTAGCAGCCTGAGAATCTCTGGGCAAATAGGAGTCCGAACCCTTTGTATGTTTGCTTTATCTCTATCTGTCTCATGTAGATGCAGTAGCAGATGCTCAAATTTAAGTTTGTTTTGCATGCTCATTTGATTTGATTTAAAAAATTTATAGCGAAAATATGATCCTATATTATCAGAAGATTGTATGGTTGGACCTCGTTAAATTTTGTCAACGGCATGTTGTGGGTTGGTCCTTTTAACACGAAGATTTAGACTAAGGGGTGATTTAAACGGAAAACGGCAGTATCTGCCAAGCTAACATACACACATTTGTGACCAAAAGGTCATAAGAACAGGAAATATAAACATTGCAAATCTTGCAACTGAATTATTTAGGCCACCACAGCTGTTTCCAATCCTGCCTCTTCTTATCTGTCCTGTGCTCTTTGTCATCTCGCTACAAACGCTGAGATACATTTTATATTGTGTGCATAAGTCTTGAGTTTAAATGTGATGAAAGGTGGCAATATGCTTAGGTTGGCATAGATTCTGATGGCAAATTGCAGCTGCAGTGGTATGCGTTTTACCGATCAAGCAGCAAGAGCATTTCTCAGGATTAAGACGGTATGTCTACAAGTATTCACTCCCATATCGAGATTGGGAACAGAATCAATCATACACACCCCGATATATCGGTTTCATCTAAAACAATAGTTGTTTATGTTTGGTTTGCGTCTTTTGTGGCTGACTGGCTGTCTGACATTGGCCTTTGAAGTCCACTGCGGTATGGAGCGGACACTATAGACTCCCTATTGACTCCCTGTGCTGTGGAGTGTTGTATCAGTCCCTCTGTAAAGACACACATCCACACACCTTGGGGTGAACTGTGCCCTCTCCTCTTCATAGCAAATGTATAAAAAAAAAACAGCAACTTCTGGTCGGCAGTCTTTGGAAAACACCCGAGTCTCTCCTGCATTTCAACTCCAGCCATCAAAGCATTGTTTCTTGTTGTTTTGATTCCTCTCAAGTCTTTGCCGCATACAGAACTTCAAAGAAACGACGCGCGAGGGAACAAAATCAACGCACTCCTTCTCTCCCACTCTGACGCGTGGAGTGTTCGCTCATGAGTTGACTAAATTGCAGTAAATGCGGTTCTCTGTGCTTTCCCAGAGAGAAGTACTCCTCGCAGCGGGAGTCTTTTAAAAAAAAAAAAGCATCCACTATCCTTATCTCCTGGATAAGGATATCATAATGTATCTCTGGGAGCGGAGCCGTAACCCTGCCGTCACCCCATCTCTCCAGCTGGGCTTACTCAGCAAAGCCCAACCAGCCCGCTGCCTCCACCAATCAGCCCGCACGCTCTTTCATCAAACCCTTACTTTCAGCGAATGAGCTGTCAGCCCTGGAGGTCATCATTATTCTCCGGGGTTTGGGGAGGGTGTAACATTTGGATCCATTTCCCATAATGAAGAGGTAAGCGGATGGAGAGGGGGACTGTTAGTCTGCTCTCCATGGCGGCCGCCTTCGGCTGGCATGTTTATGGCCCCCTAGGAGCCCTGCAAAGAACATGATCAACGTTCCAACGTCCATTAACATGATCAATGTTTCCTCTAACCTGTAGAGAACATGATCAATGTTCCCTCTAACCTGTAGAGAACATGATCAATGTTCCCTCTAACCTGTAGAGAACATATTTAATGTTCCCTCTAACCTGTAGAGAACATGGTCAATGTTCCCTCTAACCGACAGAGGACATGGTCAATGTTCCCTTCCATCTAATCTGTAGAGAACATGGTCAATGTTCCCTTTAACCTGTAGAGAACATATTTAATGTTTCCTCTAACCTGTAGAGAACATATTTAATGTTCCCTTTAACCTGTAGAGAACATGGTCAATGTTCTCTCTAACCTGGAGACAAAGTGGTTTGATTCTTCTAACCCTGGTAGACCCTTTTGCTTTTCTTGATAATGAATAAGTAAGAAGGTGGTGGAGGAGGTGAGGTGAATTGGAGCAGGATGTTCCGGAGCATCCATGCTGCTTCACTTAAGTGCACTGAGAGACAAGCCAAAGTACTCCCCTTAGGCCTAGGGCCTATAGCTTCTCTAGTGTGTGCATGGTTTTACCGACATACTGCGTGCGTGCGTGCGTGCGTGCGTGCGTGCGTGTGTATCTCCCTCATCATACCAAACCTACCTGTGTGTCTGTCTCATCCATTCCATATTGGATTGTTGCTGCAGTCAAGACTCCATGATCAGTAGCAGGCCGTTTCCTGTCAGGGCTTTTGTTCTCTCTAGTTTGGAGCACATCCTAATGAAGCAATCCAGAGCTAACTGAATACACTGATTCCTGCGTAGCCTTCACAAACTGTGTGCAGCATTGATCTACTGTAGGGCACTGAACTTACTACCCCCATCTGCACCCACACACACACGCACGCCTATGCATACACAAACACACCTACGCTCATGTACACAAACCCTCCAACTACAACTGCAATTATCTCTGACTTGATGGATGGACGGACGGAAAGCTCTTCCACAACTATTTTCTCCCTTGCTTATGCTCAGGCAGAATTGGCTAGCTCCCATCAGGTTAGCTTTGATACCGCTGTCCTTAAGGTTAATCTATCCTTGATGGATAGCTACAGCTACAGTTGCGTTTTCTGCGTTTTTGCACATTTACATTGTCACTGAAGGTCTGACCAAACCAATGGAACACCATAGCAGTTGGCCACTCAGTGAACAGATATATACAGTGCCTTGCAGAAGTATTCACCCCCCTTGGCTAGTTACTTATTTTGTTACATTACAACCTGTAATTTAAATGTTTTTTTAATCTGAATTTTATGTGATGGATCTGCACAAAATAGTCTAAGTTGGTGAAGTGAAATGAGAAAAATATATATGAAAAATTATTTTTTTAAATAAAAATCTGGAAATTGGCATGTGCATATGTATTCACCTCCTTTTCTATGAAGCCCCTCAAAAGTTCTGGTGCAACCAATTACCTTCAGAAGTAACATAATTAGTGAAATGAAGTCCACATGTGTGTAATCTAAGTGTGACATGATCTGTCAGTATAAACACACCTTTTCTGAAAGGTCCCAGAGGCTGCAACACCACTAAGCAAGAGGCATCACACCATGAAGACCAAGGAGCTCTCCAAACAAGTCAGGGACAAAGTTGTTGAGAAGTACAAGTCAGGGTTGGGTTATAAAAAAATATCCAAATCTTTGATGATCCCCCGGAGCACCATCAAATCCATCATCTTCCAATGGAAAGAACATGGTACCACAACAAACCTGCCAAGAGAGGGCCGCACACCAAAACTCACAGACCGGGCAAGGAGGGCATTAATCAGAGAGGCAGCACAGAGACCAAAGGTAACCCTAAAGGAGCTGCAGAGTTCCACAGCAGAGACTGGTGCATCTGTACATGGGACCACAATAAGCCGTACACTCCATAGAGCTGGGCTTTATGGAAGAGTGGCCAGAAAAAAGCCATTACTTAGTGTTAAAAATAAGAAGGCATGTTTTGAGTTTGCCAAAAGGCATGTGGGCGACTCCCCAAATGTATGGAGAAAGGTGCTCTGGTCAGATGAGACTAAAATTGAACTTTTCGGCCACCAAGGAAAACGCTATGTCTGGCGCAAACCCAACACATCCCATCACCCCAAGAACACCATCCCCACAGTGAAACATGGTGGTGGCAGCATCATGCTGTGGGGATGTTTTTCAGCAGCAGGGACTGGGAAACTGATTCGAGTCGAGGGAAAGATGGATGGTGCTAAATACAGGGATATTCTTGAGCAAAACCTGTTTCAGTCTGCCTGTAATTTGAGACTGGGACGGAGGTTCACCTTCCAGCAGGACAATGACCCGAAGCATACTGCTAAAGCGACACTCGAGTGGTTTAAGGGGAAACATTTAAATGTGTTGGAATGGCCTTGAGGAATGGGCAAAAATCCCAGTGGCAAGATGTGGCAAGCTCATAGAGACTTATCCAAAGCGACTTGCAGCTGTAATTGCCGCAAAAGGTGGCTCTACAAAGTACTGACCTTAGGGGGGTGAATATTTATGCACGCTGAAGTTTTCTGTTATTTTGTCCTATTTGTTGTTTGCTTCACAATAAAAAAAAAAATCACATCTTCAAAGTTGTAGGCATGTTCTCTGGATGAAATGATGCAAACCTTCAAACAATCCATTCTAATTCCAGGTTGTGAGGCAACAAAACATGAAAAATGCCAAGGGGGGTGAATACTTTTGCAAGGCACTGTACTTAAAGATATTCAACACCCAATACACGTGTGTGAAAAGTATACTTCCCATAACATTCAACCACAGGTAAGGCAACCATTAGCGGCGATGACTGCAACCGAACGCTTCCTGTAGACATTGATCAGTCTCTCCCAGCAGGATTGAGGAATCCTGTCCCGCTCTCCATACAGGACCACATCCACTGATAGCCCCCTCAGACTGGCACACCATGTGATACCCTCACAAACCAGGAGAAAAGTCTTCATTATCTATCCGTCTAGAAATGGTTTCATAACAGACGCTGCTGCTCCACTGAAGCAGCACCTGCTCCATGATCCAAGCGGAGAAAGTGTGGGACACTGCTATATGTTGGAACGTTGGAGCCCCAGAGCCAGAATGAATCATACTGTTCTCCCTCTCTTTCTCTCTTCATTCCACTCTTTCTTTTTTTCCTCCTCTATTCCTGTCACTCACACTCTCTGTCTCCACACCTTTCCCTTCTCTCTCTCTCTTTCTTTCTCTCCTCCTCTCCCCCTCTCCTGCAGGCGACTATGAATGCGCGGCCGCAGAGGATCCTGGACTCTGGTTCTTTGACCCAGTCTCTCACCCAGTCCGCCCCAGCCAGCCCCACCAGCAAGGGCACGCACATCCACCAGGCCAGGTGAGCACACCGCCACAGCTCTCCCACTCATCCATAAATCACAACTCACGGCTTGGAAAACTCTCTTTGCCCTCCAGCTAGTACACTGCAGTAAGCTAGCTGCTTCACTGACGACAACACACACACACACACACACACACACACACACTCAGTGTAATTTCATTGAGTGGTAATTGATGTGAATATCCCCCTCAGCGGATCTCCCCCAATGCCCAGCACCAGCAGCTCCAGCTTGACCAACGAGGTGCCCAAGCCCCCCGTCCGGGAGCAGCCCCCCTCGCGGCCCCCCTACACCCCCACGCTGGGCGGACAGGCGCCCCACTCACAGCAGTTCCCCCGCACGCGCAAGATGTTCGACAAAGGGCCAGAACATGTAAGAATGGGTTGCGTCCACCCAGGACTGTTGTATACAGAAGTCTGTCTGTCTGTCTGTCTGTCATAGAGACTCTGGTGTGTTTTCAGTATGGAGCTGTCTATCTAACTGGAACCTCCATAGGTTTTACCAGTGTGACCACCGTCTGTTGTATTTACGTTAAATGCATTTTGTGTGCGTGTGTGTGTGTGCGTGTGTGTGTGTGTGCAGGGCGGGGACGACGGCGACGACCCAACGGGTCACAGGAACTACATCAGTGCCACGCTGCAGACAGGCCTGTGTGACTGGAGCGCCAAATACTTTGCTCAGCCTGTCATGAAGGTACGTTAACCTTCTCCCCTTTCATCCCTCTCTCCCTCCATCATCCTCATCCCTCAGCCCGTCATGAAGGTACATTCCTCTATCTCTCATTTCTCTCATCCCGCTATCCCTCCATTCTCATCTTTCCATCCTCTCATTCTCTATCTCTCCATTCTCATCCCTCTATCCCTTCACCCTCATCTCTATCTCTTCTTCCTCTCATCCCTCTATCCCTTCATTCTCTCAGCGCTCTATCTTCTCTGTGTCCTTTCTCTGAAACTGTCAGCTTGTGTTGAACCTATAGTGACTGACATCAAAGGACTTTGTGAAGAGATGTTTACAAAACACTGAGGGAGAAGGTACAGATAGAAGACGAAAAAAAGAGGGAGAGAAGAGCGAAGGACCAAAAAGGCAATGGAAGGGCTGTGGAATGTGGAAGGAAAAACAATAAAAATGAGGGAGGAGGGTTGCAGGAGTATGAAAAGGAGTTGCAGCATCAACGATATTTTGAGTGCTTCCATAAAAGCCTCAGGTCCATTACACACACACACACACACACACCGAGAGAGAGAGAGAGAGAGAGAGAGAGAGAGAGAGCGAGCGAGAGACGGGCAGGACTTCACACCACTCTATCAGTCGCAGCAGCAATGCTCCTCTCCCAGTGTGTTGGTGTTGAGTGGGACATGGTAATTTCACTGTGTGTGTGTGTGTGTGTGTGGCCCCATATTTCACCTCAGGGTCCCATACTGTGGGTCTTATATTACCAGGGGCCCTTAGCCCTGAGGGCCATCCTAACAGCTGCCTCTCACCTCTACCACACACACACACACACACACACACAGCAATACTGAGGCTCTTTTTATTTCATCCCCTCCAGTTTAACTTCTATCCCACTCCTCTTGTCATTACTCCTGACATTATGGCATTGTGTGTGTGTCTGTGTGTGTGTGTGTGTCAACCTGTTCAGCATGCGTTGAGGCTTTGCAGGAGGTTGGGTGGTCTCTGAGAGAATATGCTTATGATGCAGCCCAGAGGAGAGCAGGGCACTACACCAGAACCATCACAGTCTATTAGAAACACACACACACACACACACACTATCGTAGACCAAAACACACAAGCTGTTAAAGGGCTGGCTGACACCGGTGCCCTCAATAGAGAGAGGTACCTAACCCTCCCTCTGTGTGTGTGTGTGTGTGTGTGTGTGTGTGTGTGTGTGTGTGTGTGTGTGTGTGTGTGGTGACAGATCCCGGAGGAGCACGACGTGGAGAGCCAGGTGAGGAAAGAGAGGGAGTGGAGGTTCCTCAGGAACGCCCGGGTCCGGAGACAGAGCCAGCGCATCACCCAGAGAGGTGACACTCTCTCTCTCTCACACACACACATTTACATGCAGTCAATAAAACACACACAATAACACTCACTATTTTCATCAGTAACACGTTAACACTCACTTATTCCAACACGCACATTCACACTCACTTAATCCAATACATACAAACATACACAATAACACTCACTTATTCCAACAAACACAATGATATACACTTACTCATCCCAACCCACAAACATCTAAATAGGCATTTACACACTCATTCCAACATATGTCATGTGATATACATTCACACAGATGTACGCTCGTTTTCACACTCAGAACTGCTTCTGTTTGGCAGGGGATATGCTGGCTTTGAGCCAGGCTGTCTGTCAGAACAGTATCAGTAGTCAGGAGTGTGTATCACAAAGCCCGATCAATAGGAAAACACCCAACATCCAGCCTCGACTGCGTCACAGGACTCCCTTTACACACACACACGTACACACACCGCGGGCTGCCAAAACCCCACTCCCCAGCTCCCCTAGTGAAGTCAGCGCAGGCTCAAACAGAATAGCTAACCCGCTCTGCCGTCAGTGGCAGCATACACACACACACACACACACACACACACACACACACACTCTCTCTCTCTCATGCCGATTGGCGTCAGAGATGAGGTTTACTCCGTTACCCCCTCTCCCGCCCTGGGGATAGATGAAGACATGGAGCCTGGCCTCATTCAGTCTGAGCCCTGGGAGACGGCAGTGAGAACACAGCGGGGGGGGGAGGTCGGGGGGTTGCAAGACAGTCTGTGTGTGTGCTGATGATGATGATGCTGATGATGCCGAGTGGGATGCACGCTGGCCGTGAACGTCTAACTCTCCCACCACACAGAGAATTCCTTCATGTCCTTACTTGGTCTTTTTAAATCTGCCGCTTGTCTTGTTTCAGACGATCGATGGTATTTTGTGTGTGTGTGTGTGTGTGTGTGTGTGTGTGTGTGTGTGTGTGTGTGTGTGTGTGTGTGTGTGTGTGTTAGTGTGCACTTTGCCGTTCATTATGGTGTGCTTGAGATTCGAGCGTGGATACTTCTGTTGTCATGACTACATGACAAAAGTTTGTACTTTCAATCCTCCAACAGCCCATGATCATTATGACAGTATTAACATTCTTATTCTAACTGTCTCCATGGTTATTATCACAGCGTTATTATTGTTCTGTCGCCATGGTTATTATAACAGCGTTACTATTGTTCTGTCTCCATGGTTATTATAGCAGCGTTATTGTTTTGTCCCATGGTTACTATAACAGCGTTATTATTATTTTGTCTCCATGGTTATTATAACAGCGTTGTTATAATAACCATGTAAGTAAGTATGGTTCTGTCCGGCTTTTAGGCGTGTCCCGTCTGGATGACCAGATCTTCATCAACAGGAACCCTGGGGTACCCTCTGTGGTCAAGTTCCACCCCTTCTACCCCTGCATCGCCGTGGCAGACAAGGACAGCATCTGGTGGGCACACACACACACACACCCCAACACGACCCGGGAGGTAGTACTGCTCTCTACCTTCTTTGGACACAGGACTGATTGTGTGTGTGTGTGTGTGTGTGTGTGTGTGTGTGTGTGTGTGTGTGTGTGTGTGTGTGTGTGTGTGTTCCTAGTTTCTGGGACTGGGAGAAGGGAGAGAGGTTGGACTACTTCTACAACGGCAACCCTCGCTACACACGCATCACCGCTATGGAGTACCTGAACGGACATGACTGTTCACTGCTGCTCACCGCTACAGGTTGGAGAGCGCACACACACACACACACACACACACACACACACGCCACACGAGACCACACTACCTGGATCTGCCATACCAGACCAGTCATTTGTGTGTGGAGTTATACACCAGAGAGGTGGTGACAGAGGCGGATGCCAAACAGAGTAGCCTTGAGCCTCTCTTCTGGCCCGTCCTCCTTTGAAGGTCGATTTAGCCCTAAACGTTGGACTCTCATTCCAAAGGGCGCAGAGCTAACTAGCACGTGTGTCCTCACACACAAGCACAGCCCACACTCACACTGGCTGGTGTATTCGTAGTCCTCCATTGATGCAAATGGAGCGATTACCTTCCTTAACACCCATCTCTGAACCAAAGAGGAGAAAAACACAAACAATTTGTATGGTGTTTTACTTTGTGGCCATTTTTAGCATACTCTTTGTACACACTCAGACACAGACACAGACACAGACACAGACACACACACATGCTATCTGCTCTTGTATTGGTCTTGCCTTTGAAAACCATGTCTTTTCAGTTCAATCAGGAGAGTTAGGTTGGATGAAAGGGGTGTCTTAACAGCAATCTGTTAGTTCTGAGAAGTGGGATGTTTTCAGAGGTTCAGCAATGGAATGTGGCACAGCCCTGAACACTTTTGTGTATTTAGAAGAGAAGATCAGACTTCTCTGTGTATTTAGAAGAGATGATCAGACTTCTGTGTATTTAGCAGAGACGATCAGACTTCTTTGTGTATTTATGACTGGAACTCGGTCATAGTGTCCTACTGAAAGGACTAGGTAGAGGTGATGGGTTTACAGGCTTCACCTCCACCAGAAACCCCACATACACACACACACACACACACACACACACACACACACACACACCAACCCATCTCTGTAAACAGCTTCTCCACAGTAGCTAAACACATGGCATCGTTAACCCTCTCTTTCCTTTGGAAGAATTTTACATTTTAGACTAATGGACCTATGCGTTCAATTATTAATATGTTTTGAAATATGTGTTCTTAGGAGCATATTCAAATGGGCATGACAATCTCTTTAAGTGTTTTGTTGTAACCGATCCTCTCTCCCCGTAACCCAATGTTGCCTTCTCCTTTATTTATCCCTCTTTCTCGCATTGTTCTTTTTGTTTTACATACCTTTGTACCTCTCCATCGATCCCATGTCTTTCCCTCTTTCTCCCTCCTCTTCCCCGTAGATGACGGCGCTCTGCGGATTTGGAAGAACTTTGCGGACCAGCGGAACCCCGAGATGGTGACGGCGTGGCAGGGCTTGTCTGACATGCTGCCCACCACCCGAGGTCAGCCCTCCTCCAGCGCCCACAGTAAAGACCACCTCTCTTACTCAGTCTACCCTACTCCCCTCACCCCTCTGTCTACCCTACCTCACCCCCCTGTCTACCCTACCTCACCCCTCTGTCTACCCTACCTCACCCCTCTGTCTACCCTACCTAACCCCTCTGTCTACCCTACTTCACCCCCCTGTCTACCCTACCTCACCCCCTGTCAACCCTACCTCACCCCCTGTCAACCCTACCTCACCCTACCCAGTCTACCCTACCTCTGTCTACCCCCCCCCCCCCCCTGTCTACCTCACCCCCCCTACCTCACCCCCCTGTCTACCCTACCTCACCCCCCTGTCTACCCTACCTCACCCCCCTGTCTACCCTACCTCACCCCCCTGTCTATCGTACCTCACCCCTCTGTCTACCCTACCTCACCCCTCTGTCTACCCTACCTCACCCCTCTGTCTACCCTACCATACCCTCTGTCTGTTGTACCTCACCCCCCTGTCTACTCTACCTCACCCCTCTGTCTATTGTACCTCACCCCTCTGTCTACCTTACCTCACCCCTCTGCCTACCCTACCTCACCCCTCTGTCTACCCTACCTCACCCCCTGTCAACCCTACCTCACCCCTCTGTCTATTGTACCTCACCCTTTCCGTTGTCCAGCATGTGAACCCTTCCTGTGTGTCCTCCACTGTCTCCCCCTGTTTGACTGTGGGAGGGATGGACTCTAGAGTTAGAAATGTTAGATGAGACAAGCCCTTTTAAATCAACAGTCACCAGTGGACGTTAGGGCTGTTTGTTTGGCCTTTCAACAAAGCCAGCAGAGACCGGTGCCGAAGCTGTGCATGTCGTTACCCTCGACAACCGTGTCCTAAACCACTGCTCTGCCATCTGCAGCAGGCCTGTGCTGGCTGCTCCTGTTCTGCAGGGAGACCATGGCACTCTCTGTGGCCCTGTGGTCGGGGCTCCTCCCACTTTCTCTTTGAGCGCAGTAAACGAGCCCTGATCATTACTAAGATGTCCTGCTGGGAAATAGGGCCCCTCTGCTCTTTCGCGCGCGCGCGCGCGCGCGTGTGTGTGTGTGTGTGTGTGTGTGTGTGTATATGTGCTCCTTGTTTTTGTGACAAACTGTAATTTGTCTACTCATACATTTTTTAAGAGAAGAAAGTGTGTGTGTGCTTGTGCGTGTGCTTGTGCATGCCTGTTCGCATGCGGGGGAGGGGGGTTACGGTGTTACAGGCTTGGGCTGATGTGCTTTTGACTTGCCTACCTCCCCCCCTGCTCTCCCCTCCCCCCTGTCTGCTCCTCCTCTCCCCCTCCTCTCAGGTCTGGCCAGAAGGGTCTCTATCTACCTTGACAGGAGTAAACAGGGAGGTGAGTGCTGCTCCTAACCCCTGAGAACCTCCATCAGGCCCAAAGCCTCGCACCCTGTCTCGCTCCCGGCGCGACCGTCATCCGAACGGAAAGACGACAGACTCCTCGTGTGATAGTCGGACCATTAATAACCACGTTAGGTCAGGTTCTGTGGAGCAGGTATGGGGGAGACGCAGCAGAGCAAAGACGGAAGACTTTCAGTGGAATCTATACGCTGCAGTCCCAGTGGGAAGAACAATAACAGAGGATCTACAGTTACAGCTGACTAGAACACTATCGGAGAGGGAGGGGGTTATGGTGGAACAGCTGACTAGAACACTATCGGAGAGGGAGGGGGTTATGGTGGAACAGCTAATCTAATGGATGAATTTGAGAGTGAGGGAAAATTAGAAAGATGGAGAGATAGGGTAGTGGTGGTGTGTTTTTTCCCTGGGTTGAGCGAGTCTAGCTCTTTCTCACACACACACACACACACACACACACACACACACTCACAGTGTGGCACACACACCCGGCCTCAATCATTACCCACAGAGGAGTTGTCATCAGTGTTTGTTGAGGAGTGGAAGGAGAGCGCGCGTCGACTTCCCTCTCGGCGCAGACGGAGAGCAGCCCTAATTAAGTTCTCATGCAGATGTCGTTTATAACGTCTCAGCCCCCTCCCTCCCCTCTATCTCTGTCTCCCGCTGCAGCAAATGGATTTTTTCTCTCTCTGTCTCTCTCACTCTCTTTCTCTGTTCTCCTGCTGTCTTCCAGTATTTAGTTATTTTTCCTGTTGTTTATGTGAGCAGCAGACTGCTGAAGTTGTGAAAGTAGGGCAGTCCCGTGTTGTTTGGCTGTGGGGGGGGGTGTGTGTGTGTGTGTGTGTGTAACTGTCCTGCCCCACATTCACCAGTCAGACTGGTGGACTGGGTCAGAGGAGGAGGCTACTGGTGGCAGCCTGGACTGCGAGACCCCCCATGGTCTTTTCTAGTTGCCTCATTTTTCAGAACGTCCTCTAAAACACACACACACACACAGCATTAGTCCGTTTCAGCTCGAGTAATGCCGTAGAAGCAAAAAGAAGCGAGGAGGTGGAGGAGGCCACCGTAGCACTCAGAATCATAAGAGGAATAATCCAGAACCTTCAGGTTCGGGTGTCCACTTCTTCAGTCTCCATGGTTACCGGCAGGGTCAGGTCAGGGGCTCTCCCTGTCCATCAGAGCAATCCACACCGGCCCCTTCCATGAGAGGCTAAAAGGATCCCGGTAATCCCAGGAAGTCCTGCGCTCCCCCAGGACCTTCTTCAAAGCCGACCGGCTTGAAAGGAAAACGCAGAGAGGAGGGAGAGGGAGGGAGGGGGGAGGAGGAAGGGAAGTCAGCGAGCGCGCTCTTTTAATGAGCTGCAGTGTGTGTGTGTGTGTGCGAGATAATGGTGCAGAGTGGGGAGCGCTGCAGAAAGAGCGATACGCTCGCTAACGAAAAGTAATTAGAAGTATTAAAGGCTTTTAAGAAAAGATCATATCTCAAATAAGCTGGGGAAACCCGGACGGTGGAGCCACCAGAGATCTGTGCGCTGGCGTTGCTGGGAAGCAGCCGTTTGCTAAGCAGGCTAGCTGCGGCTCCCCAGGGGGAAGAGCTGGCCCCGTGGTGCGCTGGAGATCTCACAGTGATGGAGGAGCGCGGAGGCGGTCACGGAGGTAGAGTCAGAAGGCACCGGAAGTCTCATTTTATCCTCAAACTGGAGTGAGGGGGATGGATCTGTGTATCTGATGGGTCTGGGGCTCGCTGGGGGGGTGGGGTGGGGGGGGTTTATTGGATCATGGAGGGTTCGGGGGTGCAAAGGGTTCAGGGGACCACAGCTCTCTGTATGCCAGAGACCTTCGCAGAACATCAGGAGGAATTCCTTCCCTTATATTTGTGTCTAATCGAGGACAGTTCACTGTGTGTTCATGCGTGCACGCTCGTGTGTGCACAGTGCATTGCAGCTCAGTCTTTCTCAACGTGCCTTTTCAAACATCTCAGTTTAGATATGATTATTATTATTATTGTATTTATTTATACAGGGGGTAACAAAATATGGTTGGAGTTATGGAGCTAATGACACAAGGGGAGGCTTTGAAGCAGTACTGAACTAAAGATGTATGTACACACAAACACACACACACACACACACACACACACAGGGGCTGGAAGACAGCTAATCGGTTCTAGATTAATAGGGCAATAAGGAGGAGAAGGAGGACAGTGAGAGTTTGAGAATGCATCGGAGAAAAGACTGGGGCGATTTCACAAAGAATGCATTGCGGCTGCTAATAGCACCTTGCGTTGCATTTCTCCTGCTATTTGCTCTGTCTCAAGGACCGATTCACAGAATTGACTGCTAATGATATGCCAGCGCAAAACATGCCCATAGCTTTTGGTGCTGAGTGCAGTTTGACACTGTTTTGCTTCTGATTGTAATGATCAATGTGGCAAAGTATATCTGTTGCCTTTGCGTCAAGAGCACAGAAGACTGGAGAATGGCTGAGAGAAAGAGAATTGTTTAAGCTGGCAACCTGTATTAGCGAATAATTTCGGTGTCAGTTAAAGAAAAAAACTATATTCTTCTAAATATCCGCTCACGAGTACCCCTGTCATTATGAAGCCTTCGTTTGGCTGCTATCACTGCTGCCATGATCACTGGAAAGTCTGCCAGGTTATGATCACTGGAAAGTATAGATGTGCTTCAATGACCACCAACTCTCTGAAGACACTAATCATTTCACTGCTTCTGCTCTGGTGGTGCTGCTGCTCCTGTAGAGACCCTATCACCTCCTGCTCTGTTGGTGGTTCTACTACTATAGAGTTACTCTGCAGCCAGTGGTAATGTGTAAAGTGTGTGTTATACTGTCTGTAGTCAGTGGTAATTTATAAAGTGTGTGAGTTACTCTGTAGTCAGTGGTGATGTGTGTAGTGTGAGTGTTATCAGTGTTATATAAAAAAAGAAAACACAGTTTCAGTTTACTATGCGTTTACGTGAGGTCGGCACTCGTTGCCCGGGCAACGGAGCTGCATGTGAATGGGACAGCTGTCCAAGAGGCCGCAGAAATAACTCCCGTTCATCATGACCATATATACAGTTAGGCCCAAAAATATTTGGACAGTGACACAATCTTCATGATTTGGGCTCTGCATGCCACCACATTGGATTTGAAATGAAACAACTACAACGGAATTGAAGTGCAGACTTTAAGGTTTAATTCAAGGGGTTGAACAAAAATGTATGATTAAACATGTAGGAATTGTAGCTGTTTTTATACAAACGCTCCTCATTTCAGGGGCTCAAAAGTAATTGGACAAATAAACATAACCCCAAGTAAAATGTTACTTTTCAATATTTTGTTGAGAATCCTTTGCAGGCAATGACTGCCTGAAGTCTGGAACCCATGGACATCACCAAACGCTGGGTTTCCTCCTTTGCGATGCTTTGCCAGGCCTTTACTGCAGCGGCCTTCAGTTGTTGCTTGTTTGTGGGTCTTTCTGCCTTAAGTTTTGTCTTGAGCAAGTGAAATGCATGCTCGATTGGGTTGAGATCTGGTGATTGACTCGGCCATTGCAGAATATTCCACTTCTTTGCTTTAAAAAACTCCTGGGTTGCTTTTGCAGTATGTTTTGGGTCATTGTCCATCTGTACTGTGAAGCGCCGTCCAATCAACTTTGCTGCATTTGGCTGAATCTGAGCAGAAAGTATATCCCTATACACTTCAGAATTCATCCGGCTGCTTCTGTCTTTTGTCACATCATCAATAAACACAAGTGACCCAGTGCCATTGGAAGCCATGCATGCCCATGCCATCACACTGCCTCCACCATGTTTTACAGAAGATGTGGTGTGCTTTGGATCATGAGCTGTTCCAATTCTCCTCCAAACTTTCTTCTTCCCATCATTCTGGTACAGGTTGATCTTAGTCTCATCTGTCCAAAGAATGCTGTTCTAGAACTGGGTTGGCTTCTTCAGGTGTTTTTTGGCAAAGTCAATTCTGGCCCTTCTATTTTTGAGGCTGATTAATGGTTTGCACCTTGTGGTGAATCCTTTGTATTTACTCTCATGAAGTCTTCTCTTTATGGTAGACTTAGATACTGATACACCTACTTCCTGGAGAGTGTTCTTCACTTGAGTGGATGTTGTGAAGGGGTTTTTCTTCACCATGGAAAGGATTCTGCGATCATCCACCACTGTTGTCTTCCGTGGACGTCCAGGCCTTTTTGAGTTCCCAAGCTCACCAGTGCACTCTTTTTTTCTCAGAATGTACCAAACTGTTGATTTGGCCACTCCTAACATATCTGCTATCTCTCTGATGGATTTCTTCTTTTTTTTCAGCCTCAGGATGGTCTGTTTCACCTCCATTGAGAGCTCCTTTGACCGCATGTTGTGTGTTCACAGCAACAGCTTCCAAATGCAAACGCCACACCTGGAATCAACTCCAGACCTTTTAACTGCTTAATTGATGACAGGTTAATGAGGGAAGAGCCCATGCAGCGTTGTTATTTATTTTTGCAGCCTTCTGAGTCAATTGTCCAATTACTTTTGGTCCCTTGAAAAAGAGGCGGCTACGTATTAAAGAGCTGTAATTCCTAAACCCTTGCTCCAATTTGGATGTGAATACTCTCAAATTACAGCTGAGAGTCTGCACTTTAAGCCCATATTGATTATATAATTGTATCCTGAATATGTTTTCGTAAACAGCTAAAATAACAAAACTTGTGTCACTGTCCAAATATTTTTGGGCCTAACTGTAACTATGACAGAGATATCACAACACAAAGTATATACCTAAAACTGTAAGCGTTAGCCTCGGCTAGCGAACGAGCCAACGTTTAGCTTTGGGACCCTTTGAATCGCAATTCATGTTTCATATTACCGATTAGAATCGTCACATATTTGCATCGCGATTTAACATGTTTTACGGTGGCCCTGAGAGGCCAGCACACTGCAACTTTAGAAAACAGGCAAATAGACTAAACACAAGCAAATTAAGAAAACGTCTACATCAATTTGACAACACATGCGCAGCATTTGCAAATTCAGACAACATACAGAGAACACAACACATTATAGAAACACTCTGCAAGTACAGACAACACAACACATTACAGAAACGCGCCCAAAGTACAGAAACAAAACGCATCCGTCCGATTTTTGATTTATTTAAACATTGTGATCTCATGATTCCGATATTATCTGCTGTTAACCTAGCGTTGGCCTTTTGCTTATTATTAGCCTGCCAATTCAAATAACCTGCCAAAATACACACAATTAAATGTGAAACACGCTATGTTAGCTGGCTATAGTTAACGCTACTTTTAGAACTGTCACCAAGTAACGTTCAAGGACGAAAATAAATTCCAAATGGCTTAATTAATGGTTCAAACAAGAGCAAAGGACTTCCGTCTGTATTTGCAGCAAGTTTCTGTAATGTGTTGTGTTTTCTGTATTTGCAGCGCATTTCTGTAATGTGTTGTGCTTTCTTCGCTTGCAGCTCGTTTCTGTAAGGTGTTGTCTGTACTTGCAGCGCGTTTCTGTATTGTGTTGTGTTTTCTGTATTTGCTGCGCGTTTCTGTAATGTGTTGTCTGAATTTGCAGCGAGTTTTCTAAATGCTGTGCATGTGTTGTCAAATTGATGTAGATGTTTTCTTAATTTGCTTGTGTTTTGTCTATTTGCATGTGTTTTCTTAAGTTGCAGTGCGTTGGCCTCTCAAGGCCACCGTAGTCTCGCAAAGTATCATTACATTCCTAGTGTAGTGTGCTACTCTCTAGTCAGTGGTAATGTGTTCAGTGTGTTACTCTGTACACAGTGGTAATGTGTTTAGTGTGTGTTGCTCTGTAGCCTGTGGTAATTTGTAAAGTGGGGGGAGTTACTCTCTAGTCAGTGGTAATGTGCTTAGTGTGAGTTTCTCTCTAGTCAGTGGTAATGTGTAAAGCATGTGAGTTACTCTAGTCAGTGATAATGTGTGTAGTGCGAGTTTCTCTCTAGTCAGTGGTAATGTGTGTAGCATGTGAGTTACTCTAGTCAGTGGTAATGTGTTTAGTGCGAGTTTCTCTCTAGTCAGTGGTAATGTGTGTAGCGTGTGAGTTACTCTGGTCAGTGATAATGTGTGGCGGGGTTTCAGGTGCTGGCATGGTAGTGGACTGGGAGCAGGAAACAGGCCTCCTCATGACCTCCGGGGACGTCAGGGTCATCCGCATCTGGGACACGGAGAGGGAGACCAAGGTCCAGGTACTGATTTACGCGCACACACACACAGCCAGTTATTCAGCCCACTGTGGTGGTCACTGTCTAGGTAGAGCTGCATGTCTAGATCTGTCTTTGGCTCCTATGCCACCTGCTTATTGAATACGTGTGTATGTATGTATGTGTGCGCGTGTCTATCCACCAGGATATCCCGACGGGAGCGGACAGCTGTGTGACAAGTCTTTCCTGTGACTCCCAGCGGTCTCTCATCGCTGCAGGGCTGGGGGACGGCTCTGTTCGCCTCTACGACAGGAGAATGGGCCCCAACGACTGGTCAGTCTCTCACACACACACACACACACACACACACAGAATCTAGGAATGATTGTATACAACCTACCTGCATTGACGTAGTGTGTTAGAGTTAGAGAGATGTGTGTTGAACAGTGTGCCCTTAGCGTGCAGTCCCACCCTTATCCTCCTTTGCATTGCTAAAGGATTCCCTCCTAAGGATAAACATTATTTCATACCCCCCCCCCCCCCAGGAGAAAAACACGGCAATTAAGGCCAAATGTCCTTTAAATCGTTAACTCATGCTAATTGAGAGAAAGAGTTCCCCTCAGGCAGAGATGGGAGAGAATCACCATTCTCCCAGAGCACAGGGCCCAGTGGACTGCCAGCAACACACACACATACACACACACACTCACAAACCACCCTACTATTGTGTGTGTGTGTGGCGACATGACAGATAGAGGTCAGTCGCTGTGGGTCGCGCGGTCCAGGAGGACGAGTCAGGGCAGTGAGTTGACAGTGCCACCAAGTGGTCCAGCGCGTGCACTACATGCCCACCGTGTGTGTGTGTGTGTGTGTGTGTGTTGATGTCCACGGCTGCTTGTGCTTTCTCCAGCAGGGTGATGACCTACAGGGAGCACGGCGCATGGGTGGTCAAAGCCCACCTGCAGAAGGAGAAAGAGGGACACATCATCAGCGTCAGGTACCCCAGCCACCCTCTCAGACACCCTACTTGGGGGGGGGGGCCATTTGATCCGAAGGTGAAAGTTGTTCTGTGAATCCCCCAGTGTCAACGGGGACGTCCGCTTCTTTGAGCCGCGCTCGCCGGACTCTGTGAACGTCCTGCAGACGGTGAAGGGCTTGACGGCCCTGGACATCCACCCACAGGCCAACCTGTTTGCCTGGTGAGCGCACGCACGCACGCACACACGCACGTCACTTCCCCTCCCACTGCAGCCATGCTCGAGTCACAGTAGCGCTGTAATAGTGACACATAGTTTGCCCTGAGTAGACCTATAAGGAGTTCATTAAGCGTATGGTCTTTTTCGTCTCTTCTTCGTCTCTCCAGCGGGTCCATGAACCAGTTCATTGCGGTCTACAACGCCAACGGCGACGTGATCAGCAACATCAAATACTACGAGGGCTTCATGGGCCAGAGGATCGGAGCCATCAGCTGCTTAGCGTTCCACCCCTACTGGGTACCACAGCACACAGCGGCTCCTCCTCTTAGTGGAGAGCATTCCTCCTTGTTTCTGCGGTGTGTGGCACAGTGTCTAACGTATGTCCCTCTCTTTTTCTCTCTCTCTCTCTCTCTCTCTTTTTCTCTCTCCCTCTCCCTCTCTCCCTCCCTTTCTCTCTCTGTCCCCAGCCCCACTTGGCGGTGGGCAGCAATGACTACTACATGTCCATTTACTCGGCGGAGAAGAGGCTGAGATAGCGACACCGCAAGGGCTCCCGCCTCAAGCTCCCTCCTTCTACCTTGATCTTTGACCCCTGGGAGCCTAGGTCTATGTCACTTCACCGTTATCTTTGGAATGTAAACACATTGGGATGGGACCGACCGGACCAGCTCAGCATTAGATTTGTCAACCCTACACACAGTGGAAGTTAGTGTTAGATCTGTCAGCTTCTACCGCTAACTGAAGGGACAGTGTTCGATTTGTCATCTCTGCCAACTGTGAAGGTTCACTGTATTTTGGCTTGATGTGGGCGATCTGAACGAGGTTTTGGAGAACTCGAGGGGTGATCTCGTCACTGTGTTAGTTCTCTAGCATCCTCCGTCCCGGTCGTTGGCGGGGGTCCTGTGGTCGGTGTCCTTCCTGTAGACCGGCTGTCTCTGGCCCAGCTGGGAGCCAGCATGTAGACGACTTTATACTGTACATATGCAATTACCCCCCGGAATGTTCCAGTGATGGCTGCTGACAACTCTTATGTTAAGACCCACTATGATATTATTATTATTATTATTATTATTGTTGTTATTGTTTATTCATTGTCCTATTATGAAGCTATTGATTGTAGACTTGGCTGTGCTGAGGAGCGTGTGTATTTAATTGCTTAAATAGAGATAATAGGTTTTATTTTAAGAAGAGGTATCTGCCTTTGCCAAGGCATCTGCTAGCCTTGTGGCTAGCACCACTACCTGAATAAACTCTGACCCTGTGAACCCTGACGGAAAGGGGTTACCTAAAACAGAACACACACTTCACACACACGCACACACTCTCACACATGCACGCACTGAAAGAGGACGTGTGATTTGCTCCGCTGTGGAGCTGGCATTGTTGTGCTGGTGGCCCAGGGCCCAGCCCCCGTAGGCCAACCCACCCAGTGAAGACAGCAGCCTCCTTCCCTCCAGACAGAAGCAGAGACCCTGGACCCTGCATCCGTCTGCCTGGCACTTTCACCCCAATGCAGTCCCAACGATGCCAAACTCCCCTTCTCTACCGCTCACCGTGGGAGTACCGTGAAGCTGCTCTTGTGAAGTCCCACGCTCCGAGAGCCTCTGGCTCCGGTCAACTCAATCCTGAGCTATGTTCCGACGTTTCAGTCTTAATCCAAGCCCCTCCGGATGCTAAGACCTACAGAGCAATAATACCTCCCAGCTGCTTCCTCTGGGTGCATCCCCCTGACACAGGTGCACCGTCCTAGGGTTTGAGGACTGTCTCGACCCAGCTTACCCACACATGTCATGTACTAGACTGCAAACGGAAGTGGAACTCTGTGATGGTCTAATGTTTGTGTCTCTCCTGATTTAAAATGACATGTTTAGGTTATGAACTGGCCCGTCTGAAATGGTGGGTGATGGACATCCTCTGTAAGCCAGACTTCTGGACTGAAGACCCTGGAGCACTCTGCATCATGGGACATGGAGTTTTCCTTTAGTTCTCTGCCTCACCACACCAGCAAATCTGTTTTGAATTTGTTTTTTTATTTTGCTTTCCTTTTTCAGAAACCCTGCTGCAAGTTTGCTACTTATTCTCTATATTTTCTTTACTTTTTAATCTTGATTTTATTGATAGCATTGTAATTTGGTTGATTATGAAGTAAAATGGCAGTTGCAAGCTGTATAAAACGATGGATGACAAAAGTATGCAGGTGTCCTGTAGGCGTTCCGTCAGACCTCCAGCGCGTAGTCTGTGCTGCTCCTGGGCCACCTCTTAGCCCCCGCTCAGGCCAGCGTCTCAGTGTAGTCTGTGCTGCTCCTGGGCCACCTCTTAGCCCCTGCTCAGGCCAGCGTCTCAGTGTAGTCTGTGCTGCTCCTGGTCCACCTCTTAGCCCCCGCTCAGGGCAGCGTCTTACCATCGCAGGTGGGCCGAGGTCTGGTGGCACTCCCAAGGTGTCGCTGACAACTGAGATCTCTCCTTTCAGACGTGCAGTACTGCCATTATTGTGCCTCTCACCAGTGGACGTTTGCTGCCTGTTTTTTTTTGTTTTGTATGCTTCTATTTGTATTCTAGCTTTCTTTGTTTCCCAAATAGTATGTTTTTAATTCTGCCTCTGCTTGCTGGTATTGCCTCTGTGAGTTTTGAGAGTATCGAGGGGACAGCCTTTTCCCCTTTGTACACACCGTCTCTTCCTTTACAGCCTCCCAACTCTCACAGTTACTCTTTGCCTCACCTGTATGCCTATAATATCCCAGACTTAGCTGAGTCAATGTGTGTTTTTTTTCTGCTGATTGGATGTGGAATGGCAACACATGCATTGCATTCTGTCCAGCCTAGCTGTCCCTCCACTAAGCCCGGCACCACCCTCTATGGTTGGGGAAGAGTGGGAGCTTCACTCGCCCCTCAAAGACCTCACTCTGAATCCCATTCATGTCTAGGTGTCCTGCTTTAAGTTTTAAGATTTTAGACCCCGACGAAAAGAAGAAACTTTAAATAACAAATGAAAAATACAATCAGGTGTTTCTCTGTGACTGTAGACTGCTTTGCTGACTGTGGTTTACATGACAAAGAGATGAAATCATTGAAATAAACCAAATTCACAACAGTAATTTTTGTTTGCTCTGAATTTGTGCTTAATTTAAGTTAGAAATGAATGCATACTTTTTTGTTTTTATCATATCTCTCTGGTTGATTTCTTTATTTTATTTAGGGAACATTTTTCTGAAGAAAGTCCCTATTTGATAAAACAATCCATTCTAAAATTGTTTAAGATATTTTTGCTTTA
Source organism: Galaxias olidus (assembly GCA_026901105.3). Taxonomy (NCBI): domain Eukaryota; kingdom Metazoa; phylum Chordata; class Actinopteri; order Galaxiiformes; family Galaxiidae; genus Galaxias; species Galaxias olidus. The sequence continues at coordinate 156,835 of JAPMUY010003933.1, forward strand.
GTTAATCTAGAAGAAAAAGAAGAAAAAAGGTTCTTCAAACTTTATTTGAATGGAAATCCTTTGGAGACCACATGTCTCCTACAGATCTGTCAATGCTAGATCAGGTCATCATTAACAATTACACCTTTCAAAAACACTACAATTCACAGCCTAGAAACTCTATAGCCTCTGCAGACAATAATAAAAACAATGAATTTAGCTCAAATACACTTCAGTGCTGTGGCTCTTTTTTAGGTTATTCATTGTGAGATGAGCGACTGAATCACTCCTGTTTGAGTGTGCCACCTCTTCTTTCTGTACAGTGAGACTGCACCAGTTTGCAGATTTGAGAGAAAAGAAAAGTCAGGAAGACAGTTGGGCAAAGAGCCTTAGGTGCCACTGCCATTGGTCAAGGGGCTTCAGTTAAAGGAGAAGCTGCCTGGAGGTGATGAAAGGCCTTGTGGTCTGGGGGGACTGATAACGGGACCAGAGTAAGGAATGAAGATAAGCCCACTCTAGACTTTCCAATGTAAAAACGCCTCCCATGAACCTTTTGTAAAAGCTCTCCCCTAGTTTAACTGTTCACACTGTATTTACTGAAAAGTGCTAAAATAATTGAACACTTAAGTTTTAGTGAAGGGTATAACCATTGTTTTCCACTTTTATATGAAAGAAAAATGTACTTGGTTGACGTGCGTTGTCGAAACTAGTTGATGGACAACAGTATGTTTTAGGACTGTTTTACATAGTTTTACCAGTAGGTTTATGTAGGCTGAGATTTATGACAGTAAAAGTTGTTCTAAGGGCTTTACACAATGGGCACCCTCACGTCAGGAAACAGTCCTTGCCAACCCCCCCCTACACACACACACAGAGGCAAGGGTGCCTCACCCTCGATTCCTCTTCACGGCGGGGAGAGGCTCGGCCACTCAAACTCACTTGCCACTGCTACTGCGGCAGTGAGACTTCACTTGGCCCAGTGGGGCACATTCCACAACAGTAAAGAGCCTGGCGGAGTGCACATCCTGAGGAAACAACAGTCACTTCCTGTCAAATTAAGCCAAGCCCAGGGCTGCTGCTGGTTCTGCTGTCCAGGGTCCGAGCGATGAGAACCTCCTCCCTGTCTGTGTTTCTGTCCTAACCTCCAGTCTTCTGTCGGCGGAGCTCCAGGTCAGTCCCCAGCAGACCTCACCCAGGATGGGCCTCCTCCTGCTCACCTCCATGCTCCTCTCCAGCTGTAAGGCACTCTGGATTACATTGGGTTCTGTGGACTACCGTTTGACTTTCTCTGTGTCTCTCTAATGCCTTGTCATTTTTCTTCTCTTTTTGACATACGTGTCTATCCAGGGCAAGCAGCAGAAGCTGAACAGTGTAAGTATGATACTCTCAATCGATAAAGGTTACTTTGGTCTTTATTCTAGATTTTAATTCTTTCTCTCTATTGCATAGCTTTTATATCAGTTTAGTATGGTGTTTCATTATCTATAACCTGTTCCGTAAAAGCAGTGTTCATATTGGTGAGGTTCACAAACGTACTTGAATTCAAGCTCTGACGTAAACTTGTGAGGATAAAGGCGACTTAAAATACAAAAGGTTTGTATGAAAGTGGACCTGACTTATCAGTTTTTTGTGGCAATGCCTTGGGAACTGCTCTGTTCAAGAGGTCACACACCTCTTCTTCTCGAGGAAAAAGAGAGGCACAGATACGAGTCAGGCAGGGCCTATCTTAGCCTGCCTAGATTATTAGGGCTAGGCTTGGGAAAAAATCCTATCCCTATTATTCTCAAAGATTTTTTTTTTTTCAATGCTTTGTTGTGATACTTCGTACATGTCTTCGGTTTGTTCATGTAACAGAGCCAGGGCTCTGCAGTCGCTGGGGTTAGTACTGGGATGGGGCTGGTTAGGGTTGACCCTGGCCCTGACTGGCTGCTTACTCATAATGAGTCAGACGAGGGTTGGTCCTGACCACAACCCTGCCAGACATGGACTCAGGAGAGCTAACCACCACCTTACTAGACATGGGCAGCTGACTTCAATGTGGCACGAGTTAAAAAACAAGGCAAATTAACCAAATGAATCATAGTATCTGAGTTGACGAGTATAAGATGATTTGATATATAACTTGCTGGATGCTTAGTCTGTTAAGTGATTAAGTGCCTCTCACCAAAGTATATTTTTGTAATTAATCACAAATGTACTTTATATTCGTATCATTGCCTCTCTTTGCATTTCCTCTTCCAGTGTTCACGATAAGAAGCATCACCATGGCGATTGAGCCCAGCAATGCTGTGGAAAGTGGCACCAACGTCACCCTCCGCTGCCAGGCCAAGGTGAGCAGCCAGGAGCTCCACCTCAACAGAAGGTACCAGATCTACAAGGACGGCATGGTGGTGTACACCAAGAGCACCAGCAGCTCCGAGGACCTGCTGTACTCGCTGCCCCTGGCCAGGGTCTCCAACACGGGCAAGTACCGTTGCCAGCTGGCCATCGAGAGCAAGAAGCTGAGCAGCGGCATTGAAAAGCTGACCGTAACAGGTGAGTGGTGGTCTCATCGAGTGCCTTGCCGTAAGGTACAATGATAATAGTGCCATACGCTGGTACTATTGCGTACCTTTGTGAAGTGTTAAGTAGTCCCTTTACTTTAGCAAGAGTCATGCTTCTACGTTTAAGTCTGTCAACATGTAGGGCACTTTTTATTGGATTCCTCTACTTTTACCAGATCATAGATGCTATGTAGAGTCAGGACTTTGTTGCCATAGTAACAGCTGCTACGTAGTCATGTTCCTGTAAGTCTAAACCGGCCTTTGTGCGTGTGACGATCCAGGACTATCGAAATCAGCCTTTGTTTGTGTGACTATCCAGGACTATCAAAACCAGCCTTTGTGTGACTATCCAGTCCTATCGAAATCAGTCTGGTGTGTGTGATTACCCAGGACTCTCGAAACCAGAGCTCCACCTCAACAAGGGGGTGTTCAGCGAGGGTGAGGAGGTGATCGCCAGATGCGTGGCCCCGGGGGAGACAGGCTCCATCATCTTCTTCTTCTACAAGAACTCCCAGGAGATCCAGGAGGAGCGCGTGGCCACCAACCACGTGGAGACCAGGTTACGCTTCCACAGGCCGGGGGTCCACAAACTACACTGCTCCTACACCGTCCTCATCATGCCCGACTCCGTCACATCCAACACCAGCAACACAGTCCTGGTCAGCGTCAAAGGTAAATGTACCTTTTAGCCCCCGCTGTGGTTCTGATGGAAGGGCATGTCCCGAGGCTCACCTTACACTGTGTTTTCTTTCTCTTAGAGCTCTTGATCCAACCTGTCCTGAAGATCAGTCCAGAGAGGAAGATCTTTGAGGGGGACCGTGTGAACATGTCCTGCTCACTAACTGGCCGTCAGAGTAACCTGAACACTACCAAAGTGTACCTGAGCGCGGGGCTTCGGCTCCTGGCTTCAGGCGACGCCCACGCCAGCCATGGCCTGAGCGTTCTGGCGGCGGACTCCGGGGAGTTTGAGTGCAGATTAGAGATGGGAGATGTAGTCAAACTGGTCACGAGAAACGTGGTCGTTACAGGTCAGTGGATATGATCGGTTGTTGTTTGTGTGTTTTGTTTGAAAGCAGGATAAAGCCGTGGAGATATCCCTTCATTAAGAGTGGAGCAAGTCGGAGTCAGCGTATTAAGAGATTCCGCTACGGTCCCTGGTGTGTTTGATGTCTAGACTGATTAGCGAGTTCAGTTAGATACAGACCACCTTCCATGATTATAAGGCTGGCATGCAATGCTTTCTAATTATGATCTAATTTTGGGGTCAAGCTAAAATTACACGCTATGCAAACCACAATTTTGGTTTAAACTCCAAACTTTTTTTTGACATGAGCTTTAGCATCCTGGATGCCGTGGGGATACCTCAGGATGCTTCATGATCAATGTGATTCTGTCCGTCCCACAGAGCTGTTCTCAGCACCCACTCTAAGCACGGACCCTGCCGAGGTGTTCCCTGGTGATGAGCTGAAGTTAGTCTGTGCCAGTCACAACTACTCCTCTGAGAGAGTCCGCGCGGGCGACCTGAGGTACACTGTCAATATCCACAACAAGCCCACCCCACAGGACATGGCGGAGGGAGTATATGTTGTCCGCACCAGTTCCAGTGACTTCAACTACACGTGTCAAGCTGAGGCCAAGGGCGTTACAAAGGCCAGTAACACCGTAGCGGTCAAACCAAAAGGTACAGCTGTTCTGTTTGCCTTTTTGTACATCTATCCTTTTTAATAATGACTATACAAACAATGATTAATTACTCTTGTTTATCATGTCACAAACATTATGTCCGTCAAAAACAACATTTAATAGCCTACTGCATGCCGCCCGCAACAACTAATATGCAACATACAACCCTGAGGCCTTGTTAAAAAGATTGTAACAGTACTAACAACGCTTAATTGAGTTTAAGAGGTGGCGCGGCGTGGCGTGGGATCCTAACTTCCTGTGGTCCTCAGTCCCCGTCAGTCCCCCAGAGGTCTTCACCACAGGCAGGGTGATCCTGGGACGTCCCTTCCAGGTGGGCTGTGGGTCGGCCCGGGGCAGCCTGCCCGTTAACTACACGCTGTGGAGGGGCGACGAGCTGGTCAACAGCACCACGGTCCGACAGCCACGGCAGCAGGCTCTCTTCCCCCTCACCCTCCAGCGGCCCCAAGACGTGGAGCTCTACCGCTGTGGAGCGCAGAACGGTCGCTCTCCCCTCAGGGGCACTCTGCTCAACGCCACCGTCACGGGTGAGTCGGACGCAGCCCGTGTTTTTCATGAGGAGGACGCTTCACTGTGGGGGGGGGTCGTTGATGAAAGGGCTGGGTCCGGATTTTAAAGATGTGCTTCTCCCCACCCTCGCCCCCAGAGCCCCTGTCCGAGCCCCAACTGAGCATGCTCCCCGACGCAGACAGCATCGCCGAGGGCGGCGAGCTCTACCTGATCTGCAGCATCCGCGGCTCGCCGCCCGTCACCTTCAAGTGGTACCGCAGGGGGAGCGGCCAGCCGCTGTTCACCACCACCTCACAGGCCCTGACCGAGGCCCACCACCTCAACCCTGTCAGCCGCCAGCACAGCGGGGAGTACTACTGTGAGGCCCTCAACTACGCCAACAGCGTCCAAAGCCGGCCGGTCATCATCGAAGGTGAGATTAGCGGCCCTTTACGCGCCTGAAGAGGTGACAGCCTATCAATGACTTGCCCACATTCCTTCCATAGTGTAGCTGTACACAGTAGCACGGTGGGCTGAGCCTCCGACTCAACCTCCCAAATAGCAGCCCAGCTCACCGGCTGAGCTAAGGGCCCTCCACAGTGCAGTGCCGGCGGCTAAAGCCAGAGCTAACAGGTGGCCTGGGGGCTGGCCGTGGTGGGCACTAATCGTCCCTCCCCTCCTCCCATAGATGAGCTCTCATTAGCCAGAGCTGTTAGACTCAGCGTGGCCAGGCCCTGGTTGGCTGTTTAGGGCCTTTTCCTTTTATTTGGCCCTCTGCTTTTGTCTCTCTCTCTCTCACTCCTTTCCTCTGTGTGAGAGCCGCTCTTAACCCGTATCTGTTCTCCTCCTATCTGTTCCTCTCTCATTCTCCTTCCCTCTTTTTGGCCCTAACCTCCCCCTCCCTTAACTCCCGTTCCCTAACTGTCGCATCATCTTTCAGTTGTCTCTCCATCTTTCTCTTCCTCTCTGACTCTGACCCTCTGTGTTCTCTTCCCCAGTGCGCATGGCGATGTGGAAGAAGGCTATGGTGGGGTCGTCCTGTCTGCTGCTGCTGGCCTTGCTGGTGCTGGGGCTGCTCCTGGTGCTGCGCTTCAAGGCCAAGCGAGGTAGAGACACCTACAGCCCTCCTGCGGCCACATCTCTGGCCTCGCGGGTCTGAAACTACCCTATCCATGCTCCTCCTCCTCCTCCTCCTCTTCTCACCTCTACTTCTCTGTGCCGCAGGTAAAAGAGGGGAGGCCAATGAGCTGTCAGTGTGAGTTGGACTGACTTCATTTGATGACTTTGATGTTGTAGATCGATAAAAGGGTTAGTCTCATAGAAAGAAGGTGTGTAACGTTTAAGGTGGTGCTGAGTTTATGAGTTTAGTTGTCATTCACAGAAGGCTACATCGATTATTGAACTTACCTTAATGAAATTAACAGATCATTTCCACTATGTGCTAAAAACTAGTTTTGATAGATTTTGGCTGTTCTAGCAGTCTCTCTGGTCAGTGAATTGTAACCAAGTGTAAGTAAGTGAGCACATTGGTCATAATTTCTTTTTGGTGTCTGCCCAAAATGACTTTGTTTCCACCGTTCCTCAGAAAGCCTTTGAGCCCTAAATCAGAGGACTCTCTATCAGTGAGTGTCAGCCACAACAGCGAGGTGTATGACACACCCACAGGTAGCCCCTCTCCATGATCACTGTCCTGCACCCTCCCGTTGTCTCATCCCAACCCGATGTGTCTGTCCAGTCACAGCATGCCCAATGGATAGACGCCATCCATAATACCATGTGTCTCAAAAAGTACCATTGTAAAGTGTGTTCATTTATGCATGAGGTCTGTGGTAATTGTAAATGTCTGTCGCTTTCACTGTCAACTGCCTGCAGCCTGCAGCCTGCCCCAAACCCCCAGTCAATTTTGCTTTTAGAGGTACTAGAATATGTTGCCTTGGCGGTGCCTTGGAGTGGGTGTGCATGGATACACTGGGTAGCATGTGGCTTCTATGTTGATTCAATTGGGTTCTCATGTCCGCTGGCGCAAAAATAGGTACAATATTTCTAGGAGGCTGGGAAGAGTAGTATGTTCCTAGAAAACTGAGGGGAGGCAGCCAGCTAGTTTGTCTGAGCAGGATGGAGTAAACCATCCACGGAACTGTCAGGTGTAGTGAGTGCTGAGTGCACCCCTGTCCTCTTATTCCAGACGCAATGGACACCCTGTGATCACATGGATGGGAGAGCGACCAATGGGACCAGTGATAGTCGGGCATCATTTCCTGCTGAAGTCAGCAACAGGAACAGCTACATTCTCCCAACGATAGTGTAGCAAATCTTAGAGTAAAAGCCCTCTGCAAACACAGCGGCCTTCTCGCCAATAGTTGGTCTATCCTTTGCTGTAAATGTTTAACATAAATGTTTTGGCCGGGAAGGGGGACCATCCTGAGAGTCACGAGATGGCTGGCGTGGAGATTACCCATTGTTCCCTTTTCCCTCCACTTGCTGTGGAACTGGTGTCAACTCCCGTCATAACAAACATAACTTACCTATATCACACGTCTTCAAGTCTTTGATTCTATTTTCATTATGTCTTTATGTCTGCCTGTATGTCTGTCTATTTAAATGCATGTTTTTTTTATGAATGTTGCTGCTCCAGTGTTTTGGGGTGCATGTGTATATACCCTTGTTGAGATTATAATCTAAATGATCAACAGTAGAAATGTGTGTACATATTTTTGGTTGATTCGTAGACTGATTCTAAACACTTACAGAATAAAAAAAAGTTGGTTTTATTTAGTAAGTGTGTTGGTACCTTTTTTTTACACACGGGTTTATAGTTACACATGCATGAATAAGCTTACAGAACAATATTAACGTGTTAAGAGGAGTTCCAAAAACCATACAAGCACTGAGTATAATACATATTGTGACTATATATTTATACTAGCTGTTTCTGATTGCATTTAAAATTAACCACGAGGGCCTTTGTAAGGTGGCATAATATCTGCAGTTACATTACAGAGTGGGAAGTTTTGAACAGAAGTTGTTTTGAACATGGCTTGTTCTATCCCTCTGCCTTTGTGACTAAAAACGCTGAAAGATTTTTGAGGCTTGAAAAAAGGATGTCGTTAAGAACTCCTTGTTCATGTTTCACAGTAGGGTTTGTCTGAACATTCTCTGCGAAGCAGCAACAATGGCATTCCTTGAATGCAGCGGGTCATCCCGTTCTCGTGCTTTGACACAAACTATTTTAGAAAAATGTAAATATCGCAATATAAAAGTAAAAATTTTGTTTAAGAAAACACAATAATGCACAAATAGAGACACACAAATAAAGACTACTAGGTTTGTTTGATGGATGATTTTCATCATACTACAGAAACCTAGTCGTTCTAGTACATCTTTACATAGCTTCTTTTAACATTAATCCTCTCAGGTCCTACCAAACCCAGAGGGCCCATTCTTGGTGGCGGTAATGGCTGAGAAGGAAGCCTTCATGTGTGTCTCTGTTTCTTGTAGTGAGAGTGGATGGAGCAGCGACTAGTGTGTGGAGTGAAAGGCCTCCAAATACAGGTGAGACAGGAGCAATTCATACAGGTTACTCATCAAGGGTTTATGAAGCATTCATAGAGGTTATACATCAAGGGTTTATGAAGCATTCATAGAGGTTATACGTCAAGCATTCATAAAGGTTATACGTAAAGAGTTTATGAAGCATTCATAGAGGTTATACGTCAAGGGTTTAGGAAGCATTCATAGAGGTTATACGTCAAGGGTTTATGAAGCATTCATAGAGGTTATATGTAAAGGGTTTATTAAGCATTCATAGAGGTTTTAGTCCTAATGAGCTGGTCAGGACTACAAGCTGTGTTCTTAGTTAAATATGTTTTGTTTGTTATGTAATGGGTTTATGAAGCATTCATAGAGGTTATACGTCAAGGGTTTATGAAGCATTCGTAGAGGTTATACGTCAAGGGTTTATGAAGCATTCATAGCGGGTCATATTACGCATGGGGGGCTCATGATTTAGGTTTAAACCCAATTACAAGATGCTACAAAGAATCTCAGTTACAAGTAACAGTTAAATGACCTGATCCTAACTACAAGCTGTGTTCTTGGTCTCTGTAGTCTAATGACCTAGCCAGGACTACAAGCTGTGTTCTTAGTTAAATATGTTTTGTTTGTTGACTCCTGACGCAGGCAGTGATGATGAGCGCAGTGTGACAACCATGGAGCCCGATGTGGAGTACACTGAAGTGGTGCACCCTCAGCCTGTAGACCTTGCCAAAGGTGAACGCACACACACACACACACACACACACACACACACACACACACTGAAGTGGTGCACCCTCAGCCTGTAGACCTTGCCAAAGGTGAACGCACACACAAACACACATACACAGTTAAGTGGTACACCCTCAGTCTTTAGACCTTGGCAATAGGGAACACCCACCCTCAGCCTGTACACTGTGTGTTAACCTTTGGGCAAGTAGATACACACACACAAATGGTGCACCAGTAGCTCCTTGACCTTTTCTATTGGTTTTCTTTCTATGACACTGTCCTCGAGTACACTCCCCACTCACCCAATAGGTTTTCTAGCTCTCCTGTCTTATCACGGCCTCTGTCATAGCCCACCCCCCCCCACCCCCCCACACAAACACACACACACAGGCTCTGTTTTTCATGAGCGCCAAACCCCCTCGGGAGTTTGTTTGCTGACATTTGTCTAGTTGATAAGACAGAGCTCCACTTCCTAGGAGTGGTCTAATAGCCCATAATTGAGACATCGCTAGGTTGCCATAACGATCAGGACTCATCAACATCTCGGGGCATATAAACAGGAAGGGTGGGGCTAATTGTCAGGTTGGACATTATCCATGCCTTAGGCCACTAAGGGCTTGACATGGCAGCTGTGGCACTTCAGAATTGCTCACAAAGTTAAGTACAGCTTTTAAAAAATGTAAATAAAAATACGGTATTTTCAGAAGAAACAAAATGTACCTCCACTCATAACCTTTCTATTGTTTTGTTTGAGTAATATGTTTTATATTCTGTGTAGTTCCACTAAAGAAAGGCACAGATACAGTCTACAGTGAACTCCAGACCTCTCTACACAGTGAGTTCCACCTCCTCACTACACTAGAGACCTTTCAGTCTGTTGCCCTAGTGGACTAGAAACACAGTGGCATTAGACCGCCGGACATATGGCCACTACACTGTAAAACAGATCTATACCACACATGGAGCGGTGGCTCCTACACAGACAGGTCCACCTGGGGGGGGGGGGGGGGGGGGTTTCTCTGCCACTGCTCCACTGCTAGGAACTTCCTCCTAATACAACACAACACTGATTAGTATTATACTATTATTGTTCAATCAAACCATCCCAGGAAGACATATTGTACCTTTTTTTCATTGAAATGTATGGGGAACATGTTGCTTGGTTAATGAGTCACACTCTAAAATGAAAGTCCTTTGGGATGCCATCATGACTGAAACGATGGAGATCAGGAAGTCTGAAAACAATGAACCCTGACTAACAAACAAGAACAAGGGAGTCACCCAAGTCTGCTTTGTCACCCTGAGCGGCAAATGGGTTAGAGATGCTCTGAGGGGATGTTCGATGCCTTCTTCTGTAACCATCCTTTTGTCTCCACAGGTCCTGGTGAAGATCATGACTATGTGAGTCCTTAGATGCATTCTAGAACTGCCAAAAATGGGTAACAGCAGCTTTGCATAAGCCATTCAATACAGCTGGTATGGTATAAATCCCTTTATAAAAAAACAAACATATTTGTGATCAAAAATGTGCTTACCACTCTGGACCCAAATGGAGTTGGGACTAAAACTGTACAAGGGGAAGTACGTTGTTATAGAATAGTACCTTCATATAATTAATAGAATATGAAATAATGAAGGGGTCCAACTATTGCACACTATTCAAAAACAAATTCACTGTAACTATGTTGCCTAAATACCATCCACTCAGGCCCGCCAGAGAAAGCAATCTAAAACCATCTCTCCCCTCCATTTCTTAGCCTTCTCTCCCAGTCCTACACACCATTAGTCATACTGCCTCTATGTGGACTAGTTAGTAGTGGTCTTACTGAGATAGGGAAAGGGTCAGTCATAGTTTCCAAACTGAAAGAAAGGGAATAGGGCTGGGGTTTCCTTCCTCGTGTCAGCACTGTGGTCCAGTCCAACCACCTCGACATGGTCCTCACCGTCTCCAGCACAGACACTGCCCATTGGCTCACAGCATACAGGGTTCGACCTTATTTGGTGTTGGGGGCAGGACAAGCCATCTGTTATGTTGCAGAGTTTACTAGGAGCCAACAAAATCAATGAATATCAAGGTTTTGGTGTAAATACTTTTTTACCTGCTATCTTAACAGCAGGCTTACAGTTGGTGAGTCATGTAGAGCCTGGTTTTTGTACGTTTAAAACCTTTATTTAACCAGGAGAATTCAAATTGAGTATAAAACAGTTGATCCATCGTCATTTCTGTGCCATATAGCTGCATCTGCCTGTCTGTCATGAAAGTAGTCATGCAGGTTGTGTGTTGAAAATAGACCTCTCTCTTTTGTGTGGACAGGGGTCAGTGCAGTACGCTGAACTCAACAGAGAATCACCAGAGCAGAACCCCCAGCACCACCACTACCACCAGCACCAGCCGGAGGTCTCCCACAAGCCCCACTACCACCCTGAACTCCCAGTCCCTGGAGAGTGACAAAGACCTCTCCCATCACAAATTTCTCTTATGATGTGGGTTTTCTAGTAATCTCCCTCTATATTTATGGTCTCTGCTATTTTTAATATAATATGTGACTGTTTTTTGTAGTTTTTATGTAAATGTTTGCATCTTAATAAAGGCAGGTGAACTTTCTATCTGTCTAACATAACCCCGGCTATTTGTGATGTATTTCCCATGGGTTTGTAGACTGGTAAATCAGATTTCAGTGTTTTGTTTTACTGCAACATACGCAAAATTGTTTGCGAGCTTGTCTCGCCAGGCTAATGGGGTTTTCTTAAACTGTGACTTTAAGGGGCCAGAGTTCAGTTTTTCTCTGATCTCCAGGGAAAAAATATTTTAACTTACTTCCTGAGGAAGCTCAAATGTTTGGATAAGCCAAATCAGTATTTTATTCATTTCTGTTCTAAAACTAATCAAATGACCTGGTACAATGTACTGAACTGAAGCTATTACTTACAGCAGGTCTTACTGTGAGAGGGCACTTAGATTATTATTAACCATCCCCAAATTACCATAACCTTTTTTGGTTTAACATTTCAGATAAATTTAAGCTCATGAAGACTCTGAGACTTGGTTGCATCAATAAGCGAGCATTTGTCATACTACTAAATATTGGATCATTGATGTATTTGGTTAACGTTATTAAATATTATATTCCACAATCCCACCACTAGAGAGCATAATTACCTAAAGAATATGCAGGATGCTTATGAATTCTGTAGCCTTTTCATTTGAGGTCGAGTCTGTGGTTTGTGTATTGTTTGTACCACCTTGTGTGCTCCAAACAAAAATTGTCTCCCAAGTGACAAACTATTTGTATTACCCATTTGATCATAACGAACAATAGTTTTCTAAATGACATTGCACAGGATTATGAAATATGCCTTTATATTTTTTTAACTGAGCAAATTATCACAGCATCTTTGTTTTTGTTTTAAAGGTTTAGCTGTCCCTGGTAAACACATTTTTTGATTCAATACTGCAAAATGGCCGTTGGGTCTAAACGTCTTGAGTCCACTACCAAGACCAAAAGAAATGTATGAAAATTATTAATGTAGTTTTTAGTATCGATCTACACACAAACTATCTTTCCAAAGGGAAAAAAAAGATATTTAGCTAAATAAAAAAATTAAAAATAAACAAACTGAAGAAATCTATTGACTGCCGTTTCAACAAATTTTTTACCGGCTATTTGGAGAGGTTCATTCAATGTTCACATTTAGCCAAAGTTTCGTCTGGTAAAATTTCAGTTAAATATGAAAAATGAACCAACCTCTCCAACTAGCTGGTGAAAAAACCTTCACTTCTAGCCCATTTTTGAACGTCAATTCAACGTTGGTGAAGTCTTTTCAACCTCTTTTCAATCAGAAAATGCTCACTGGGTTCTGGGTCATTTCACTCAGTGAGGAACCTTCCTTATCAAAAAATCTATAACTAGAATGTACCCCTGGTCTATAGGGTTCATTCCCGTTCTAGCATGTCGGTAATGTATTTTGGTCCCACATTTTATTGTGACTTCTTGGTGATCAACAATATTTTAAAGGGCCCATAATGTAGACAATAATACATTATTGAGTGATTCCTTAGTGTCTATGAAGCACTTTAGAGAGAAAAAAAGTTTGTTAATTATTCTAGGGTGCCTCTTTCTTCGCTTCCAACCAACATGTTGTTTTCAGTGGTGAACGTGAGTGAGCCCATTGCTCATTCACAAACTCATGTATGCTGACTATGTAGAAAAAGGCAACAACTGCTCCTACGAGCCTTATTGAAAGGCTGTAAAGTCTAAGAACATTAGCTTAACTAAGCTTGTACAGGAGTGTAAGAGCCATAGACATACACACATAGATTCCTCGAAGGCTGCTGCTGTATGTGGCCGCTATGCATCTGCAGGTCCGCCATCTTGGAGCAGTCAAGATCCGCGGGTAAACAAATACAATGTGTATTGAGAGAAGGTAACAAAGCATACAAAATCAACTGTAACTCGCCTTATTCTGAACTGATTTTCATTACATTTGTTTTGTTCCAAAGGCGGGAAATTGAACACGACACGGGTTACTTCTTGAAATTAGATTCAGTTGCTGGTGGCAGATCTAATCAGCTCTATGCCAACACATTAACCTTATGAAAAGCCACAACTTCCACTGAGACATGCAGGCTACGATTTATGAATAGGAAACATCAGGTGTAAATTATTTCGAATTTAGATTTTGTGAGTTTCTCCAAAAGCGTAGATTTCTATATCTATTACATTGTATTATATTATTATTATATTATTATTATTATTATTATTAATAATAATAATAATAATAATAATAATAATAATAATAATAATAATATAATTATTATATTATATATATCTTTGTTTATTTGTTTATTATTAGGCTAATTCTCAGGCTCAAGTTAAGAGAAGAACATCCAGTCAGTTCAGCCATACACCCAAAGATACATATGTTAACTCCACTTCTGCATGCTAGACAGTTGCCATTACACAAACAATGTCACAAATATTGTAGATCTCAAATATTTCATTTTCATCTTCAATAATTCACTTCCAATACTGACATACAATATAATACCATAATATCATAAAAGTACAATACAATACAATACTATAATATAATAGTATATTATAGTACAATATAATATAATACTATAATATCATAAAACCACAATACAATAATATAATAATACAATACTGTAATATAATAATACAATACTAATAATAGTGTGACAAGTGTTTGAGACCGATGTTCAGAATCAGATTTAGTGCAGTCATCCTGTATGTAAACAAAAATTATTGGGCTCTAGAGCAACTAGGTATGGCACAAGGCAAAGCAGTTCCCTGTCTTGAACAAACTCAATTCCTCTTCATCTCACTTATCAGCAACATGTGAACATCTTTAATTAATAAAACCATTAAATCTAAAGCAAAAAAAAAAAAAGTTGCAATACTGGCAAATACAATACACAATAGCGATCATACCTCTGTTTAATATTTGTTGACCTTTTTTTAATTGTAAAGTGAACTAGCCATTCTTAATTAATTGTCAAACTTGTGGAATTATTTGTGGAATAATTTTAAGTTGTGGAAGGTGCTGACAACCAATCACACGATGCAAAAGTGATGATTGTCAGATGACAACTATAGCTCAAGCTTTCTTTAGTCCATGATCTTTGGTGAACCTTGACAAAAACAAGGTCATCTCAAAATTGCTTCTGGCATAGCTGAATGGTGCAGCCAGTGCATTAAGATAGAAGCACAAATATGGTTTAATAGACTTAAGCTTATTTAGGCTAGCTAGGGTGTTTAATCTCATGAGCACTAAACACATTCCAGCTGATCATTTTCTATAAAGGAAATTAAACAAATAATGAAGTCACTGTTAAGTAAATTCCACGTTTACCCCTATTGTAGAGTTTTAACAATTATTCAGTAACGTTATGGTTTCGATAGGTAGGTATCATCACAACATCAGGTCATTTTCAAGATAGTTTGAAGTGATATTTCACGCTCACTAACTTACATAACAGTAAAATACAACAACATTGTAACTTACTTGTTAAAAGTTATCCTGTGATGCCTGTTTTTAACGTTTCGCCTATTTGTACAACCAACGCTGCACATGCAAGTGGCATTGTTTCAAGCAGTCTAACTTGCTCAACTCTTGACTGCCCCAATATGGCGACCATGTAGACGCACATCAAATCCTACTTCGCGGGATCTATTGTACATATCTATTGTAAGAGCAGTCTGCTGCAGGAACAGCACGTGAAGGCTGAACACCAGGGAGAGGCTGCAGTGAATTGCCCAGTGTGAGACATGGCAAAAACACAAGGATTCAGCAACAGAGCAGGCTACACTACAGGTCAGATGCGGAAAGGGACTGGCCGGAAGATACATCGACCAGAAGTGTATACCTGCAAAAAGTGATCATGCTCCCACAAATGCCAGGTGTCAAGTCAGCCGTGTTCACAAGACGAATCGTTGCATATCATGAAACCTTCTCGTCAGTTGGAAAACAACCTACAACAAGAAGACCATCTCTGTTGTCTGGCACAAGAGGATTGCAGGGCGGAGCGCTACGGAGATAACATCAGCTTATGCAGCGGCATTGGAGAAGGAGCGGGACATCAAGCATGTTGTCTACTGGGTAGACAATTGTAGCTCAGAACGAAAACTGTTACCTTTTCTTTGCGCTTGTGTCCTTAGTTAACTCCAACACCATCTCAACTGAAGACATCACCCTTAAGTTCTTCCAGCCAGGGCACACATTTATGAGTGCGGACAGTTTCCATCATGGCATGGAGCAGAAGATGAAGAGCAGACCAGGACGGCATTTACAATTTTCAAAGGCTATTTTGGAGCTCAGTAATGAGAGGAAGAAAAAAAGGATGACCATCACTATCATATGTTATCTTTGATTCCGAGTTGTCCTTTGACACTCAGGTGGCCAATGTAATAAGATCATGCTTTTGCCAACTTAGACAGCTAAGCAAAATCGGATCGTTCCTTTCATCCGCAGATTTAGAAAAGGTCATCCACGCTTTTATCTCCTCCTGACTCGACTATTGCAGTGCACTTTATTCTGGAATCAGCAAGCGAAACATCCAAAGATTGCAATTGATTCAAAACACTGCTGCCAGGTGTTTAACTTGTACTAGAAGAAGATACCACATTACACCTATACTTGCAGCCCTTCATCGGTTACTTTTGAGTTTTAGAATTGATTTTAAGATTTTACTGCTAGTGTTCAAAGCCTTGAATGGTTTGGCGCCTGCCTATATCTGCGATCTGCTTTTACCTTACACACCCAATCGCTGCATGAGATCCTCCAGCAGGGCCCTTTTAATAGTTCCAAGATCCAAATTCTGCAGTAAGGGTGACCGGGCCTTTGCTGTTCAAGGCCCTAAGCTTTGGAACTCCCTGCCTGATGATCTTATATCTAATTTGTGGTAGAGAACTTTACGGAGAGAACACAAATTGTCATTTTGTATACCATCTGCATTTTGCATTAGATAACATACATTTTACTTTCTATGTGAATTTGTGTATAAAGTGTGACTTTTATTCCCTATTAGAAAACCTACACACAGCTTTTATTCGCTGTACAAAGTTTTATCTGAAAACGTTTACTAATATTTGACCTACGACACTGCTGTCACAGCACTGTAATAGGTAAAAATGTCGAAGGAGACATTGGCCCAATGCCAATTGCCTATTTTACACCCCTTGGCCCTAACCCTCCGTTTTGCACGTTCACGTGTAGGGGTAGGGGTATCCCAATTCTCTTGTGATCGTGGGTTAGGGCTAAGACGAAGGGCCATTTGGCCCTCGAAACAAAGATTTTCCAGAGGCACACTTGAAACCCAGGGTTATGAGAATTCTCCCAGAAAGCCTTACGAATCACCGACAAGTGGTGGCATACTTCACTGTTAAAAAGAAAACCACAAATGTTAGCATTTTCTCTGCTAATAAAGAGTAAAAAATTACGATAACCTTCGTATTATCTTAGTTTAATATCGTTTCAATTTATTATAGACCTTTTCTTTATAACAAGCATAACAAAAAAATTGGTAGTTGGCTAATGTTTCTAGCTAATTAGCTAACGTTACAACATTGTTACTTTTAGGCTGATTTGTGCATATTTCCATGTCGTATTTACCCACTATGATAAAATGCTACACTTGTTTCCGCTCCTCTAACGTCAGTGTAAAATGGATATCTAGCCTACACAGTACAGAGCACTGCCTTGTGTCATGAAGTGGCTTAGTTATGAAGCAGCATTTTTTATTTGATGACTTGTTTGATCGATTGATAGCGTGAAACGTCGAGTTATGAACAAATCGTGAGCGTTCATGCTTTTCTATATCCATCAGATAAATGTCATTGTTTGTGATTATACCATTAATGCCATGGCAGGGAGGTAAAGCTAGAAAAACACTACCTGAACATTTTCTGTATGATTCACCTGTCCTTCATGCAACAAAATGAACAGGGTCTGTTATTTTGACAATCTAGGCTTGTCACTAGTTTATATTGATCGCAAGCAATAGCCTTGGTTTCTTGTAAATCTGAACAAAAGGTCTGGCATTTTACTGATTACTGATCTTTTGATTTGAGAATGGATAAATGGTTAGTCAATGTGATGTTGACAAACCAGTGTCTTTTCATTCTTCCTTTTTTTGCAGTAATAAAGTTAGCATAGTTATGTATGTATTGTATGTATGTAACACGTGGTCATATGATCCAGTTCTCGCATATAATTAATTCTCATTTGTCATCATCATCATCATCGTCATCCGCTTTGTCCGGGGTCGGGTCGCGGAGGTAGCAGTTCAAGCAGGGCATCCCAAACTTCCCTTTCCCGGGCCACATTAACCAGCTCTGACTGGGGGATTCCAAGGCGTTCCCAGGCCAGTGTGGAGATATAATCCCTCCACCTGGTCCTAGGTCTGCCCCGCGGCCTCCGCCCAGCTGGACGTGCCTGGAACACCTCCCTAGGGAGGCGGCCAGTTGGCATCCTTACTAGATGCCCGAACCACCTCAACTGGCTCCTTTCTACGCAAAGGAGCATACTCCGAGTCCCTCACGAATGGCTGAACTTCTCACCCTATCCCTAAGGGAGATGCAGCCACCCTCCGGAGGAAACTCAAATCTCGTTCTTTCGGTCATGACCCACCCTTCATGACCATAGGTGAGAGTAGGAACGAAGATAGACCGGTAGATTGAGAGCCTTGCCTTCTGCTCAGCTCTCTCTTCGTCACAACGGTGCGATAGAGCGACTGCAACACCGTTTATATTGCTCCAATTCTCCGGCCCATCTCTCGTTCCATTTTACCCTCACTGAGAACAAGACCCCAAGATACTTGAACTCCTTCACTTGGGGTAAAGACTCATTCCCTACCTGGAGTAGACAATCCATCGGTTTCCTGCTGAGAACCATGGCCTCAGATTTGGAGGTGCTGATCCTCATCCCAGCCGCTTCACACTCGGCTGCGAACCGATCCAATGAGTGCTGCAGGTCGCAGACTGATGATGCCATCAGGACCACATCATCTGCAAAAAGCAGTGATGCAATCCTCTGCCCACCAACCCGCAGCCCCCCTCCCCCGCGGCTACGCCGTGAGATCCTGTCCATGAATACCACAAACAGGATAGGTGACAAAGCGCAGCCTTGGATGAGGCCAACCCTCACCGGAAACGAGTGACTTACTGCCGCAGACCCGGACACAGCTCTCGCTTTGGGAGTACAGAGATTGGATGGCTCTGAGTAGAGACCCCCTCACCCCATGCTCTCGCAGCACCTCCCACAGTATCTCCCGGGGAACCCGATCATACGCCTTCTCCAAATCCACAAAACATGTGTAGACCGGATTGGCATACTCCCAGGCCCCCTCAAAGATCCTCGCGAGGGTTCCGTTGTTCCACGACCAGGCCGGAAACCGCATTGTTCCTCCTCAATCCGAGGTTCAACTATCGGTCGAACCCTCCTTTCCAGCACCCTGGAGTATACTTTCCCGGGGAGGCTGAGTAATGTGATGCCTCTGTAGTTGGCACACACTCTCCGGTCCCCCTTTTTGAACAGGGGAACCACCACCCCGGTCTGCCACTTAGGTACTGTCCCCGACTCCCACGCAATGTTGATGAGACGTGTCATCCATGACAGTCCCTCAACACCCAAAGCCTTCAGCATTTCTGGGCGGATCTCATCAACCCCAATTCTCATTTGTTTTGTTTTCTTTCAGGCAATTGTATAGCTCACAATGAGTGCTGACACCAGAGCTCGATCCCTCAACTCTGGGCACATCTTCATGGCAGCCTCTCCCATTTCTACCCCAAGCCCCCCAACCCCTACACCGAAAAAGAGTAAGGAAGAAAACACATTTTATGGTGGATTTTCTAACACAGGAAAGTGCTTAAGAGCAGAAGCATCATGAGGAGAGTGAGGTGTAAACCGATCGGTTCTTAGGCAGGTTTGAGCAACAAATTGATGAAATGCAGAACACTTAATTTCATGTTGGCTGGGTTGTTATGTGCAGTTTTTTACCCTTGCATCACACAAGTTCCTGTTTGTGTGATGGCTGATTTGTTTACATTGTGATTGCACTATTCAGATGTCAGTAACTTCAGAAGCACACATTTTATTTTTATACTTTCTTTTTATGACATTTTGGTACACTCACATAAAACTCAATACCTTTTGAATCGACATGACAATGTTGTTAGGCGATAAGAATGTAACAGTGAAAATGAAGCTGACTGATGTCAATGGACTATAAAGTGCAATACTTTCTTTGTCTGTGTGTGAGCATGAATAACTGATTCTTATGTTAAGGATAATTGAAGCGCCTTGTTCCTGTTCCTGGTATGATGTAGGATGACTAGTCTAGAAAAAATTTAAGAATTTCGCATAATTTAGTCAGAATTGGAAAGACTTTTATGACGTAAAACTAGGAAACCAAATGCATATGGCACAAACACGTTAATAGTCACACCATGTTTATGTATGGTATTCTATCCTGTCAGACTTGCATACGGATCATCCCACAAATCAACTAAGTAAACAGTCGTTAATTTGTCTTTACGTGTGTATCACAAACGTGTTGACCCAACATTAATGTTAGTTACGTCACTATACTAGCTTGTTAGCATGTATAGGCTAACTACAACACAACTTGTATGCAGTTCATCATACAAGCCTCAAACTGTTCCACCAGCATTCCCAGGCGTTAGGCTAGCCGTCTTCATTTTTATATTTGTACAATTGGCTGCTGACAACTGAAAATGGATGCACATGCAAGAAGACAGTATTGTGTGATTTGAAATGTCTGGCAACAAAAAGTTTATTTATTTATTTATTTATTTATTTATTTTTTGTCGCGTCTATTATGTCAAATCAATGCCTTCCATAAAGATTGATGACGTATGAGGATCATGAAGGGTTGTCCGAATTCGTAGGGCCAGATTTTCACCCCTACCCCTTGTGACTCTGTTTCCAGAGGCAAGTCGAAAAGAAAAACGGAGGGCTAGGGCCAAGGGGTGTAAAATAGGCATTTGGGATTGGGCCATTAAACTGTTATGTACAAATATTTACCTTCAATCTCAAGCAGATGGGGTCTCCAGTATGCCAGTATTCTAGAGAAAATTTTGGGGCATTCTCTATTTAACCTTTATACTGTATGTTCCCGCTAGGTCAAATAGTGCAAAACTACAAGGCCAAGGGCGCTATTGGCTTGAAGAGAAAGGGGATCCTCTCCATTGTCTCCAACATTTGATTCAGTTAAGTGACCTTTAAGGGCAGCTATTAGTCTGGGTGAGTTTTAGTACCTGCTTTTCAGTTTGGCACCCAGACTACAGTGGGGGGGGTTATGAATTCTAGTGTGACCCAAAAGTGGCCTGGCATCGCCAGACCAATGCACATTGCTTCGCAAAAGCACATGGGGCTAGAAGTGCACAATTAATTTTCTTGTTCCAAAAGGCGTTACCAAACAGCCGTTCATCAAAATGCCTCTGGACGCAATTGGATAGACCTACAACATATCAGAGCAACGAAACGTGTGACGTAGCACTGAGAGACGGAAAAATGTAAACAGACTACAGCATGCAGCAGAGATGAGCTGTGACAATGGTGTAGCATTTTGTCTGTGGACGAGTTTTGCCATTTGTGAAAATGCCTCAACGGCGCTTCTCTGTACCGTCATCGTAGTAAACCCGCCCCTTGTTAGATAAACGGTCGTGATTGGGATGCCAAAAACTTGCCAGACCTGAACAAACTTTGAATGGGTGCAGGGCCAGACTGATGTGTGTGAAATTCTAAATGAGCGTGCACATTAGTCTGGTACACAAAAGTGCCTCTTACTATCGTGTGCACGTGTCTTTGGAACGCAAAGTGTAGATACCGTCGTTTGAAAGTGTTCCAAATAGGGGTGACTAGAAGCGACTCCATCTTACTTTAGTGGGACCCTAATGCAAGGAGTCCGATGGGGGAGAAATATCAGAGCTCAGTGATGCCTCCTGGTCTGGTGAATCTGATTCCAATTCTGAATCTGACCACGAGCCATCCCGTAAGAGACATGCTGCACAAACCATCGCTGTGCCAAAAATTTCATCTGTCATGTGTATACCTCTGGTGCCAGGTACAGTAGGTCACCTAAACTTACTAGGTTATTTGGCTTTGCTTATAATGCGCAGCTCTCTTTGGCGCAAAACCAAATACTATGATTTCAAGTCTAAAGATTACAGGCTATCTAAGCTTTCGAATTTGCCAAAATAGCTGACAAATTTGAGCTCTAATTAGTTATGCTATCAATATCAACAGAGCAACCACCATCCGCCCACCCCGTTCCCACATCACCACCACGGACTTCAAATAGGTCTGTAGGAGCGCATTCGACGGATTTGCCAGGTAGGTCAGTCCTAACAATCATCTTGCAAGTGTGAAAGTTTCACAACCCACTCAGTTAGTTACAATCAGCCATCATGTTTGTTGCCTATAATATCCATAGGTTTCTAAATCAACGCGTTACAGAGAGAAAAAAAACAAGCACAATTTCAGTAGCCTACATTTACGTATGGTGTAAAAGCGTGTGTTATCATATTGTTGCTACTATAGGCCACATTTTTCAACTAAACTTGGCTAATTCAATTACAATTATTTGTGTTTTTCAGTGTCAACCACTGCAAGATGAAGTGAGGCAGGAGACTGGAAAAGACGGGACCGTTCGGAGAGCTTTCCAACCAAGCGGGAGCGCCGGGAGAATGCAATCCCAAAACGTACTAACTGCACACCCACGGCGCAATATAGAGGACACTGAGCGCTTTTATGTGTTTGTTTGACAGGGTAATGTTACAGCACATCTGTGATTGCACAGTGGCAGAGGTGCGCCGTGCGAGAGAGGATGACCGGGACATGAGTGTCACTGAGCTGAAGGCTTTCATAGCGCTGATTCTATGCAGCAGGGGCGCACAACAGGAGTAATATAGATGTGGAGCAATTGTGGTCCAAAGAATGGGGAATGGCATTCTTTAGTGCAACAGTGTCAAGGAATCGGTTCAGGGAGATAATGCGCTACCTTAGATTTGACAGGAAAGAAACCTGTCCAGTGACAAGTTTGCACTAATGACCGAAGTATGGGACAGACTGGTGAAGAACAGCATCGCTTGTTACAAGCCAGGGGCAGAAATAACCGTGGACGAGCAGCTGTTCCCTACGAAGGCACGCTGTCGCTTTATTCAGTGCATGCCAGGTAAACCAGACAAATTAGGCATTAAGTTCTGGCTTGCCGCCGATGTGGAGACCAAATATATGGTCAATGGCTATCTGTATCTGGGGAAGGATGAACACCGTGCCAGGCCAGCCAATCAGAGCTTAGGAGAGACTGTGGTGATGAACCTGATGGAGCCTTACCTAGGCAAGGGGACAAACGTCACCACAGACAACTTTTTTTACATCGCTGCCCCTTGCTCACAATCTCCTAGCAAGGAGCACCAGCATGGTAGGCACAGTGAATAAAAACAGGCGTTCACTCCCACCTTCTGCGCATCAGAAAGCACCACTGCATGACAACACAGTGATGAAGACCCAACAGGGCAACGCTAACGATATATCAGGGCAAAGTGAAGAAAAATGTGTGTATCCTCAGCACGATGCACCAAGCAGTGGAAGTGGGAAGTGTCACTAAGAGAAAGCCAGACACCATACACTTCTGCAACAAAACCAAGGTGGGAGTGGATGTCCTTGATCAAATGGCCCGACAGGACTCCACCAGAGCAGCCACTCGCAGATGGCCAGTTGCCGTGTTTTATAACATGCTGGACCTGGCTTGCATCAACGCGTGCGTCCTTTACTGGAGCTGCACCAAACCGATGATCGCGAGGCGAGAATTCATGCTGGAGTTGTGCAAAGAGTTGCGCAGCGAACACATAAAAAAAAAATAAGGCAACCGAGACCAGGCCACTGCCCCTTGCAACACAGCAGCCTCAGGAGAAGAGAAGGCAGTGTGGCGTGAAACATAAGTGCAAGAAAAACAGAACGCTGAAAGGGTACTTCAAGTGCCGACGACCTGTGTGTGGTCAGTGCACCGTAAACGTCTACAGTGTTTGTGCTGATTGCGAGTAGTGCATAAAAACGCCAAGAAGAATGTTGGATTTTCGCTTGTTAGCCTATATTCTAAAATTTTGTGCGGATTATCAGTCTTGTTAAATTATTTTATTATTACAATTAGGCTAACTAATATGTATAACTGAGGTATGACACATGCCATTTATATATGTTTCATGTAATATAAGTTCATTCACTTTTAAATTGTTAAGAGCATTTGCCATTTTCTACCTAAAATAAAATGAAGCCTGATGTGGTAAAATTTATAAAATTGAGAAGATAACATGTTATTTAATTTCATTATTTCAATTTTTACTTCCAATTTGGAAAAAGTGTCCAATTACTCCACTAACTGATTTCTAATTTGCAATAATAAAGACTGTAGTGGTGCGACGTCAAAATGACGTCATGGCGGTTCTAGGAGGTACTGCATTATCGGCGGTTCTAGTGTTAATGTAATATCCCCTCTACTAGTTATGTCAATGTTATTATTTATAAACGGTTAATTATTATTTTCTTATTATTGTCAATGTACAAGCCTATGCTTTGGTCAGCCAATAGGTAGAGGTGGTAAGAGTACTGAAAAATCCTACTCAAGTACAAATAGTATTACTTTTGTTAAAACTGACTCAAGTACAAGTAAAATTACGAGTCCATTAATTTACTGAAGTAAAAGTGAAAAGTATCTTATTTAAAAGTACCTAAGTAAAAGTAAATTTGCCTTACTAAAGTGTAATTTTCTCAAAATGTATATTGTGGGATTTACCCCAAATGGACATGAAAAGTTTCGGTTCTCAGATTAATTTTGAGACCAGCTAAATTGGTTGCACTGAACTTTTGACCTCTTGAGAATTTGACCTTAATTTACAATTTTCCCTTTATAGAAAGTTCGGAAAATACCATAAGTTCCAAATGACAAATGCTCCTCATTTTCAACCTCAAATAGACACAATCATGTATATCTTAATATTTTTTATAAATGTTATTGTGTACACCGTTTTAATTCAATAAGCTTGTTGTCTTTTAATATTAAAGTGAACTAGGTGATAGCGGTTGGTGTCCTGTTGTGTTTTCGAACACTAGCTTCACAATCCCTAAACTGGCTGAACCAGCATTCCTTTCAATTAACTGCCAATGGGCTGGCGCAGCACACTGAACCCAACTGTGATTTCCGCGCTTTCACAAAAATACTGGGTTCAGCTGTTGAAGCCTGCAAAAAATAGCACGTTAAAAAATACTCTGTAACTGAATGCAAATTAAAAGTATTGAAGTAGAATACATATTTTTAAATGTACTAAAGTAAAAGTATCAAATTTTTTGAATACTTAAAAAATTACAAATCATCAAAAACGCTACTCAAAGTACAATAACGAGTATTTGTAATTCGATACTATACACCCCTGCCAATAGGTTACTTATTAATGCATTGGCCATCCATCCATCCATTAGCTTTACCGCTTATCCTGTACAGGGTCGCGGGGGGGCTGGAGCCTATCCCAGCGGACACAGGGCGAGAGGCGGGGTACACCCAGGACAGGTCGCCAGTTTATCATAGGGACAGACAACAACTCACACTCACATTCACACCTACGGGCAATTTAGAGTCACCAATTAACCTGCATGTTTTTTTGGACTGTGGGAGGAAACCGGAGTACCCGGAGGAAACCCACGCGAACACGGGGAGAACATGCAAACTCCACACAGAAAGGCCCTTGGGTCAGGTGGGGATTGAACCCAGGACCTTCTTGCTGTGCTAACCACCGAGCCACCATACTTTTTGTAATTAACATTCATGATACTCAGGTATTTAAAGGGTTTATGTCCACTGTTTAAGACATGAGCCATATTGCATTTCTTATTTTCTTTTGTGATTATTATATTAGTAAATTATGTTATACCTATCTACCGATAGAATATGTGTATAGAACAAGGAAAGAGACCGTTAAAGACAATATTAATTATTGTCATGTTTGATTATTATTTTTTGGATCGTAAATGCGAGAACGTTAGCATGCATTAAAATGGCATAGACTGTAAAAGATGGCTGTGAGGGCATCTGTCCATTAGAGGGCGGTGCAGGACCGTGGTGTTGAGGCATTCCTCTGACAGATTACCAAGTGGAACTAGAGGGCTGTCCTTGACGACCTGCAATGTAATCAAATAAATTATATGATCAAATATATACGGCCTTGCTTATATGCCTATAAAGATGAATAAATGTATCACCTAGATGCCAACATATGTTATAAAACACCTGGCTTCTGTAACAAGTTATTCCGCAAACTTTTTTTTAAACAAACACCACCTACAAATTACCCTCTTCACACGCTCTCACGCCTCATATTTCTCACGCATACACACATTTGCTTTTGGGAAGCGTACACTGCTATTGCAGACCATTGAAAAACGCTAAAATGCCCCTTTGCATGGCACCCATACGCAACACCTGCAAGCAGGAAAAAATGGGGACAGTGCTCTATTTTTTTTTTTTACTTCTGCAGAGGCAAGACAGTGGGTGACTGCAGTCAGAGAAAAGTGGCGATCCAACAATAGGAACATTTGATAAAGTTGTATTCCAATTAGGGGTGGGCAATGTATCGAATATACTCGATGTGTCGCGGCTTCTACGTGGGATGTAGTAAATGACTATCGCGAACATTCAAGTATAAATTTGTCACAATGTTTTAAAGCCGCCAGCTCACAGACACAAAAAGAAAACTTTTGTTAAATTGAACTCTGTTGTGATTTTCCCCTTTTTGCATGCAAGTTTAAAATTGTTCCAAATAGAAACCACTAATGTATATAACATTCATTGCAGGGACTACTAGAATCATCATACTGGTGTGATTGTATGCATCAAAGGGCTAAATCGATGATTTAGTAAGTGCTATAGAGGAGTTTTACAGAATATTGAGATATATATGTGTATTGTAATATTGCCTATAAATATTGCAATATTATTTAAAGGCCATATCGTCCAGCCCTAATTCCAATGTTAATTTTGTACGGGATCTTCAGGATCTGGATTTTTAATTATGATCCAGATGATGTGCATATAACTTGCAATCGAAATTGCAATCCCATTATTGCTTTAGCGTTTTCGAGTTTGACTTTTCATTAGAATTTTGGCCGCTATCGACTTCCATAAATATGAACGTTTAATCAACCTCTCCAAATAGCCGGTAAAAAACGTATAGCCCGTTTTTGAACGTCCATTCAACGTTGGTGTAGTTGTCTTTTCAACCAAAAAAGGCTCACTGGGGTTGCTGCTGGGAAGAAAATGCTATGCTTTCAGCTCTTTGGTGGTCCAGCTAATAACTAGTTTCAAATGACAGTAAAATTGACCAATCATAGCTTTCCAATACATGGGTGTGCTTTGTTATGCTAATTTTAGGACAAGTTCCTCCCAAGTTGGGGACATGCTACCTCAAGCAAGAGGGGAAAAAAACGTAGATAAATTAGCTAGCTAACTTAGTTCATGTCATGATGGAAGTGAGTAACGTCGCTAGTAGTGAAGAAAACATTGTTGCAAATTTAATAACCATGGCACACCATTCTTGAATCTAGATTAACTTGAATTAAGTTAAATTAATCGGTAATGTGGTAGACCTAACCCTGAGCTTAATTTGGTGCAGGAAAGCCATGCGATCATCAAATCCAATGGGTACGATATTTGAAATCATTTTACGCTGATTTGTAAGGTTTAGTTGGGAAAACTGTCATTATGCAGTATTACCGGTCAATTAAAAAAATGTTGCCTATATATGTAATGTGCCGCTTTGCCAATCTTAATCATTTTATTAAAAAGATTGCTTGTTTGTGGTGGTGGGTATACCACACACCACATACCATGAACGCTGTTCGCTGTCTGTGGTTCCGATTTGAAGTGCAGTCGCAAATGGTTGCTTGGCTGTGTGTGTACACTACACGCTGAACTGATTGTGTGGAGGCTTACATGAAAATGTTTTGGGGTTGGTGTGGTGTCAGGGGGTGCTACCTCTAATTTCACGAATGTATTAATTAAAATAATAGCACACTCATTAAAAAATGTATAACAAACAATGCAAATAGTGTACTGAATTTTCTGTTTCACAGAAGGACACAAGCCCACATTCCCCGGAAAACACATCGCACACCCCTTCTTGCACCCCCCACTCTTGTTTTCATTCTGGTGCCGCTGGCATGTAAGCCCATCTATTAAAAAAAAAATCTAAAATCCATTGGTCTTAAAACGTTACATTACATTCATTGAGCAGACGCTTTTATCCAAAGCGACTTACAAAAAATTGTGCCTACAAAAAGATAATGGTAACAACTACAAGTCAGGTAGAGAAAATAAATGCATCCCTGACCTAATCATCTAGATAAGAGCTAAGCGAGTGCTATATTAAACATCAGGATAATAAACAAAACCTTCACCAACCAACTACAAACAATTTCTGATTGCAACCAATTACATGGTATATCAAGTAGAAGTGCTAGGTAGACGCAATGTCACATTTAAGAGCCGAAGTGCAGTCGAAAGAAGGGAGTCTTCAATTTTCGGCGGAAAGTGAACAAAGATGTTGCGGTCCTAATGTTAGTGGGGAGGTCATTCCACCACTGAGGGACAAGGACAGAAAAGTCGTGAACGAGGTGCCAGGCTGTCCCTTCCATGGAGTGAGGGGGCCACAAGGCGACATCCAGTGGCAGAGCGCAGTGGTCGGGATGGGGTGTAGGGTCTGAGCATCGACTGTAGGTAGGGGGGTGCAGATCCGATCCTCACCCAATAGGCTAGGACAAGTGACTTGAATTTGATGCGTGCTGCTACAGGTAGCCAGTGCAGTGTGTGAAGTAGAGGAGTAGTGTGAGTGAATTTAGGGAGGTTGAAGACCAGACGAGCAGCTGCGTTCTGGATGAGCTGAAGGGTTTTGATGCCGCTCGCAGTCAGCCCAGCCAAGAGGGAGTTGCAGTAGTTCAGGCGAGAGATGACGAGGGCCTGGACTATGACCTGCGCAGCCTCTCTTGTAAGGAAGGGCCGTATCCTTCTGATGTTGTAGAGAAGGAATCTGCAGGAACGCGTTACTGCTGCAATGTTAGCTGAGAAGGACAGCCGGTCGTCCAGGGTGACCCCCAGGTTCTTTGCCGTACTAGAGGAGGAGACCACCGTGTTATCGACGGTGATGATTAGGTCTTGGAACGGGCTGGACTTCTCGGGGATGAAAAGAACTTCTGTTTTGTCAGGGTTGAACTTCAGGTGGTGAACTGCCATCCATGCTGAGATATCAGCCAGGCATGCCGATATGTGTTGCACCACCTTTGTGTCAGAGAGAGGGAAGGAGAACATTAGTTGAGTGTCATCCGCGTAGCAGTGATTGGACAGGCCATGCGAATGTTAGACTGAGCCCAGTGACTTTGTGTAAAGAGAGAAAAGGAGAGGGCCCAGGACTGAGCCCTGAGGGACCCCGGTCGAGATGCTACACGGTTTTGAAACCAACCCTCTCCAAGCTACCTGGTACGATCGGCCCGTCAGGTAGGATGCAATCATGGAGAGCGCAGACCCCGAGATGCCCAGGTCTTTAAGGTTAAGGAGGAGAGTCTGGTGGTTCACAGTGTCAAAAGCAGCAGAGAGGTCCAGGAGAATGAGAGCAGAGGAAAGGGTGTCTGCTCTCGCTGTGTGGAGGGCCCCCGTAACTGCAAGAAGGGTCGTCTCCTTTGAGTGGCCCTCCTTGAATCCTGACTGGTGGGGATCTAAGAGATTGT
This sequence comes from Galaxias olidus, assembly GCA_026901105.3. Lineage (NCBI taxonomy): Eukaryota > Metazoa > Chordata > Actinopteri > Galaxiiformes > Galaxiidae > Galaxias > Galaxias olidus. The sequence continues at coordinate 186,129 of JAPMUY010003933.1, forward strand.
TCTGCTTGAGATAGGAAGAAAGTTGGTTGAGTATCGCTCGTTCAAGGGTTTTGGACAGGTAGGAGAGAAGAGAAACAGGCCTGTAGTTGTTAACATCAGATGGGTTGAGAGAGGATTTCTTGAGAAGTGGTGTTACTCTAGCCATTTTGAAAGTAGCTGGGAAATACCCGTTGACCAGGCATGTGTTAAAGAGGTAGGTCAGGAAAGGGAGGAGGTCCTCAGAGATAGATTGTAGGATATTAGTAGGGATGGGGTCAAGTGGACAGGTGGTGGGTCATTTAGACGTTAGTAGGTGCAAAGATTCGTCAGGGGCGAGGGGCATGAAGGAGGAAAGGCTAGTTGCAGGTTTGGAGTGGGCAGTCAAGGTGGGAGAAGGAAGAGCGTATGTCATCGACTTTTTTCTCAAAGAAAGAAACAAAGTCTTCTGGCAGGAGGGAGGAGGGTGGGGTAGGGGTTGGTGGGTTGAGAAGTGAGGAGAAGGTGGCAAACAGTTTTCTGGGGTTAGAGGCATACTCTGAGAATTTGGATTGGTAGAAAGAGGCTTTAGCAGCCGAGACAGAAGATGAGAATGTAGTGAGATATTGAAAGATACTCAGGAGCTGATGGTTAGAGGATTTCTTCCATGCTCACAAGACCTTATCATTCTTGAAAGCTCAAAGATTAAGAACTGCTCCTTTAAATTTGTACCATAAAACATGCCAAGGCAGTCTAGAAAAGGAATTGAAAATACACCAGTTTGTTTCACTTGCAAATGTTAAACTTTTTATTTGAGTATATGGGAGTTGAAATGTGCTCGTTTCTGTGGAGGACCAAAGCTGCCAAAATTAAAAAATAAATTAATAAACGACTCAAAAATAAATAGAATGCCATGGATTGTATTTTCCTTTGTGTTAATTCCACAATTTATTTACTTTCCTATTTACATTTCTTTATTGATTTTTACATTTAGTTTGCTTTGCATTTCCCCATGTACGTCCAAATTTATTTTACTTCTGTATTATTTTCTTTATACATTTCTTCAGAAGTTGTTTTTTACATTTCTGTATGCATTTTTGAGTCATTTATTTATTTAGGTATTTATTTTTATTTTGGCAGCTTTGGTCCTCCATACATTTCTGGTTGAGCCGTGTTGTAAATACAATAACAAATGTTTATTTGTTTAATTAACATTTTCGTTTTGTTTTAATTTCTAAATAGTCTTTATTTACCTGGATTTTCAACAGGGCACTGCTAGAAACATGATCAGCTAACACTTATATACATAAATAATTGAATATGAATAATAACTATACACAATATGCATAATTAAACTGTAGAAAGTAAAAAAGAGAAACCAAACATACTTGCATCATGTCCAGATGCACACTCATGTAAATGCATATTTAAATCAATCATTGGATAACAACTGCCAACATATGTCAATTAATAGATGATGGACTGGATAGGACAGATATAACCGTATAGATTTGCAAATGCAGCACAAAGTTGCACGTTTTAAATATCTGCGATATCAAAAGGCAGTGAGACAGAGTGATGGCAGATAAAAGGTCATTAGTTTCTTTAAACGATTGGAGAAACAACAAAAAACACAGGTGTACTGCATCTTTTTTCACATTTTTCTATCCCCAGGCAATTGGTGTCTACAAATACTGACAATGTCCCCATCCACAGGGCAAACGGCGTCAGTGAATGGTTAATGAGTGTCACAGACAATGATAATCATATAGGCCTACTATGTGTATGGCCTTTCCAATTACTGATCAAAAGATGTTGATGAGAGATTTTAAGTCTATCATAATGTATTAGGTCTACAAAATAATCATTCCCTTCAGAAGAGCTTCAGGCCACTGAAGTTATCCTAGCAGTTCGTCGTAGCCAATTACCTTACTGAGACACTTTGTTGATTATTCTTCTAATGTTACTGTCTGTAACAGGCTAGCTAAGACCTTTATCTTCTATTTTTCCAGTGACCTGAAATCTTGTGTGTCCAACTATGTCGTCATTAATTCAAAAACGTCCTAGAACTTAGAAGTAGGCTACAGCGAATGCAATGTATGACAAATGATAACAACATATTGCGTGAGTGGCTATTTCCACTTCCATGCACCGTCACCCCCTTGGTCCAGTCACAATTCAACACGAGCTGCTTACAATCTAATAAATGCGCATGCGTACCTCAAGCAACCCCTTCGCTTCCTGCACGTAATGCCACGTTAGTAGCGGCAGACACAAAATATATGCCTCTGTTGTAACCGAAACGAGAGAAAAAAAGCTTAAACCACACATTTACATCTAATTTAACTGTTTCTCCCGTTCTATTTCTGTCCGAAAACCGTATCACCAGCAGCTATGTTGAAGTTGTTCCTACTCTGCACACTGGCTGTGGCAAGCAGAGCAGAAATTGCAGAGGAAGATGATGTTCTGGTCCTAAAGAAAAGTAACTTCGAGGAGGCGTTGAAAGCTCACCCAGACATTCTTGTGGAATTCTGTAAGTAGGGTTTGGTAAAAAAATTAAATAATGACGACTTCAATGCGCTAGCTAATTTTAGTGTCCTTATTATCAGGCGTTACACGGACTTGTATTTGTTAGTTACGTTATTTTGCTGGCTAACCGGCACGTACATATTTTCTGTCAGTGGCAGACGGTCATTATTAGCTAGCTGTCTAACGGCGTTAGCTTTGCTAACTGCGAAATGTGATTAGCTTAGCTGTTGATAGATGTTACTAGTCTAGTTTAGAACGTTTGTGCACAAAGGCAACTTTGGTGAAAAAGCCAAAAGAACATGCACAATGTGGATGTTTAACTTTATAGATATATTTTGTGCAAGTTAGTCCATTTAACATTACGCCAGGAAAGTGGGCGATTTTGCTGTATTGTCTTATTAGATAACTCGTACCAGCCAAACATCATCCTTGACGTAGTGGTAGACAATAAACTAGCTAATGTAACGTCAATGTTACTGCTTTTCGACTAACGAACGTTACATCGGTGCACCAGTCATATTCCAGTGTTGTCACTCAGCAAGGCCTGCCTTACGACCACAGTGTACCATTGCATAGTTACAACTTTAACGTTTTGGCTATGTGGCAAGATTCCGTGAGATTGTAATACTACATTGGTTTGGCTGTTTGTGGATAATAATGGGACTTTAGTTTTTGTTTTGCAATGAGGAGACGCTAGTTAACGTTTACAGATAGCTTAGCCAGATGCAGACTATCTGTAGACAGTGGCTGTAGCAATGTAGGCCTAGCTGGTTCAGAGAAGCTTTATATTATTTTATTACTCAACACTGTTTGGTAGTTTACTTTACTTATTGTTTGTTTTTGAAGATTTTTATATTTGCATGTTGTATCACATTACTTGTATTAAGTTCCGATGGCATATGTGGTTTTGTGGGAATTGCCTCTCAGTTTCTGTTTCGAGCCAGCCGTTTAATACATTTTAATTGGCAAACACAAGGATTATCTCAAATTGAAACTTTTCATAAAATGAAACCATAGCTTTGTAGGAGTGTGTTGATAATCTCCAACTCATCACTCTTGTTGCTGCCTCATTCATTTGTCATGCCTATAAACCAATGAGAGTGCTACACGAGTTGTATCCACCAATACGCATCGCGGAGAGTGACGAAATATTTGTTTGCCCACGTATCTCAAAGGGCGGGACTTCGGGGCATAGGTTTACGGCTTGGGTTGACGTGTACTTTACAACAACGTTCAAAGTTGGTGGTCAGGTAAGCCTCTAGGCTACAGTACTCAGGGAAGTTACTCAGGGAAGTAAAAAAAAACACATGACTCAATTTTTAATGTTACAACCTTTTTGAGAATTCCACGTGTTGTGGCATTTTATGCGTAATTCCGATGAGAAATAATGATTTCAAATGATTTGTCTTTGTACTTAGCTTAAATTTTCAACAATAAAATACAATCTAGATTTATTTATTATTCTGGCCAGCAGGTCAAAGATCCTCTTCACTACAGCTTCTTCAGATGTTTGACTAAAGCCGAGGACTATCAGTCTTTGCTCTAATAATTGCACACTGTTCAAAAGCCAGTGAAATGAGCAGGAGCACATCTATGAGATAGTTGTTTTCACAACTGAAGGAATGACTAGAGATATGACTAGGTTCAAACAGATGCACTCCTAATTAACATCTCACGGTTTGAACAAGTTGCCTAAGTTCACTAAAACAGGTCAGAGCAACCTAAAAGATATGTCATCATGCCACACAAATAATATTTTAGATAGGATTGGCCAAATATGTGTCAAATTGCATTTGGAATAGGCATTATGACTTCCCTGTCAAGCTTCATATTTTGTCTCTGATTTTAGTATCACTTTTTATGAACACTTAACACAATGAGTAAGAATATAGAGTTGAAAGCCTTTCCATGAGTTTGATAAACCCAAGTTAGTGATCGTTACTGGCGAGACCTAACAGGTACCAAGTTTCATTTGACTCAAGCACCTAATTTTCTCTGCCCCACAATTGGATAGAAGGCTTCCTTAGTAAGCTTACAATTGAGATTGCACTGCTGAGATTTGCTCAGTCCATTTGTGACATGCGTGTTTCAGATGCCCCATGGTGCGGCCACTGCAAGGCCCTGGTCCCAGAGTATGCCAAGGCTGCTGGCATTCTGAAAGCAGAGGGCTCCTCCATCCGCCTTGCTAAAGTGGATGCCACAGAAGAGGCAGATCTCGCTCAAGAGTATGGTGTCCGTGGATACCCCACCATTAAGTTCTTCAAGGGAGGGGAGAAGGAGTCACCAAAAGAGTACTCTGGTGAGTTGTTCCGGCGCTAAATGGGCTAGTTAATTATAACAAGTCTTACATTTTTATGTTATTTAGGTTAAGTAGTAAGTTAACTGGACATTTTGTGTTGTACCAGAAGTTCAATGCATAAAACAATTCATGGTGGTCGACCAATATATTGCTTCCAAATTATCAGATAAAATAATATGAATCATGTGGCTACTGTAAATGTTCTGCTGGTTACATTGGGCATCAACACATTACCCAGTAAAATGGTCAAATAAATCAGTGCAAGATTGTTATCCTTGTTCAGCTTTTTTATCGAAGTTGATTGTTGCAATTCATCGTCTTGATGGTAGACATAATATAATTATTATCTGGCCAGCAGATAGTTCATTTGCTTGTAATTTGAGTCACATACACAGACTGAATGTGTGAATTAGCCAATGAGCTGTGACTAAGTCATGTTGCTCCTCCTTCAAATATTCTGCCCCTGCGCTCTCCTGAGCCAGACCAGCTGTGAGATGTGCAGCTCCTCACGTTGCCTGTGCTGTGCCGGCCTGGTTCATAGTTATGTAGTGGAAGAGGAAGAGAGAGTGAAAGTTTTTTGTATATGTGAGAGGGGGTGGAGGGCTACTACCCTGACTCCAAGCCAGCTTCTAGCTCTCTCTCCTACACTAACTGGCTGTGGGATAAATTAGGTGCTCTCAAGACCACATGATAACTCTCTCGACCAGCTGTCTGTCTGCCCTGGAATTCTCTGGTGTTGCTTTTGTAGTAGTTTGTCAGTGCCCCCCTTCCACCTGATTCCTTGACAAAAGTTAAATTAATTGCTTGAAACAGCCATTTGTTTTTAGGAGTTTTTTGGATCTCTCTTTCTCCGCTTAAACTTCAAATAGATCTTTGAATGGTGGCCCTACTCAGCAACAGCAGTCAAAGCAGTGTATATTTGCTTTTTTGGGATGTGTAATGGATAATTTCAATAAAGGATAGAAAATAACCAATTTATGAGGGAGAAACCATGGAATGATCAAGTAGAATTTTATCGATGACTTCAGAGTCTATACACAGAGAAATGTCTACAGTCAGTTCACTCTAACAACATAGCAAGTTCTGATTAGTTGACAAGGTTCTAACAAGTGTATAGGCCCAAGATAAACAATCATCCCATTGGTCAAGGTGGACCACATGTTCATAATCAGCTTAAATTAGGACACGTACACAGGAAACTTAGACATAACTTTTATGTTATGACTAAGTCACAAACTTCTAGCCTTCAGTGCCTCCAAAAAACACATACTGTCTCTTTGATGACCTGGCCTTTACTCTGACCCTTCCCCCACACATGAACCACATCACATGCCGGAACATCCACTAGGATGCCTAAATTTAGCCACAACAGATGTAGGACTCTTTGTTTGATTTGTGCTTGGCAATTGTGCCAATACACCTTAAGTATACCAGCTGTTATGGTTTGAATGAATGTGTCTCCTCAGCTGGCCGACAGGCTGATGACATGGTCAGCTGGCTAAAGAAGCGCACTGGCCCCGCCGCCTCCACCCTGGCAGAGGTCACCCAGGCGGAGTCCCTGATTGCTGACAATGAGGTGGCCGTCATTGGCTTTTTCAAGGTGAGAAGTTGGCCCATGACCTCTCACACAGTTGGTGACAGTCAAGGGTTTCATGCCTCTTTCTGGATGCCATTGCCATTGTGAACATTCCTCATACACAACAGGCATAAGGCAATGTATCTATGGTTAAAGCTAGTTTTGCCATCATTAAGTAATCTGGAAATCAGTGGAATATTTTGTAGCCTTTATAAGGTGATGACGCGAGATAGGGATTCCAAACGGCCTGTTTTAATTGGTGTGGGTATTTAAGCCTTGTTTTTCTCTGTTCCAGGACGTTGAGTCTGAGAGTGCCAAGGCCTTCCTGAAAGCAGCAGAGGCTGTCGATGACGTTCCATTTGGCATTGCCTCAGACGATGCTGTGTTTTCCAAATTTGAGGTGTCAAAGGATGGAGTCGTCCTCTTCAAGAAGGTAAATGTAGGAATTATTTTTCAAAAACATTCCACTCGGAATATATTTTACGCTGATTTGATGTGGTTCCACAGTACAATCTGCAGACAAGATTTGAAAGTTAGACACAGTGCTTTGCCTTGCCAGATAGTCGCGGGTACAAGTCTGTAAACTAAATGTCAAATCATATTCAAAGATGCCATGAAATAGTGTGGTAAATATTAAAAACCATTTGAAAATCTCTGCTGATAACTTCATGTAAATGTTTGATTGCACAAGTAGAACTTTGATTGCCATTCCAATCAATAGGTGTGTCCAAACATTGCTCCAGATTGCTTTTAGCAGTATGAGGTCACAGGTAGTGCGATCTCATAGCCCCATTTCCTCTCTAGGGTGCTAATCTTTGCTCTTTGTACCTCCATGCAATGAACTTTGTAAATGTCCTTGTTCTGTCTGATTGTGAAACCATTGTAAGTCAGGAAGATAAGGCCACGTTAAGAATGTTTGTGCCTGGAAGCCAAAATGCTCTATACATCATTTGTTTATTGCTTTTAACTTTGGCTTCATTTGCTACTTTTGGAAAGGAACAATAAATGGATTGCTAATTTGTTAAATTCAACAGGCCTGAAATAAATGTCTGTGTCAATGTCTGTCAAACCTGCACCTCTACTTCCCTCTCCCCTTGGTACCGCTAAACACTTCTCTATAAAACAAATCCAGCTCATCCAACTAAGGTGGCTTGTGTCTCTGTTACAAAGGGCTCCTTGATAGGTGATACTGTGTTTGGTTTTGTCACGAGTTACAGGAGCAATGAGTGGCCACCAGTTTGAGTTGTTGTTGGTTGGATAATTAACCAAGCGTCTAAATGTTTCCATAATTTGTTTTGCCCTGCAGTTTGACGAGGGTCGCAATACTTTTGATGGTGAGCTGACGAAAGAGAACCTCCTGGCCTTCATCAAGTCCAACCAGCTTCCTCTGGTCATCGAGTTCACTGAGCAGGTAACCACCTACTATAGCAGCTGCTGAAGCTTCTGCTGCTACCCATTTATAAATAATATACATTTTAATAAGGCTTTGCTTTAAGAGCCAGTTTTATTCTTTATACAACATAAAGTTTAGAATGAACATGAATTCAATTAATTAATCTCATCTTTCATTTTAGTCAATGCATTTCAGACATCTAATTCTGCATTCCTCTGCTTCATTAAGATTATGAGTAACAGTTTAAGTCTTGCTTTGTTTGCACTTGCTTATATTTCTTCAGACTTTAACATAAAAATTCTGTTTATTCGATTCTATTCCTTCATTGACAGACTGCCCCCAAGATTTTTGGTGGAGAAATCAAGTCTCACATCCTCATGTTCGTGCCAAAGGCCGCGTCCGACTTCCAGGAGAAGATGGACCAGTTCAAAAAAGCAGCCGAGGGCTTCAAGGGCAAGGTGGGCAGATGTTTTAACCATTTAGGGTTAGGGGTTTACTTCCTTTTTTGCAGACAATGCGTGTGTACTAGGGATGGGCATTTTAGGCCATATCACTATTCGAATATTCTATCAAAAATATTTTGGGTAATCAGTTAACCGAAATAAAGATTATATATAAAAAAAAGTTTTTGGTGTGTATATGTATGTGTATATAATTTTTTTTCTCTCGCTTTAGTTAATGATATTTCATTGTATTTAGTTTTTAGCGCAAATTGGTTGCCAATTAAGTGCACAGAACAAACAACAAACGGACTGACCGCTATCAAACACAACACTCAGTCTGAGTGATAGCACGGCAGCCAATTTGCACCAGACTTGCTCACCCAACATATTGCGACAGACTTACTCACACACATAGGACACACAGACCGACTCCAGTTGAATTGGCAGTGACTGGTCAGGGCACTCTCGTCATAGCGCACTTGTAATGTAGCCTGAAGGGCTTCCGTGATCTGGCCTTTGCTAAACAAACATAGTCCTTTTCCAATTTCTGAACATTTCTCTAACACATTTGGACAGATTTTCTTTGATCTCTGAGTTAAGAGTCAGCGCTATAAAACGCATGTGTTTGTGTCGGTGGTCCAGCACACTAGCATAGAGCGCTCTTGTGCCTTCAGTTGTTCAGTTTAAACTACTTGATGTGGAAAGCAGGGAAAATGTATCTAATGCATTGCAATTGTGCTTTTTTCTACTATTTACATATTTCAATGGCATTGGTGTACACGTCATAAATAATATGTAGTCAAAATAGCTAACGAATATTTAAATTAACTTTAGGCAGAATATAAATAAATTACTACAGCTATACTCCAATACCCACGTCATTTCGAATAACCGTGCCCATCCCTAATGTGTACTAATGCTTTCTTTGTAAATTGGACTATTTGACATGTCCCCTGACCTTCCCTACCCAGATACTCTTCATCTTCATCGACAGCGATGTGGATGACAACCAGCGCATCCTTGAGTTCTTTGGCCTGAAAAAGGAGGAATGCCCTGCCATCCGTCTCATCACTCTGGAGGATGAGATGACCAAGTACAAGCCCGTCAGCGAGGCCATCACTGCTGAGAACATCGTCTCCTTCTGCACTCTCTTCACAGAGGGCAAGCTCAAGGTGGGTTGAAACGGATGCTCCAATGCCATAGGCCAGACTAGTCTACTTTAGACTGGCTCAGTCACGGCTGTGGATGTGCTAACATGGTAGAGAGCACTAAGTGCCATTGCACAGGTGTTGCATGCTCTGTAATTCAGTGACCAGTGGTATGAGTTCAGTGGTGCTCTCCATCCTAATATTTTGTCTTGATTTACAGCCTCACCTGATGAGCCAAGACATCCCAGAAGACTGGGACAAGAACCCCGTCAGGGTGCTGGTGGGCAAGAATTTTGAAGAGGTCGTATTTGATCCCACCAAGAACGTTTTCGTCGAGTTTTGTAAGAGTTACTTTGGTCAATTGATGCCTCGTGTTAACTGGTAAAGGGGGGCAGTCCAACAGGAGAGGAGTTGGTCCTATATGGCTCCACATGGTCAAAGTCACTGCATCATCATGGTTTTGATGCAATGGGCGCTTCAGATGCATTGTAACTCCCCCTATCTTTCATCTCTATTTCCCACTACAGATGCACCATGGTGCGGACACTGCAAGCAGCTGACTCCCATCTGGGACAAACTGGCAGAGAAGTACTTAGACAGATCTGATATCGTAGTGGCCAAGATGGACTCCACAGCCAACGAGATTGAAACCGTCAAAGTTCACAGTTTCCCCACGCTCAAATTCTTCCCTGCTGGTGATGAGCGTAAGGTAAAAAGTTACTTGCGTTAATTCAACAACGGAAGTGATTAACATTAAAGGGAAATTTCATCCTACCCTTCCACTTAACATTTTGCTTCAAATGTTAATTACAGTACATCTCTGCCTTAAATAACAAAATAATCTCAAGATAGAGGATTTTAAACACATTGTTTTGATTTCTCAAGCTTGGCGTTCAAATCTAGTTTGGCCATTCACAGTGGACCACAACACCCAGAAATCCTAGAGAAGTATTATATCGCCACCCTCTAGGAAATGGGATGTATCTAACGATTGGTTGACCATGCTTTGGCGTCAGGGACATAAACAAAGTTAGCTAGCTAGCTACGTTTTCGGAACATGAAGGACGGCCCCCTTCCTTGTAGAAAAATAAGTTAATGGAGCGTTTCTGTCTTCTAATGTAGAGAAGAATAGACATTGTTGAAACATGCCAAATGGCTCCTTAAGAAGACAAACATATCTGTTCGCATGTAGGTTTAAACAGCGATCGAGATGGTACAGATTCTTCACAGAATGCAAAACTGAAGAGGTGCATTAATTTTTTATAATCGAAACTCCAAACAATACATCCTCTGACATAATTTTGGGTGAAATTCCCCTTTAAAGTCAAAATACATTTTATTGTTTTGTTTCCAAACCCAAAAAGTGTTTCTTATGGCAGACTGGTGGGCAAAACTGGTCTCCTTGGGCTGTTCATCTTGGGGATATAATTGACTTACTAACATTAAAGGAAGCATGCCATGTTTTCTCCACACCATGAGGCTGTAAAAACAGCAAATATGAGAATTGTTGTTGAATTTGTTGAGTGTTTTATAGAACATCTTTGTTCTGTAATTGCATTTTAATTTTATTAAGTCGTTATTGATGTATTTTTTGCCAACTTGTCTCCTTTCAGGTGATTGACTACAATGGTGAGAGAACACTGGAAGGCTTTACTAAATTCCTGGATAGCGATGGCAAGGAGGGTGGAGCACCAGCAGGAGAGGATGAGGATGAAGATCTAGAAGTAAGTAAATGCTAGGAAAAGGCACCCAAAATATTAGCTTTTTCTTGTATCTGTTTGACCAGTTCTTTATTTTGCAAAATAAGTTAAACTGCATGTTTGCAATATTTTATTTATTTGGCTAATGTCTCAAACAAAAACCATTATGTTATTGCTGTAGCATGAATTACGAATTGATATATCCGTTTCTAATGTAGTTGTATTATCAATGTTGCAAACATTGGTGTGCAATTTTCAGGTTTTAACTTGAAACCCCCTTCTAAATAAATCATTAATATCATGTCCATTGTTTTAAACTGAGAAGCAGATCTGCAACAGATTTTTAAATGTATTTTCCAAACCCGGTTTTAAATGGACAACTTATTCTATGATTATGTGACAGTACTTAAAGGGTTCCTTTAATTACGGTTAGTTTACTGCTGGCTGGTATTATGCCTAGTGGATTTAGGATTTCTTATTCAGAGACTTGAGCATCCCTTGGCTGCCTTGTCACTAATAACGCTCTGCTCGGTAGTCTGGATTAGCCCACCAAATTGATATCCCCGTGTGGGACAGAATACTTTGATGCTTTTGTTCAACAGTAAATGTGTTTAATCACAAAGCATTGTGCTGAACATCAGTTTATTTAAAAATGATTATGGGTAATTCAAACCATTTTTTTATGTCTTGCCTCTAGCATTAGGTTTCGGTCGTCAAGAAAACGTTCTGCGCTCAAAGGCTGCCTTCTTCCTGACCCATTTATGTGTGTGTATTGTGTACACATTTTTACTAAATTGGTCTGAATGTACAAGAACTGTAGTGTAGACTTTATAGTTAGTAAAAATATTGAATTCTCATCAAACTCCTAATTATACCTTGTCCAAGACCTCCATCTACCATAGATGGATGGATAGATGGATAGATGTATTGGACAAGGTAGAATTGGGAATATGCATATATGCGCTTTGATTTTTACTGATATATGGTGGGTGAGAGTGGGGTTTCCATCAGCCCAGGACCATCATCCAAGAGGCAGTGGATCCAGTTTTATTTAGCCCGTGCCTGCTCCACCACCATGTCCCCCTTCTCATAAGTAATTTCAGGGCAGCTTTAAACTGGACCCTCCCATTCCCACCAGAGGTGAAGCCCCTGACATTGCTGAAGTACTTTATCTCCCCATCCCTTCTGTCAGTTAAGGAATTATTCGATGGTGTGCACCAAGCCTATTGAAACTGACATCAACAACAGATATGATAGAGGGCAGAGTAGCATGTCCAGCCAAGACCGGAAATGGTGACACATGTTTTTAATTTCGGTTATACAGATGTCATGATATACAAAACAGATTTTACAGAACCTTTCTCTTCCCAGGATGTAGAGGAAGAGCAAGACGGGGATTCTGATGGTGAGGAAGGACATGATGAGTTATAAGAGGCAGTGAAGGAGAGTCCCCATCCCCTGCCCCTCCCACCTACCATCATTATGGCCTGCCCACCAACCTCCCCTCAGACAGCTGGTGTGGCGGGACCTTCTTTGACCTCCTCTACCCAAGGCCACGACAGGCGCCTCTCTAGGGAACTCAGTGGATCAGTGGGCCATCTCTACGGGACTCGCATTCACTTCCTATCATCATGTTCCCCATCCAATGACAGTTTGCCTTGTATATTTCAAACCAAATGTTAAAATGGTGTTGAGGAATTTGACATTTCCAGTTTGCAAATTAGTTATGTAATTTTGTTTCAAAATGAACGTGTGGGGCAGCTCCGTTGAGCAGCCTTTGTTTTTGGGTAAGGGGGTGGCTGCCAGTGTTCCTGTCCCTAAAGTAGGCAGTCTGAATGCCAGTATTGTGGTGGATGGTTTCTATAGAATGATATATTTGGGGGGACTTAGAGCAAGCTTCTATACATTTTGGTAAAGCTTAGCAAAATAGTTTAAAGACGAGTGTTCCATGTTGCACAAAGGACCTTTAAAGCAATATTACGCGTCTTTATCCAAGACCAAGTGTTGATGGTGAACTTTCAGTCCCTGCTCCCCATCTTCATTCCTTCTACAAATCATATGTTCACTTTGGCTCCCTTAATTCTAGAACCGCTAATGGCTTTTTTTTTTATGAAAAAGGGTTAACCTTTGAACAAATTATTTTATTTAATTGTATTTTTTTCACTCAAGGGTTTTATTTAGAACTTTTTGTTATTATGCCCTGCGTGAGCAGAGTTGGTTCTGGATGGCTTGTGGAGGCCTAACCATTTATTTTTGGTTGCACTGTATTTGTGCCAGTCAGAGATTCAACTTGGTTACTGAGGAAGGTGTGTTGGAGGGGGGTGGGGGGGTTACTTAAAGGGAACCAGTTAGACTAGGAACTGAGAGATGTCAGTATGTTGTCTGAGGAGGGAAAAGAACAGTGTAACAGTCCCACCCCTCACCCATACCATCCCTTTTCTTCTGACTTTACCTGAAGCAACTATCCCTGTAGTGGTGAATGAGTGAATGAAATGAGTATGACTGAAGAAGTTTTGACAGGGTTGTAATAGTATGACTACTTTATTTTTTTTGTTGTGAATATGTTGCAGGGATAGGTAGGGTTTTGTCTCGCAGGAAAAGGTGTTTTATGGCTGTACAGGGGTGGGAAACGTTTAAAGCATTCCATCATTCAATTTGAAGTGCGAAAGTGAAAACTGGTGGCCAAATAAACAAATCTTAAAAAAATTACTTCTGGTCTTGCAAGTGCTTCCCCTCTATCTTGTTAGCGTATTAAATTCAATGAACTAATCATTCTGCTCACTACTACCTTCCTCATTTCCAGACAATAAATAACAATGGAGTACTTAGTTCTTATTGAAATATCTATACAGTTTAACAGTCAGTCATATGATGGTATTTTATGAAGCCCAGTCATGACACCACAACTTTCATTGGCCCCTTTGTATGTTACTGGCAGCAAATCACTTTCATACCCTCATGGTATTCATGTGATGGTTTCTCTCTCCACATGTAACGGATCTCTGTGCATCTGGGAACATGATGAGGGTTAGTTATGGGTATGAGCTTAATTCTTGACAGTGGTGGGAGGGATGAACAGAAAAAGCAACTTCTCTTCCAATTCTAGCCATTTGATGCAATTGGTTGGGGCCTAAAATATATCAGTGGAGCGTTTGAAGAGGCCAGACCACAGCTCCTCAAACATAGGACACTGCAGGAGAAGAGGAAAGCCTTTTTTGTGTCAATTCAACTCTAGTTGACAGATCAAAAAATGTATGAATGATCAAAGTTGAAGGATGGTACACGTAATTGAATAACTACCCAAGCATCATTGGATTTTGCCAGGGTATGTCTTTAATTCTCAAACAAAATGTTTGAATTTAATTTAAGTCCCTTCAGTACCCCTGTGTCACATACTTTTGGAATCAAGGCATACCCCCTAAAGGAATGAGTAGGAAAAGCCACTGCTTCCACAAAATCTGTCTGCAACATCCGCTTTCCAAGTTAGGTTGTGGGATTGATTTTCACTTTTCGTGCCAAGGTACGTTCATCTCTAGGAAACATAATGCATCTCTTTCCACGGTGGTATGACGGCTGCGTGGTCCCATGGTGTTTTTAGTACTATTGTTTGTACAGATTAACGTGGTGTCTTTAGGTGTTCTGAAATGTCTAGAAAGGATGAACCAGACATGTGGAGGTCCATAATTGGTTTTCTGAGGTTTTCTTTAGATTTTCCCATGATGTCAAGCAAGAGACACTGAGTTTGAAAATATGCCTTAAAATACATCCACAGGTACACCTCCAATTGACCCAAATTATGTCAATTAGCCTATCAAAAGCTTCTAATGCCATGACATAATTTTCGAGAAGTTTTCAAGCTGTTAAAGGAAATGTGTATGTAAACGTCTGACCGACTTGAACTGAGTGAATTATAAATGAAATAATCTGTAAGCAATGGTTGGCAAAAGTACTTGTCATGCACAAAATCCTAATCGACTTGCCAAAATGATTGTTTGTTAACATGAAATCTGTGGAGTGGTTATAAAATGTTTTTTAATGATACGAAGTGTTAGTAATCGTCCGACTTCAACTGAAAATTATTGCTACATTCTTTCAGATTACACATTCTAAATTATATTTATGTCATGTTTATGCATACCTTTTTAAGAATTGATTTTTTTTATTAAAGGTGTTTAAATTATCTTATGATCCCAGCACTGTGACTGTATTTTTGTTAGTTGTCAATTCAAGATATTGGCTCTAATGAAAAATAGGATAAAAAACAAGATTTTGTAGCAGGTGTGTTCTGCAGTTTTTCTTCACAGTTTTTTTTTTTTTTTTGTCACAATGACATCGTAAAGCAAAAAAAGGAAAACAATATGCAAGGCTCAGACAATTGATGAAGTGTTTTGAGTGCAAAAGACACAAGTTGGAATGAGTAAAGACATAGTACAAACAGCCTGTTAGAACACTGAACATTTAGAACTGACATTTTCTGTCATGCCATGAAAGCTTTTCAAAGTTTATAGGATCTACACTAAATAGACTACACAATACAATGCAGTAAATCCCCTTGAGGCAGGCCAACAGAACACTTCAATTACATTACCATCAAGGGGAAGTAGTTAGAATTATAAATAACGTAGGCCTACATGAATGCTGCTTGCACAATAAAACCAACAGTCTGACAAGAGGGCATGCTGTAATGGATAGACAACATACAAGTGTAGTTAACATGGCTAATTGAATGTTATGCAAACGTCTGGAAGCTATTTTGGTGTTTGTGACTCAAGCTAGGCTAAATGGAATATGTTTAGTAGTCAAAATGATAGAAAAGGAATTACATTAAATGCTTCCCAAATGGATACACAACTATGTGAACATCATGAAGTATCACAGGGAGACATAATGTAAATCATACAAATCACCAAACTATTCCTTAAAACTTTATGTAAACATCCAAAAAACAAATTCTGGTGACAATGACTTTTTTTACGCTTTGTTGTTGTAAAACTCCCTTTTAAATAATCACCATGGTCAGATATGGCAGGCCCACTAAAGCAGCCTTTAAGTAGACTATCATGATCGAGTAGGCTCATTGGCAGTTCCCTATTAAATGTTGACTATTTTAATTAAATCACCAAAAACAATTATTGAATATGTAAAAAAATATGTGCAACTATATTTTCTATGTACAGTTGATAACGAGTCCATTACTTTTGGGTGGGCCCATCTCAGTTTCATAAAAGTGGATCTAGAACCGATGCTCATTCTTTGAACTTCCACTCCTGCCGGCACATAGGGCACTGTTGTTGGACCTGCTGGGAGTTTAGCCACTTCAGGATGCAGTGCATGTGGAAGCAGTGGGAGCACTGTCCCCATACTAGTGGACAATCATCTCCTGGAACCTTGCCTGGGAGATAAGCCAAAACCACAAGAGGAACACAACAGTAAAGACACGAAACAATTTCTAATGTTTCTACGAATATTGACGAATGTGTGTAAACACTTATGATAATTTACAGTGCTGTGAAAAAGAATTTGCCCCCTTACAGATTTCTTTTGTTTTTGCTTTTTTGTCACACTTACATTTTTCAGATCATCAAACAAATATTAATATCAGACAAAGACAACCTGAGGGAATACAAAATGCAGTTTTTAAATGATGATTTCATTTATTAAGGGAAAAAAAGCTATCCAAACCAAAAAGTAATTGCCCCCTAAACCTAATAACTGGTTGTGCCACCCTTGGCGGCAACAACTGCAATCAAGCGTTTGTGATAACTGGCAATGAGTCTTTCACATCGCTGTGGAGGAATTTTGGCCCACTCTTCTTTGCAGAATTTTTTTAATTCAGCCACATTGGAGGGTTTGAGCATGAACAGCCTGTTTAAGGTCATGCCACAGCATCTCAATCGGATTTATGTCCGGACTTTGACTAGGCCACTCCAAAACCTTCATTTTGGTTATTTTGAGCCATTCAGAGGTGGACTTGCTGGTGTGCTTCGTATCATTGTCCTGCTGCATAACCCAAGTGCGCTTGATCTTAAGGTCCCGAACTGATGGCCGGACATTCTCCTTCAGGATTTTCGGGTAGAGAGCAGAATTCATGGTTCCATCAATTACGGCAAGTCGCCCAGGTTCTGAAGCAGCAAAGCAGCCCCAGACCATCACACTACCACCACCATGTTTGACTGTCGGTATGATGTTCTTTTTCTGAAATGCTGTGTTAGTTTTACGCCAGATGTAACGGGACGCACACCTTCCAAAAAGTTCCACTTTTGTCTCGTCAGTCCACAGAATATTTTC
Source organism: Galaxias olidus (assembly GCA_026901105.3). Classification (NCBI taxonomy): domain Eukaryota; kingdom Metazoa; phylum Chordata; class Actinopteri; order Galaxiiformes; family Galaxiidae; genus Galaxias; species Galaxias olidus. The sequence continues at coordinate 203,460 of JAPMUY010003933.1, forward strand.
CCAAGTCTTGGGGATCATCAAGATGTTTTTTGGCAAATGTGAGACGGGCCTTTGAGTTCTTTTTGGTCAGCAGTGGTTTTCGCCTTGGAACTCTCCCATGGATACCATGTTTACCCAGTCTCTTTCTTATTGTTGAATCATGAACACTGACCTTAACTGAGGCAAGTGAGGCCTGCGGTGCTTTAGATGTTGTTCTGGGTTCTTTTGTGACCTCCTGGATGAGTCGTCGATGCGCTCTTGGAGTACTTTTGGTAGGCCGGCCACTCCTGGGAAGGTTCACCACTGTTCCATGTTTTCTCCATTTGTGGATAATGGCTCTCACTGTGGTTCGCTGGAGTCCCAAAGCCTTAGAAATGGTTTTGTAACCCTTTCCAGACTGACAGATGTCAACGGCTTTGTTTCTCATCTGTTCTTGAATTTCTTCAGATCGGGGCATGATGTGTTGCTTTTTGAGATCTTTTAGCTTACTTCATGTTGTTAGACAGGTTCTATTTAAGTGATTTCTTGATTCTACAGTTCTGGCAGTAATCAGGCCTGGGTGTGGCTAGTGAAATTGAACTCAGCTTTCCAAAAAATATGGTTAATCACAGTTAATTCATGATTTAAATACTTTTTCACATAGGGCCAGGTTGGTTTGGATATCTTTTTTCCCTTAATAAATGAAATCATTTAAAAACAGTTTTTTGTATTGACTCAGGTTATCTTTGACTGATATTAAAATTTGTTTGATAATCTGAAACATTTAAGTGTGACAAATGTGCAAAAACAATAAGTATCTGTAAGGGGGCAAATACTTTTTCACAGCACTGTATGGTTTCGAAGTGGTTGAGCGTTTAGGTATAGATTTAACCGTCTTACTGTTGTCATATCATGTTCCTTAAGCTCATGTAAAAACGTGTTTATCTTCCACACAAAACTATGAAAAATGTATGTGACACTTTTAATATCACGGTAAATTTACTGCAAGATCAAGGTCAGGATGATAGGGGCCCGGCCAACTCAAGTGGGCAACCAACGCATTATTTATATTTTATGAAAGAGCAGTTACTTTCTCTAAAAGCTATTCAAACGGCAATAACTTAGCAAAAAGTAACATTACGAGATAGTACGGTGAGAATGTACTGATGAGGAGACAATTCATTTTTCATACTTGGCTAGATTGTCGGGTTACTTACAGTCTGGGCAGCAGCCATTGAAAGGCATCCGGCAAATACCACAGTTGTCATCATTAGCCACCCAAAGCCAAGATGCTACACCATTCCATTGCTTGATTTTCACCTTCATCTCTTACTTGTGCCTGGCGAAAGACAACGTTAGTCATGTAATTATATTAAAAACCTTAGTAAAAAGTCCGCCTTATTTAGACCGAATCTGGTTACAGCGAGATCAAGCCTCAACTCAATTAAGTGTGAGAACAGGTCGGTTAAACAGCGTTAACTTCAGGCATGTCATCAGTGAGCTATGTTTAAGTCCATGTTACCTGTCTTCAGTAAAATTATATTCCAGTTTGATACATTTGGGTTTGATTTCCTACTCAAACTAGCTAGCATGCTCTTCAGATTGTATCCAAACATCGATGTGCTAGTCCGTAGTGATGCGTCGTTCGTGAACGAGTCGGCTCTGTGAGCCGGCTCTTTTAAGTGAACGATAGGAGCCGGCTCCCATCTGAGAGCAGTTTTTTTTTTATTTATTTTTTTTTATTCAAGACGAACAGAAACAAGCAGTAGCACGCATTTCGTAAATTATTTTCAGGCAAGATTTTTTATTTAACTCAAATTTTATTGACAATTTCATGAAACGTTGTCTGAATTATATTCAAATTATGAAATTGGTGAAGCAATTATTAAATTAGTGCACCTCTACGACTTGATGAAGGTGATGGCAGAGAGACAGTGCATTGTGGCAACATCAGTCCCATCAGAACGAATCTTCTCAAAAACAGGGCAGATAATAACAGAAAGAAACAGGATCAGCCCCTCTAAACTTAGTTTTCTTTAATGCTAGTGTTTGATGCTTTTATGTTATTTAAGGTTTTTGTACAAAACAATGTAAAATTATGGTATGCTGGACATCATAAGGTTTGGTATAGTTACATTGAATAATTGAAGTGTCACACATACCAATCAATCATAGGTCAAAACATCGCTAAATGTGGGTGAATTTCAAAAGCCAGAAGTGGAACTAAATGAAGAGCCGTTTGGGAGCCGAAAGTGCCGGCTCTTATTGCAGAGCGGAGCCAAATGATCCGGATCACCAAAAAGAGCCGGAATTCCCATCACTAAATCAGGGTCAGGGAATGGATTGAACTTCGATGAAGTCTTTAAAAAATAAACAGTGCCATCTGCTGCCAAGTTGCTGCTGTACAATGGAATGTTTTTTCTTTCTCATTATTTGATTAGAATTTTATATTAAGAACGCAATATTGTTATTCAATTCCACCGCTGATATTCCCAATATGGCATATAAATAAAATAAACACAAAATAAGCCTCTTTTTAACCGTTCGATCTTGATTTCCTTCCTACACAATGCCTCTCACTTCACACATAAGATACTATTATTACTAACCCACTGCTTATTCCACAATAACCTAACTCCTAATTAATTTAACTGGATATTCTCCGTTTACCGTACAATTGTCATTGACTCTTGAATAGGAAAACATTCTCACCTCTTCAATCAAACATTAGTATGGGGGGAAACGAGACCCCGTTCTACTCTGGATAATCCTACATAGAGAAAAATCTACCCGTCCAAAAGTATTATTATTATTATTATTATTATTATTATTATTATTATTATTATTATTATTAGATTTTGACGTTCCGATATATCGAACGGAAGTGTGCGAGAGGATGCCCACGTCACGTCCTAAGTACCATAAAGTCACTGCGATTTCATACTCCGTTGTTCAAATCTACGGCGACACACATTCGAGCAACACTACTCAGGGATTTTTTTTTAAATTAGCAAGTTTTTAACTTTTACATTTGCCAATATGTCTGATAAGATGAATATGTCCTTAGATGACATTATCAAACAAACGAAAAAGGGTGGTGGTGGTGCGCGCGGAAATCGAGGAGGCCGCGGCCGTTCTTCGGGAGGACGAAGTGGAAATGCTGGCCGTGCCGCTGGTGATGGTTCAGGGCCTATGAGGAGTCGACAGAATTTCACCCGTGATAGAAGCAGCAGACCTACACCATACAGCAGGGTATGAACGTGAAGAAATTCTGAGAAAAGGAAACTCAAGTCAAGTTTTACGTAATTCAATGCGATGTTCTGGTTTTCTGCCCACAGATAGCTAGCCTATCATCAGCTAGCTTGCGGTAGTTAACTTAGCTTGTGCGATCCAACTAGCTAAGTTGTTGCTTGACGAAGTTCAACAAAGAAATACGATCAACGGCGGGCCATAAACGAAGCCTGGGTATCGCAAACCACAATGGTGGCAATAAACGTTACACACGCGGCACGTTGTGGTCCAGCCTATTTTTTGAAGATTTTGCAGTTGGTGTTCTTGTCGTGGTAAAGTTTACCAGGCCCAAGCCACGACAACTTGAAGATGTTATAAGTAAACCGCACCGGCTAGCAGCTAACGATCTTGCTACATCACAGCTACTGTTTCCCACTAGGTAGCTAACCACGTTAGCGAACTGGAAAGCTAATGTAAGGTTACTATTAGGCATTACCTTTTTGAGTCGCTTTCAATCGATTTGGTGGAATCGATTTGGTGGTTTGCTCACCAATATCCTATAGTGTCGACCCTTCGTATGTTTGAATCTGGTTTCGACCATTAAGCCGGGGACTGATTTGTGTTACACAGCTTGCTGTCAACAAAATGGCGTTGAATACAAAAAGGACGCGCATCATTCAAGCCTAAATTGGTACCTTACAACCAAACAAGTTTTAGTACGGACTCGGCAAAGTTACATTTCTTAGAGTAACTTCTTGGACAATAACAACATGCTTTATGGAGAAACATTGGTCTTCTGGGATCTTCCGTGATGTTCACGAGGATTGTTCATCGGAAGGACTCTCCACCGAAAAGAGCGATGCAGCCTTTGGCTTGGAGCTCAAGTCAGTTTGTCAGGGCGTCATGTGACAACATCCACAGATTTGATGGCTATCTAGCTAATCTTCACTACCAACTTAACAGTACATGAGATCTACTGTAGGACATTTTCTTCTAAAGATTAACCACTGTTAGGCCAATGTCTATGCCTCTATCTTGTACTTCAAATACAGTTTTGAAAGTTGAAACACTGCTTGTCTAACCAGGGTGACCTACTACATTAGTGCTTGGAGAATGTGGCAAAAAACTGGAATCAGCTGCTCAACTGTTATTTTAATTGCTCCTTGCAGCCACGCGAATTGCCAGACAAATGGCAACACGACATGTATGATGGAGGCCTCGGTGGACGTACTGGGGGCGGTGGAGCAACAGGAGGCAGTGGAAGAGGGGTGGAGGCTGGAGGAAAGCTTCTGGTGTCAAATCTTGATTTTGGGGTCTCCGATGCTGATATCAAGGTAATTTAAGTGGCTTACAGTGTTCATATTACATACATTTTAAAGTGTGAATGGAATCTTTGATCAAGACACCTTGCTGTTTTTCAGGAACTCTTTGCAGAGTTTGGAACTTTGAATAAAGCTGCTGTGCACTATGATCGCTCTGGTCGCAGTCAGGGGACGGCAGATGTCCATTTTGAGAGAAAGGCTGATGCACTCAAGGCCCTGAAGCAGTACAACAATGTGCCCCTGGACGGTGAGCTTTTATTGGTGTATAACACAAATTTTGCAAACTCGAATATGTTGCTTGTTGGGCTGACACCTTCTGGTCGATTAACCGATTAACTGGTTTACATGCTCTTGGTCGACCAAATTCTTATTGGCCGATTTAATAGCTGGTGTTGCTTTTTGGTCCATTATTTTTGGGGCGGCAGGGACATGCGGACCTGATGTATTTTATTTTTGTGTGAGAACAATGATTTATGAATAAGTAAAAAAAAAAAAATAATTTAAAATGCATTAATAATCGTATGGTTTAATAGACTTAAAACGTATCTGACAGTATTTCAAAACACCCGTTTTCAGAATTTATAACTCAACCAAATTTAGACTGTTTGAAGCGAAGCTTAGGCTATTCAACGTTTACTAGGCTAATGGTTGACACCATGTGGAAGAAGTTCTCGGTGTAGAAACATTTTCGTAAAAGAGACAGTGCCAAATTTGCTCCCAATTATTTACTTATCACAGGTCAATAACAAGCAAGGTGTATCACATCACATAAAAACGGTAGGCATATGTATTTTTTTTCAGGTTGTCTGCTAACATGCCCCGTCAACTTTCGTGTTTTACACTTGCTAGGCTTTAAGTCATACCTGTCAACTCCGAAACGGTTCTTGTCACAAATGTAGTCATTGACAGGGTATGTTTTTGTGCCTCGTGTGTGTGCTTGTGCTTGGAAGATTTTTCATGCTGGCTAGCATCGCTTTTCCAACCGTGTGCTATACTAAAATCTGAATGGAACACTACACACACGTTTGCCCGACTTTGCTTTTCATCAAATAAGGGAAGGTCTCTGTTGGCTGCCCGATCTGTTACGGGGTACGATGTGTTATTTCTTTGTCTTGTTCTTCTCATTCCGTCTTTCTGCTTTACTGGAGGGAAACACTGCCAACCTTTTTTTTATTAGGCCTATTATTTTTTTAGAAAGGTAAAAAGTACGGGTGGTTTACAGGAAAATATTAAAACGGGAGGATGGTGGAATAAAAGGAAGAATACTGGAGAATCCTGGGAATTATTATTAGCTTTTTTGAGTATTTATAATTAATTTAGGCAACCAGCCCTACTCTCTTGCTAAGCACCAGGATGATTATATAATAGGTTGACTATTGCCTGTTAACTATTTGGTTTGAATTTTTTTTTTAGGTCGCCCCATGAGCATCCAACAAGTCACGTCACAAGATGACTCACCGAAACAGTCCTCATTGAGGTATTGAATTTACAGAGTTTGATTCAACATGTGCCTTGTTTAAAACTCGCCTTTAAAAATAATTTATTAACTTTTTGTTCTACATTGTTTGTAGTTCACCCAAGAGTGGAGGATTTGACAGAGAGAGGATTGGGCGACCGAACTTTGAAAGAAGACAAGGTGGTCGCGGTCGTGGAGGGTCAAGAGGTCGGGCAAGAGGTGGGAGAGGTGCGAGCAAACAGCCGCAGCTGTCTGCTGAGGAGCTGGATGCTCAGTTGGATGCCTACAATGCTAAGGTAAAGGTGGCTCACCAGCTTTCCAGTACACATGTAGTGATGCTAGACTAATTTATTGATCCTAATGTCTTTCTTTTTTTTTCTTTTTTCTTTTTAGATGGAGACCAGTTAAACTTCTTCAGAATCACTCGTCTGGCCTCAATCTTCTCCCATTAAATATTTTTTCAGCTGTGATTGGTTCTGATGCTGGTTTCTATGGACTTGTTTAAAGCAATGGACTCTGACGTTTTTATTAAGTCATTTTAATGTTGGACCTACTTAAAACATTTTTTTTATATTATAAATCCCTTTTGTACTTTGATTTTTATTTTGGGACAGTTGTCTGTTTTCAAAGTGATTTTGTTGCCCTCTCCCTGCACCATTTCTCAATGTGTAGATATTTGTATGAAAACCTACAAAATATACTGGTTGCTTGTTCATTTTGTGTACTTGATAGAAAGTTATGGTGAATCATGTTTCTTGATTGTATGTGGACATGTATGTATGGGAACATGTTCATTTGAGAGCACATGCTGTGTATGTGATACAATCATTAAACGTTATGCAAATGTATTTACTTCGGTTCTCTGGCTTTCCATACCACCTAAGAGTACTGGTCTGAATCTAGATTGTCTTATGCGACCACGTATTCATACCCTGGAATAGGCAAAAATTTAACTAATGATAGAAGTATCATAGTTTTTTTAAAACGGTTAAACTCTCACGTTAGGCTTGATATAGATTTTACCATAGGAATACAAATGTTTGCTGCGTTGCTTGTTAGTGACAACCATGTTGTGGTTGCCTTCCAATATCATAGTCTGTGGTGAAATTGCACTGCTTAAAAAAATGAAAGGAACACTTTGAAGACATCAGATCTCAATGGGAAAAAAATCATGCCGGATATCTATACTGATATGGACTGGGCAATGTGTTAGGAACGAAAGGATGCCACATCGTTTGATGGAAATGAAAATGATCAACCTACAGAGGGCTGAATTCAAAGACACCCCAAAAATCTAAGTGAAAAAATGATGCGGCAGGCTAGTCCATTTTGCTGAAATTCCATTGCAGCAACTCAAAATGGTACTCAGTACTGTGTAGTGCCCCCACGTGCTTGTATGCATGCTTGACAATGTTGGGGCATGCTCCTGAGATGACGGATGGTATCCTGGGGTATCTCCTCCCAGATCTGTGTCTGATGAACCAAAACATTAATGTCCCAGAGGTGTTCTATTGGATTTAGGTCAGGCGAGCGTGGGGGCCAGTCAATGGTATCAATTCCTTCATCCTCCAGGAACTGCCCGCAGACTCTCGCCACATGAGGCCGGACATTGTCGTGCACCAGGAGGAACCCAGCACCAACTGCACCAGCGTAGGGTCTGACAATGGGTCCAAGGATTTCATCCCGATACCTAATGGCAGTCAGAGTGCCGTTGTCTAGCCTGTAGAGGTCTGAGCGTCCCTCCATGGATATGCCTCCCCAGACCATCACTGACCCACCACCAAACCGGTCATGCTGAACGATGTTACAGGCAGCATAACATTCTCCACGGCTTCTCCAGACCCTTTCACGTCTGTCACATGTGCTCAGGGTGAACCTGCTCATCTGTGAAAAGCACAGGGCGCCAGTGGCGGACCTGCCAATTCTGGTGTTCAATGGCAAAAGCCAATCGAGCTCCACGGTGCCGGGCAGTGAGCACAGGGCCCACTAGAGGACGTCAGGCCCTCAGGCCACTCTCATGAAGTCTGTTTCTGATTGTTTGGTCAGAGACATTCACACCAGTGGCCTGCTGGAGGTCATTTTGTAGGGCTCTGGCAGTGCTCATCCTGTTCCTCCTTGCACAAAGGAGCAGATACTGGTCCTGCTGATAGGTTAAGAACATTCTATGGCCCTGTCCAGCGCTCGTAGAGTAACTGCCTGTCTCCTGGAATCTCCTCCATGCTCTTGAGACTGCTGGGAGAGACAGCAAACCTTCTGGCAATGGCACGTATTGATGTCTGACTGCCTGTGCAACCTCTGTAGGGTCCAGGTATCGCCTTATGCTTCCAGTAGTGACACTGACCCTAGCCAAATGCAAAACAAGTGAAAAACAGTCAGAAAAGATGAGAGAAAAAATGTCAGTGGCCTCCACCTGGAAAACCATTCCTGTTTTGGGGGTCGTCTCATGGTTGCCCCTCTTGTGCACCTGTTGTTAATTTCATTAACACCAAAGCATCTGAAACTAATTAACAACCCCCTCTGCTACCTAACTGACCTGATCAATATCCCAGAAGTTTAATTGGCTTGATGCAATACTCTGATTAAAAAGTGTTCCTTTAATTTTTTTGAGCAGTGAATATTAGATTGCCTTTGTTTTGCGAGGTTACTCCGTATAGTTGTGCACGCGTCAGTCCTGTAGGCAGACCCATCCTAACATCGCCTAGAAATAAATCAACAAAGCATGCGCGGCAAGGATTTTTTTCTCCCGTCCCGGAAGTGTGTTTCGCGGGCGGCGCCGTCGCTTCATCGCCATACTTGCGCTGCACACTTCAGAGCAACTGAAGCACTTACCCTATCAAGAAGTACCAGAAAAGCCTCACGTGAAGGTACGGTGGACTTGCAAATAGTAGATCACTATAGACAACATGTACTTGCCACGCGAAAGACTTGTATAGCAGCAATGGTACAGTTATTATGATTGACCGACTTGTCAATGCAGCAAACGTTTGCATTCCTAAGGTAGCTTAATTGGAGTTCATAGTGAGTGTAGGGAGACTAATGTAAGCTAATGTAATGTTGGTAGCTAACGTTATGTGCTATTATACCGGTATCTTTGTTTTCAGTCCTAGCGTAGCGACCCTGCATGGCTAACCTTACTCGAGTGTCGCACCCGCAGACAATTCATTGTTCGCGAGCTAGCTACAGTATAGCTTGGTCAAAGCTAGTCATGCCGTTTTGGTTCATTGGCATCATTTAGCTTATTATGTCCTATACAGCTAGGATTTAGATGTTGGTGTGTCCCCATATTGTCATCATAACCTGGAAATTTAATGTTTAAATTGGCTACTGTATTAATTATATGAGATGTCCAGACTGCTTCTGTGAGAGGCATTTCACAGTTAGGTGCTGTTATATTGGTAATGGTAACTATATAGTTACCTTTTTCCGAATATTTGTCCATGTCTTAGTATACACTGTGTGTATGTATATATTTTTTATTTTTATATATATATGTGTGTGTGTGTATATATTTATATAGATGTATGTATATATTAATTATATATGTGTGTATATATATATATGTGTGTGTATATATATATATTTATATAGATATATGTATATATATATGTGTGTGTGTATTTATATTTATATAGATGTGTGTGTGTGTGTATATATGTATATATATATATATATATGTGTGTGTGTGTATGTATGTATGTATATGTGTGTATATATATTATATACACACTCACTAGCCACTTTTTAGGTACACCTTGCTAGTACCGGGTTGGACCCCTTTTTGCCTTCAGAACTGCCTTAATTCTTCGTGGCATAGACTCAAGGTGCTGGAAACATTCCTTAGAGATTTTGGTCCATATTGACATGATGGCATCACTCAGTTGCTGCAGATTTGTCGGCTGCACATCCATGACGCTAATCTCTCATTCCACTTCATCCCAAAGGTGCTCTATTGGATTGAGATCTGGTGACTGTGGAGGCCATTTGAGTACAGTGAACTCATTGTCATGTTCAAGAAACCAGTTTTAGATGATTTGAGTTTTGTGACATGGACCGTTGATACAAGGCATGATGGATCCATGTTCTCATTCTGTTTACGCCAAATTCTGACTCTACCATCTGAATGTCTCAACAGAAATCGAGACTCATCAGACCAGGCAACATTTTTCCAGTCTTCAACTGTCCAATTTTGGTGAGCTCGTGCAAATTGTAGCCTCATTTTCCTGTTCTGAGCTGACAGGAGTGGCACCCGGTGTGGTCTTCTGCTGCTGTAGCCTATCTGCTTCAAGGTTCGACATGTTGAGCGTTCAGAGATGGTCTTCTGCATTCCTTGGTTGTAACGAGTGGTTATTTGAGTTACTGTTGCCTTTTTATCATCTTGAATCAGTCTGGCCACTCTCCTCTGACCTCTGTCATCAACAAGGCATTTTCGCCCAGAGAACAGCCGCTCACTGGATATTTTCTTTTTTTCTGACTTTTCTCTGTAAATTCTAGAGATGGTTGTGCGTGAAAATCCCAGTAGATCAGCAGTATCTGAAATACTCAGACCAGCCCATCTGGCACCAACAACCATGCCACGTTCAAAGTCACTTAAATCTCCTTTGTTCCCTATTCTGATGCTCTGTTTGAACTTCACCAGGTCGTCTTGACCATGTCTACATGCCTAAATGCATTGAGTTGCTGCCATGTGATTGGCTGATTAGATACTTGCGTTAACGAGTAGTTGGTGTGTATGTATGTTAGGGATGGGCATTTTTGGCCGCATTACTATTCGAATATTCTAACAAAAATATTTTGGGTAATCGGTTAATGAAAACCTTAAATGGGTTAGAATGAAAGTAAAACCAAGCAAATCCAGAAGCATATCATTTGTTAAGGGAAAATTTTGCAACAAAATTTTCTTCATAGATGAGGATCCAATTCCAACCGTGATCGAAAAGCCTGTCAAAAGTCTCAGAATGTTTGTATACACGCATACGTGTATATTTCAATATACACAGGATAGGATGTTATAATATCCATTATGCCATACTCCAAGATGAGCACTTCAGAAGCCAATATTGTATATGTGTATATGTATAATTATGTGTGTATGTTTGTATATATATGTGTATGTATATGTGTGTGTGTTTGTATATGTATGTGTGTTTGTATGTATGTGTGTGTGTGTGTGTGTGTGTGTGTTTATAAATGTATGTATGTATGTATGTATATTGTCTTGTTTTTTTGTGTGTTTACATTCAAACAGTACTTTCAATTTCTGCAGTCAGTTTGTAATATCATTTTGGGAATATTAAATGGAAATTGTCCTTGAAATGTTTGTTTTGGGAGTAGGTAGAACTCAATGAAGAGTAATGACTCCCGAGTTTTTCTGTCTGCTCTTTCTCTCTTCTCTCAAGACATGGCTGAGGACAACGTGACTCCGGAGCAGCTAGCTGCAATCGCTGCGGAGAACGAAGAGAGCGAGGCGGTCGACTACAAGCCCCCGGCTCAGAAGAGCCTGCAGGAGATCCAGGAGATGGACAAGGATGACGAGAGCCTGCGCAAGTACAAGGAGGCTCTGCTTGGGTCCGCCGCCGCCATCGGTGGTAAACCACTCACCACACACACACACACACACACACACACAGACTGCTTCGGTGAGGGCTAGCTCCCAGGGCTTAGGACTCCAAATATACCTAGATTTAATTATTGCAGAAGCCGTCTCACATGATATATAGCTGGTTCTCTAGAGGCCGAGGCAGTAATTTTACATCTGTTTGTATGCGGAGAGAATTGCAACAAATTATTTCGAAATGGTGAAACAAGTTTTATATGGTTATGGATAATGCAGTGTCAGTGAACCATCCCATCAACCTGTATGTCTGGTTGTTGTCCTCTCTAGCTGTCTAGCTTGACTCTTTGATTGTTGTCTAAAGTGGATGCATACTAAAAGCACCTAATATGTCTGAGAGTTAAAGTCATTGACTCTTTTTACACTGCAGAACCAAACTGAACCAGGTTGGTACGGTTATTCATTCAATACTGATACTTCAGCTCTTCTGACTCAGCAGCATACAAATATTTGCCACCAAAGTGTGCTTGTTCTTTTATGTATGTATGCATGAGGTCCTGTTAAAAAAGCGTCTTTGTCTCAGTTTGGGCAGCATGGTGGCTCAGTGGTTAGCACTGTTGCCTCACAGCAAGAAGGTCCTTGTTTCGAACCCCAGCTGACCCAAGGGCCTTTCTGTGTGGAGTTTGCATGTTCTCCCCGTGTTTGTGTGGGTTTCCACCGGTGCTCCGGTTTCCTTCCACTGAGTAAGGCACTGCCAAAAGAACTGGAGTCGGTCTGTGTGTGTCTGATTTGTGTGTGCAAAAGTCTGTAGTGATATGCTGGGTGAGCAAGTTTGCCGTGGTATCAGTCATCCAGACTGATTGTTGTGTGTGATAGATGTCTGTTTGTTTGTCTAATTGTGTGCCTAATTGGTGACCAATTTGTAATGCCTGAGAAAAGTGCTAAAAACTAAAACCAATGAATAATAATAATTATTTTTATTATTCGACCTATTTAAAGGGGCCCTATTATGCTTTTTGTTTTTTTCCCCTTTCCTTTAGTATGTTATATAGCTTTTTGTGCATGTAAAAGGTCTGAAAAGTTACAAAGCCCATAGTCAACGCCAAAGGGAACTACTCTCTCTCACAAAAAACACTGCTCCTGAACTGCCTGAAACGCCTCGTTTGTAGTCCAGCGTTTTCTTTCGTAACTTATCTACGTCACTAAGTCTCACACTTGAATAATGTTTGGCACGCCCTCAACCAGAGCCAGTAAGAGCAGAGGCCAGGTGGTTTTGCCATGTCGGGAAAACGCTGTTTTGGTAAGCGCGAAGGCAAAGTCCCTTTGTTTGGCCAGCTGACCAATCAGAGCAAACTGGGCCCGTCGGGAGGGAGGGGGGGGGGGCCTTAAAAAGACAGGAGCTAAAACGGAGCGTTTCAGACAGAGGGTGAATAGAGGTGCTGCAGATCCAGGCAGTTTGGATAAAATAAATTGTTTATTGAACATTAAAACGCGTGAACCTATTCTATTAGAACTCCTAAATAAAGGTATGAACCTGAAAAGTAGCATAATATTGCCCATTTAATTAAAGGCTTTTATTATTGTTAATAGCCGACACTGAAGGACTAATCTGATCTACTGGGCAACAAACCCAAATACCCGAATTCCGTGCCGTGGTATTAGCCGCTCTACTTACTTACTTTGGAATTTGTATGATTTTATTGTGTTTTAAGCGGAGTTCCTAATGCTATAAAAATCATGTGAGTGCGTTGCTAAGTGCGGTGACCATTTTAGAGGATATTAGACTTCGTGGTCTGCCACAATAACTATGCTCCCTTTGGATGTCTCTCTCCCAGAGGGCGCTGGCCCCAATGTCCAGGTGACACGGTTGACCCTGGTCTGTGATGCCCCCAGCCCCCTCACGCTGGACCTGACAGGTGAGACACACTGCTGGTATGATGGTGTGCTGTCTCAAAATGGCTCTCAATCTATTCCTATTGACCCCATAAAGAATAGTTGCCCTGTTTCTCAGTTATTGACAATAGACTTGAGAGACTTGAAGCTCAATAAACACAAATGCCCCATGTGGATTAGGGGTATTAATGCTCTTTATTTTATACTTCTAACAGGAGATCTGGAGGCATTTAAGAAGCAGTCATTTGCCCTAAAGGAGGGTGTTGAGTACAGGATAAAGATCAGCTTCAAGGTCAGAAGGGTTCTTACTTTGGTTCTACTGTACTTTCAGCATTGACAGAACTTCTTTTTACTTAAATATTCAGGCCCCATTTGCTTTTCCCACACTTTGGTTTATGGACCTAATTTTATATTTATATAGTATTTTCCAACTTTTCATCTTCACACCATCTCCTATTGTCACAGCAAAACCATTGTATAGCAGCCTGCCTACCTTTGTACACATGCCGTGCTTCTGCACATTTCTAATAATAACTGAAGGCCTACACCTACATTACTGCTAAAGTTGACAGCACACAGTAGAAAAAAAAAACAGAAACAAAGAATCAGCTTTTAACTGCTTGACCCAGCTGATCCAGAAGTATTAAAATATGTGCAGATTGGACTTGATTGAATAGTGACATCCCTAATTCAAACATTTGTTCAGTACTATGTACAATCACCATTGGCAGCAATTGTAAGCTGTGGCCTTAGGTGTGCTGCTTAGCACATTTGGGCATCTTCTTTCGATCAGTGAGATTGGGTGGGCAAAGTCCGTGAACAGGAATCCTCAGGCATACATTTTGGGGTTGAAGTACATCTCTGGCTAGACCACTTAAGGCCATTTACAGAATTGTCCTTGAGCCATTCCAGTGTGGTTGTGTGCTTTGTGTTGTTGTCGACTCAAAAGGATTTTGTGTCTTATGTGCCTGCTGGAACAACTCTCTGTATTTGGCTGTGTTCATTGTTCCTTCAGCTGAGCTGCATCTCCCCATAGCCCTATTGCTGCCACCACCATGCTTCACTGTAAGGATGGTATTAGCCAGGGGATAAACTCACACTCAGACCAGATCATCTTATTTCCTAATACGATCCCAGTCCTTTAGCTCTCCTCTGGGAGAGTCCAGGTGGGCTGCTGTGTTCCTTTTACCCAGGTGACACTTCAGTCTAGCCAATCTGTCTAAAAAACTTGATTTGTTGAAGTCCTTCTGAGATGTTCTTCTGGCAGGTTCCATTTCTGCAGAGAACATCTGGAGCTCTTTTAGGATGTGGCCATTTGGCTCTTGATTATACCAATTTAAAACATACTCCAGAGGACTTTTCTATTGTCGTTTAACTCTGCTTGGAGTATCAGTGCCAAATTAATCATTTAAAAACACTAATTACTACAAGTGTTTCGAATTAGTATGCTGTATGTGTAATAGGTAATGGCCTTGATATGATCTAAAATGGACATGCATATTTCATGTTCTCAAGGTGAACAAGGAGATTGTCTCGGGGCTTAAGTATGTGCAGCAGACTTTCAGGAAAGGAGTGAAAAGTGAGTAAAGCTGTTCTATTTCCCAATCTATCCTCGTCTCCTGCATTGACAATAGTATACTTATTTGGTATTGTTATAGGTCAAAGAGGTACAGGCAATTCATACCTTGTCTACTGAACTAATGCATGCCTATTAATGAAGACAACAGGCACATTTAATGCCACATGCTTGTTGGGTTACATAAGCAAGGTATGTATAATTGAACGCCTTTTTTGGCCCTGACGCCTAAACCAGGCTTTAGCTGGAACCAGCACTGGAGATGTTGATGTCAAGCAGAGTTGAGTGTGTTTCTCGTCTTTCTGTGGCAGTTGACAAGTCCGACTACATGGTGGGCAGCTACGGGCCGCGGCCAAATGAATATGACTTCCTGACCACGCTGGAGGAGGCGCCCAAAGGCATGCTGGCCCGCGGCACCTACAACATCAAGTCCAAGTTCACGGACGATGACAAGCACGACCACCTCTCCTGGGAGTGGAACCTCAACATCAAGAAAGAATGGAAAGACTAAGAGGCCTTCTTCATCAATCCCCCATGCTCCTCCCTGTATGATATGTTGATTCCTCTGTACATTCCATCCTCATGCCTTATCACCTCCCTGGCTGCCACACCTCCCATCCAGCTCCCCCTGTCCGTCCACAGCCTATTACTTTCACTGGTTGCACAAGACAGCCCCCTCCGTCTGCTACTCCCATGCCCCAACTCAAGCCTCTGCCTAGATGTGTGGTTGCAGGACATCTCTACACCCCCCCCCCCCCCTCCACTTATCAAATTGGCGTCTTCCTCTCTGTCAGCAGTAAATGTGGAAAAGCAATTGTACAATCGACTTTGGTTCGCTTTTTTTTAATCAATGTGTTGATTGTGGACTCCAGCTCTACCACCCATTTCTTCCCCACCACCTTTGACAACCTTGCAAACAATCCCTTGTTTTCCTACTTGTTTTTTTGTTGTTTTATTTGACCAAAACCTGCCTTTTTAAAACATATTGTGACTTTAGAGCCGTTTCTTCAGCCCTTTTTAGCAGTTGAAACCTTTCCTCCATAGAGGTTGGGGCCAAAGTGAACATGGGAGTCAGTATGTAACAAGATGCCCTCTCGCTGCCTTATGTCACATTTAAAAACACATTAGTGTTAGTCACTGATTCAGCTTATTCTGATTTGGGGTGCTATTGTTGCCAGTACTCGCCATCATGTAGTCTAAACCAAGGGCTCCCTCATGTTACCAACCCCACTGCTATCAGCCCTCTGCCAGGGAGATGGACTGTCCCCGTGTACTGTTCTTTACACACAGGTAGATGACACCACAAAGGATGGCCCACCCAATCGAGCCACTTGTTCAGTGTTGATAAACCGGGGCACTCGTGTTCCTTGTAGCCGAGGCCTTAAAACGAACTAGTCTCGTGAAAAAAACACATGTAACATTTCTTTTAGGTTTTCCCTTTTGCCTTAATGTACTTCAGTTCCTGAGTCAGATTCCTGTTCAGCCTCCCTCGTCACTCAGATTGTGTTTCATCTTTTAGCCTGCTGTCCGAGGTCAGAAGCGATGAAGATGTGTAACGTTCCCAGAGAAAGCACAGAGGTAGGCCGAGCCATGCAGCGTCAGCCTTCACCCACTGATACTCCATTTAGATACAGTAAAGTTTGCGCACATGGGGCTGTTACCAGAAATGCATGCTTGATAGTGGTTCTGGGTGTATAAACAGGCTGTCAAATTGGATTGCACTGCATAGACCTGAAACCTGAAAATTTTCATTGACTTGTACTGTACCAGAGCATAATGGATGTAAAAATGTGTTTCGAATATTGTGAATGATCTAAAGCTGTTCCATACATTGGCATTGTACAGTTTCTATGAAAACGCTGGCATGCTGGTGGGGTTTTGATCATGATGATTTGATCATTTGTGATTGCTGTTGGTCAATAAAGATTTACCTCTTGGCCTATAACAGAACGGAGGCTGTGTGTCATGCATCACTGGTTTAGTTGGCAAGGTAACAAGATGTTTCTCTGTATGCTTGGTTATTTAGAAAAACTAGTCATATTCAGGACATGGTTGTTTTTGTGAACTGATAGTAGTCTTAAGATTAAATTGGTGTAAAAATAATGCAACATATTAGATTGCCTGCTGTAAACAGTAATCAATTCACTTAAAACCAAGAAATGTCCCTATTCAAAGGTGGTTGGAAAGCACTGCATGCTCCAGGACACTGGCGTGTAAATGATGTTATCTGATCCGTGAGTTTTCAGATGAGTAAAGGAAATATCAGCTCTTCATACTCTTGTCTGTATGGGATCCGGGCTCTTGTGTGAACTTATGACACACCTCAGGCAACGCAATAACAAATCACTAGCGCTAAAACTAGTTAGCATACAGTATTTAATTTTTTTTACGTGTACTTTTGCCAAAGCAAAATAGAAATATGAATTACAAATATATATAGAAAGGCACGTTGTCAAAATACAATTTGGCATTCATTTAAGTTTGTTTTTTTAAATGCAGTAAACATTCAAAACTTGACCCATCTTGCCTGTGTAGAAACAGATCTCAGTCACAGCGTGAGCGCCCAACATCTCAGTCCTTTTAACAACAGAGACCACTATGACCACGCTGAAGCAGGCGTAGGCCTCTGTACATAAATATACATGTTAAATATACATTCACAGGAGAGAGGAAAAAAAGAACCATGCAAATACAGTTTGGTCCAACGTACAGTTGTCAGCTCAAGTAACTTAATAACCCTGACTTGTCCTGAGAGAAACCAAACCACCTCAATTTACCTGTTCCTCAAAGAACATGCACGACCAGTCAATAATGGTTTGATTTTTTTGGCACATTAAGTTTAGAACTGTTTCTTAAGCAGAATCTTGATCACGTCTCTGTAAACTCCCCAATGGCCTCAGGCACCTGACCAGTATCTCCTCATCCTGTCTAGAACATCTAGTGGTATGTACTCATCACGGTAAGCTCTCACTCTGCATGGCGGCGGAAATATTATCTTAAAACATATACTCAAAAACAAGATAATGAAGAAGCTAAGCACGTTAAAAAAAACATTAAAACATGTATAGATTTAAACAGGGCCATCCTACACTACCCTGTAAATCCTTAGGAGGTGCGGTTTAGCTTGTTATACAGTAGATAGGCCTAAACATAGAAGTCAAACCATAGAGTAAAAAAAACAATATCTATAGGCTTGTTCCAGTCACAAAGTTCTGTGTTGTGTATCGTCTGCCTTTATCAATTCAAAGAGTTGGATGATTTCTGTTGGCCTTTGTTCCCAGTATGTGCCTTGTGAGTAAGGCAAGAGAAGAATTTAGAACACTTTTGTATGTTTCAAGGTTTTGGGAGGTTCATTTGGAGAGTTTGCTGATGACCCGAATGAGGGCAGCATTCTCGTCTTTGAGTCGTTGGTTGTCTGCTCGGAGGTCGACCAGAACCTAAGTTAAAGACAGGAGATTATGTCATGAGCAAAGGTTCAAGCATTTCGCCACACAGCCATCCCAAACACACCTTGTCAACTAAATTTTCACTTTAGAATATCTCTAAATTTATAACATAAGAAGTATAGCGAAATGGAAACAATATGAAGAAGGCCATTTATTACCAGCTCACTCTTGCCCTGCCCTCTAGAAACCATCCCTAATAAGAATCGCAGACAGAGACAAAACCTCGTCCAACTCGGCAGTTATTTGTGCACTTATCAACCCTAACGTTCATGTTACTGTCTAGTTGGCCTGTAATGAATTGCAAAACAGACAAATATCATTTTTAAGAGATAAGGTATGTAGTGGATGAATATGATAATGATCGCAGTTTTACCTTCAGTTCATCTTCCAGTTCCACTGCTTTCCTCTGGAGGGCTCTCTTCTCCTGTGATGGAGGTAGTGAAAAAAACAATGATTCTAAGATAAGAAAGCCAGACTAAGACTTTTTCAAATATGGTCATAATATGAATACGAATTCCATAATTCTATACTACGATAATCTTACATTATTATTGGTATGCTGATCTGCTCCTTAAAACTTAAATCTTTAATGTATATATATAAAGTAACTAAAGGCAACTTTTAATATTAACGGAACATCAATATATTTCGTCTGATAGCAAATTGTAATGTCTATGGGAGAATGAAAAAAATCGCGGTTCAGATCAGTCTTCTTAAAGTCTCAATTTTTAACACAAAAATTTTGTCTGCCACTGGGCACGCAAAACTGTGACGTATTGCTTTATGGCACAAGGAAGTGAGTCTCTAAATCAGGAAGAGATGCCCATATTTGGAGTATAGTTTGCTGATCGTGCTAGCAATATGCAGTGACCACGAGCATCCTGCATGTCTTCTTTGCGACAGAGAAAATAATTACACTAAGCAAACGGTACGGGTCGCCAAAATCATCTCCTATAGATAAACTGCCTCTAGTAACTTGAAACGTTTAAATAACTTTACATTTAGATGTTAATGTTGTAGTCTTAATAATATTGGCTAAGCTATGTGTGCATTGGTATTACTTGAAGCTGATATTATGTGCCCATTGCATAGCTTGTTGGTCCTAGACAGGGCAAGAAAACAAACTAACAGACTTACAAATCGTTCTAGTTCCAGCAGGGCTGGCTTGTCTGTCCCGCTCTCTTGACTCTGTTATGGAGAGAGACCGTTACCACAACACACAGCACCCCATTCTCATGACATATGCTCATCATTACGACCCGGAGAGTCAGAAAGCCTTCCTCACCTGTCGCAGCCTCTCCAACTCTACTTTGCTCTGGCTCAGTAGCAGCTCTGTCTCCTGTAGCCTGTCTCTGAGAAGACCCTTCTCCTGCAAAACCTCTAGGTACAGCTAGGTGGAGACAGCACAGAGAGTTCAATCAACCTTTGACCCAGAGGATAGCAACCATCCACTCACAGCAAGAACAATTTCACTGAATTCGCTCAAGACCACATTAGCCTAACGGTCAGTTCTACAGTTCAAGGTTCTATGCATAGTCGGCAGAAAAGGCAATTTGTTTCCAAAAAAATTTATAACACGTTTATCGCAACAAAATAAACCGCAACATTTGCTAAAGTTCACACATCACAGTCATGTCTCCCAGACCGTGAAACAATCTTAAACTGCCTTGTATGTCATTACATCACAAAATATGAAGACCCGCCCACTTGTACTAGCAGCAGGGAGTCTGCAACGTTAGGGATATTGGTGGCCTAGAGGGTAGAACTGCTTCAAACCACTGGTGTACCCTTGAGCAAGGTACTTAATCATAAGTTGCTCCAGGGGACCAACTATCCTTTGTATAAACAGCGTCTGCTAAATGAAAATAAAATGATATTGATATCTTACGTTCATAATGTGGTTAGTAGTAATGTTTGGTGTTTAATTAATACATTTTTCATATTTATTTAGCTTAGTTATAACAGATTTGGGTGGGTGTGTAAGTGCCGTTAACCCCAGCCTTCTGCCTCCTATGGTTCTATGTATCCCTTATTGGAAATTTTTTTTTTATCTATTTTCACAGTTCATATTTCAGACCTTAGCAAACATTCTTGTACTTGCCACAGGCCTTTAATCAGGAATGTGCGAACAAGAAAAAGAAGTCCTGACACGTACTGTTTTGTAGTCTGGTGAAGAATCTCCCAACGTGGCCACACTGCAGAGACACAGGTAATGCAGTTATTTAGGTCAAGGTTTTTCTTACGTAACAGATTGCAAAGGGTATGCCCATTACTATAATGTTTCGTCATTCTTCAATAAAGTATTGAAAATACTGCACTACGGAAGATTTTACTTAGCGAAGCTTTACCAAGACTAACTAGCTAATTCTGTAAAAGAAACCCTCTCCAGCACAAACCATCTCGCTTTGAAAGGTAGTGACACTAACCTGGACGTATTGTGTTGGTCTTCCAGACGTACTTCATTCATCGTATCTTTCTCTTCATTCTTAGGAACAGAGACGTTGTTTATTACATAAGTCTTATACCAACACATATTTATAAAATGAAAATGAAGCTACAAGATCTTGCGGCTTGAGATATACATTAGTGACACAGAAGTTAGTATGTTTGGGTGGAAGATGTAGTGTGCTTAATATTTGAATCAGAAGAAAAGAAGGACCACTCTACACACTTTAGGCTACCTGTGTTAGAGGAATGCATTAGAATATCGCAGAAATGTTTTGCATTAAATTCTGTCATAAAAAGATGTGTCCGGCATCACCTAAATGTTTTGGTTGTTGATTGTTCGAGTACGTAGTTTAAAAACCCTCCCCAGTATGCAGGACATCGTTAGTCATTTCCAAAGGCCGGCCAATCAAATCTAAGAATGGGTATCGGCACTGATCTCCCGATTCGATTCAATTTCAATTCACAAGGTCCTGGTTCGATTCAAAATCAATTCAATATCAATAAATTGGAAGTAATAATTAGAACATTTTATAAGGAATCTTGGTATTTTAAGAAATTTATGATTTTAACGGCACAGGGAACCATTTAACTTATAACGTGGTGAATTCCAGAAAGTATGAATGGGAAACACTGACAACTGGGCTCAAAGCATGACTTAAAAAAAAAAAAAAAAAAAAAAAGTATTTAAGCAATATCCATTTCCAACAGTGATACACCACAGTGCTTTGGAATCGAAAATAGTGTGTATTCCTTTCCTGTCCTCCATTCACATGGACCCCTATTATAGAGGGCCCTATTTAACAAGACACGGCATTCTCTTAAATAACAATTGAAACATATAAAAACAAACAAATTGAACACAGAGGCTTTTTTTTTTCTAAAACAAGTTTTTGCAAAGCAAATAAGCTATACAATGCAGGATTGCATGTATCCCAGTATAGTATTATTAATAGCTATACCGTAATATTTTATATAACATACTATCCTACGTGTTGTTGGCCTCAAATAAACATAGAATAGGAAAACAGAATCTTATTAGTTGATTGAAAAAAACATTTGAACTATTCTACACATCAAATTATTGTATCCCTTCCGCTATCCTCACGAATCCGACTATAACACGTTGGTGAAAGCAACACACTATTTTCGTCTTGGTGGTTCATTAACGTCCGTGTGATTTCACCGCACGGGAAACAAAACAAAAGTTAGAAATATCTGACGCATGCAACACACTGCACGCAGCGCACCCGGAAAGCTGGCAGCACTGGTAGTTCGCATATGAGCGGACTGCTTTACATTAGGGGTGGGGGGTCGATACAGCATAGTATATCCTCTGGTATCCACCCCTACTTTACATTATAATGAATGTTTTCCTCCTACTTTACATTGGAATGAATGTTTACGATCGATTTCTAATCAACCCAAATGAAAAATCGGGATTAATCGGAAAATCTACGTTTTTGTTATCCAGCCCTAATCAAATCCAAAAAGGTGGATCATTCCCAGAATTCCATACAAAATTAAGATTGTTTTGCAAGTGGTATAACTGTGTCCTTGACTCACTAGTTAAACAGGTGGCGCATGCACAAATCCAAGTTCATACACAGGGATTTTCTCAGAAGCAGAACATGTGTCTGGGGGACAGCTGAATGGGGGATTCCATCATATTGTGTTTGACCAACATTGTAAACAACACATGGACCACGAAAGATACCTCTCCTGGGAGCTGAACTATTCCAGTGGATCGCCGCTCCCTCCTCCCCCGTCTCTTCTCCCTCACGCCCAGCCGATTCTCTACCTCTGTGTCCACCTCTTTCACTGGGTCAGTGTCTAGAACACAGGGAAACAGCACAATACGTAACAGCACTGCATGCAGCATTTTGGAGCAATCCAAGCAAGGACCTGAGGTAAACACCGTTGAGCAGCGATCGGTGTCACTCACCCCTCTCGGCAGGAGTTAGGGTGACGATGGGGCTCACAGGCTGGATGCTGCGCTGAGGTTCAGGGGGCTTGGCAACACTCTTCTCTGCCTCTTTCAGGTCTGTGAGAGTCACTCCCTGTTAGTTGGAATTTAACAAATCGTCTCGTTATTCTCCAAGCCCAAAAGTCTAAAGCACCGGAAGGCATATGGAACCATGACATGCCGACAGTCCATGTTGTCTGCAGTACCTGTGTGGAGCGGCGAGACTGACGCATCAAACGAGAGCGGGCTTTCCTCTGGGACTCGGACTCCTCGTCTCTCAGCGGGGCCTGGAACCTGAAGGGGCCAACACGCGAACGTTAGCAGCCACACAAACACAAAGCTCCGCACAGCCTTCCACTGAGTCCAGGTAGAGATCAGAGTCAGTAGGTGTGTTGTAGGAGGAGAGGAGATTGAGGTGAGGTTGCCTTACTTGCGTCTGTCGGCAGTGGGGTTGTTGGGGCTCTCGGGGGTAGCATCCTTCCTCTGGGGCGTGGGCTGGACCCAGGCCGTGCGGTTCACTCGGTCCTGCTCCTTTTCATCGTCACCCCTCTCCTCTGGAGTCTGGGCCGGGCAGAAAACAAAGACACAGATGGAGCACTTACAAACTCACGTTTATATGTGCACGCAGCAGCTACAACAAAAATGGCCTTTTCAACCATCGCCCTCTGAAGTGGTTTGTGTGCAAGCTCTTTTATTCCAATTAGAAACTATTTTACCTCAATCTAGGTATAGATCATAGTTATAACTGTATCAATACTGGGTAGATCAAAGTCTGTTTTGTCAACATGGTTTAGGATCATGACAGCAAAGGTTTTGCTTGAGAAACATAGTGTGGGGGCAAATAAAACACATCTTCTGTAGCCATCCCCCTTTACCAACCCCACCTCCTAACTGGCTAGTCTAGCCTAGGTTTAGGTGTTTCTAGCTCTGTTCAATTAGGCCTGTTCAAGGAATGAAGCGCTCAGGTGAATGCAGGCATTGGCACATCCATTCATGCTCTGATCATTTATCGTCATACCCCACTCTTCACTGTCAAAGTCAAAGTGTTTTATTTACCAAATGCACCGTCTAACACGGGGTCATTCTGAACAGGGAATTCATAGGACTATGTGTGCCCTGGTGGCTCACTGGGCTAATGGTGCACACCACAAAGCCTAGTCCTTGACCCCGCAGCCTGGGTTCGAATCTGGCTCAGGCCTTTCTGATGCACATCTCCCATTCTCTCTGTTAATTTACACCCCTGCTCACAGTAATAATAATTACTAATGAGTGATGACCCTAACAATCTGATTCCCCCTCCAGTCTCTTACCTTATCTCCCAGGCAGAGCGTGGATGTAGGGACACTTTCACTTTCAGGACTGGACACAGTGGAGCTTTCTAAGAATCACAAAGGTCCTCTTTAGCTTAGACACTTTAAAATGCACTGCCGGTGGGGCTTACTGACAACTATTGGTGCTGTGAGGTGACGGTTTGGTTTACCAGGGCTGCTCTCCCTCTCCTCGTTGAGCTCCAGACCTCCAGACACGCCCCTCTCTTTGGACTGGTCCTGGACGTTCATCTTCTCCTTGCTGCTCATCCTGCACACAGAGCTCCTGGAAGACACCAGGCACGTAGACTTAAAAAGACATGTCTAGTGAGCAGTCGACTCAAAACACAGGTCTACAACGAGGATTGTTGATCTCTGGGGTGTAGACGGCGAGGACTGACCGTCGTCTTCTGTTCTGGCCGTTGGGTGCGTTGGACCCTGGAGGGTTCTGTGGGGACTGCTCATTCCGCCACTGCAAGGAGACACATGCTTGTAAATACAATTGTACCGGCAACAGAGATATTGTAGTAAGCATGCATGGTTTGAGATGGGGCCTCAAAGCATGTCTCACATTGGCTTGTTTCTGTGACAGCTCCTCCAGCAGAGATTCCACACTTTCATCAGCCACATCAAACGGTGTCTGACCCTGAGAAAACAGAAGAAAAGATCACAATGCAAATAATGCAAGTTGTTCTATGCAACTGAAAGAGTCTAATATCCATTGGTATTTACGGTATTTTCCTTGACTGTTCGTGCTTAGAACAGACACTTGCAAAAACAGAAATGCTTGTACGTGGCAGGCATTCATTGTCTGCAAGTGGCTGTCCTACTCACCAACAGTCATCAAGAATAGTTCACTTCTAACACGATCAATTGAGGAACCTGGCTAATGTAAAAAGAATTGCATAAGTCTACACCGTTACGGCCATATCAGAGCATCTGTATCAACATAACTGAACAGTATGGGAGTTTAAGCAGGTGAATACTCCAGCTACAGCCCCTCGTCTGTCCGTCTCCCTCACCCCATTGCTGCGGGACTCCATGTTGCAAAGCTGTTCGGCCAGTATGCGGCAGGCCTCTCCCTGGCCCCAGTGTGCTGCAGCGTGGAGGGGCGTCCAGCCATCACAGTCTATGGCAGAAACATCCAGCCCACACTGGCAGAGCAGTCTACAGAACAAAACAGTCTGCAGTCAAAATCAGATAATCAGGCACATAAATGAAATAGAGGCGAACCAAGACAATGCAAATCACTTTACAATAAATAGCAGAAATGTGAGCTCAGTGATAAGGATTGTTGCAGAATAGCAGGTTAAATTGCAGGTCAATACTCATTCTCGTGCAGTCGTTCTCTTATGCTTCATTCATTAATTCATTCATTCATTCAAACAACACTACAACAGTCAGAGAATCTAGGCCAGAGGTACTGACTTGATGGCCTCCAGGTAGCCCTTTGCTGCAGCCACGTGCAGAGGGGTGGCCCCGGTCCGGGGATGTCGGAGGTCTCGTGGCAGACCTTCAGTCAGCCAGGCCCGGGCATCTCTCATGATCTGCTCTTCCTCCAACCGTTTGGCTGCCTCTAAATCCACACCTGCAGACCAGTTTACACACATCAAAGCCATTAAAGCCCTGGAAAATCTAAATATTACAAGTGCATTGATCAGACTAGGAGGACTTTCCAAACTTATACCAGGCAGATAAAGGGAAGTGCTTACTGGCTCTGCAGGGCAAGAGGCAGTTAGAAAAACAACACTTTTGCAATTAGGATTGCAGACTTCCGTTTCTCTGTTCTTTAAAATGCTGTAGCTAGCTAGTTTTCCCTTTGTGCCAGGCCAGCTGCTCACCTTGTCTCACTGTGTATTCCCGTAGGAGGGACTCAGTGGCCTCGTCTTCAGCAATGTCCAGAGGGACATCTCCATCACAGTTCACAGCACAAAGAGAAGCACCCTGCTGGAGGAGGAAACTAAGAGGCACACAACAAAAAGATGAGGAGAAAGCTTCAAACATCACATATTGACTACTGTAAACTACTGACCTCTACTGTCAATGTCAAAGATACTCTCACCCCAACATAACCTCAAACATAAAGCCACAGACTCTACACTTTCAAAGTAGGATTGCAAGCTCAAATTTGTCAGATTACATTTTTATCAAATGTAAAGTTGCCTAATTCACATTCCTGTATGTGTGGGAATTACAGAAATTATATTAGGATAAAGGATTTCACCTCGAAGGATTTCAAGTTTGGAAGAACTAAGAACTGGCAACGGAATTTAAATTCCAATTGATTTGTTAATCTAGCAGAAGCAATGGAAAGACCCCTCAGTTGGATGGGCTTTCCAGTTCCCCCTCTGCCTATGTTGTATTCCTGCGTTACCTGATTTGATCATGCTTTTGCAAAGCATAGCAACAATTTTTGCATTGGTCAATTCGGTAAGACTCTGGCCTCTAAAGCAACACTTCCTCTTATTTGCCAAAAGTGCCTGTGCCTCCAGAGTGCTTTGCCTGCTAGTGAGGTAGTTACATACTCTGTGATTTCCAGGTTCCCACAGGTGGCAGCCACATGCAGCGGTGTCCACCCCTCGCTGTCAACTTGGTTTACATTGGCACCATTGGCCAAGAGAAAGGACATAACCTCCATGCTCCCATCTATACAAGCCTATCGAGAGGGCGACAGGAGGACAATATTATAGTATCCGCATGCTGGGCATACAACGCACACCTCAACCACTGCAAAACTTTACCTGGTGAAGAGCAGTGATTCCATCAGCATTAGCACAGTTCACAACATCAGTAGAGCGCTCCCCATTCTTGCCCTCAGACTCCCTTGCTTCTCTCAGCA
The DNA here is from genome assembly GCA_026901105.3 of Galaxias olidus. NCBI lineage: Eukaryota > Metazoa > Chordata > Actinopteri > Galaxiiformes > Galaxiidae > Galaxias > Galaxias olidus. Next base: position 230,450 of record JAPMUY010003933.1, read on the forward strand.
TCTCCTTGGCTTCTTCTGTGTCTCCACTTGCACACGCAGCCAGGAATTCTGCAGCTCTGTCAAACCGTACAACTGTCCTAAGAAACGAAAAACGGTACATTTCTATAAAGACTCTCGCGTCTCATAATCTCAATATAAAACAGAAAATTAGCCTGAAAATAAAAGGTTAGTTAGGTATATATTCTAATGCCAATGGATTATAATTTGCAAGCACATTATTGTTGTCTACAAAATGTGTTCACGCTTGAATAGTGAATGTAAGCTAATCAACTACTAGTTACATGTTTCTGTTCAAGCACCAATCCTATGCATTCTCCTCTTACTCTTAGCATCCGGTAACTAGTTAGCCTGCTGGCTAGCTAGCTAATTAGACTCGCGTTATTCTGACAAGCAAAATAGTTAGCTCGCTTAGTTATCATACAACGGTCCCAACAACTAAAAATTATAATACCTCCTTTTGAGAAGCTGTCCAGTTGGACCTGGGACTTCCTCGATGGTTGGTTTACTCCGGCTTTCATCCTGAGAATGGTCCTTTAGCGGTTCGTTGTTTACGGCCTCCGAATCCCCTGCTACAGCTAACGTTACTTGCCCGAGATCGCCCCGCCACCTTAGCCTGGGAACAGCCGGTTCTCTGTCGGTGCAAGAACCGGCCCAGCGTTTCAATTGCTCCCGCCGCTTGTCCTTTGCTGTGTCCCCCATTATTATCCAAAGAGGACCCTAAAAAATAATAGATAAATTCAGGAAAAAAGACACACCCTCCATGTGTATACTTTCACTTCCTTGTTCTGGCACTAGTAGTGTAGATGTGAGGCGTCTGGGTATGTCTCTTCGTCGTAGATAAAGCGCGCAAAGCTGCGCAGTCTACGTTAGCTAGTGTTTACGTAATACACACTGTCATCTTATCTGCACGGCCTACATGTTTTCAATTTGGACAGATCGACAATAAATGGGGAACCGAATAGTTTGTCCAGACTATCTGACTTCTCATTTATTTTATTCCTATCCTTGCTTATCGCCTATATTTTTCGATTGAGCAATCAAAATATTGCAACTTGCCTCTGTTGCTTATACTAGTCCTACTATTATTATGCATGATAATATGACCAAACGGTTTTCTAAAGCTTTGTTGTATATTATTATTTTGTTTATTTATACAGGGGTAACCAACTGAGACTAGAAGGTTTCTTTTCCAGAAGTGCCCTACAGAATATATATAAATTACCACATAAAAATAAACTAATAATAAAAACGTGTAACAATATTTACAATACAGTACAATATTTAAGTTTCGACCAATACAAGAACACTTTTCAACTCCCAAACCCATATCCTCCAATACATTGTTAAATTCAACCAAAGTTCAACCAAAGCAAACTGCTCTATTTTCCAAACCTGTTGAACCTTGTTCCATTTATCTGAGGCAAAAAAAAAGTTTTTTTTTTAAAGTTTCTGCTTAGATTTTGGGGCTTTAAAGGGGGATATAGTCCTGTGAACGTGTCCTATTATTGCTGAATTTGTGCTTTGAAAGGAAAGCCAGGTAAAAAGGCAACTTTCCCAGCAATGCCTTGGAAACAAAAATAAGGAAATGTTTTTCTCTCCTATCACTAAGAGAAGACCATCCTACGTTTTTATACATTATACCATGATGAGTTCTATAACTATCCCTAGTTACTATCCCAATACACTGTGGTAAACTACATCAAAAGACTTTAAAATAGATGGGGCTGCATGCATATACACAATATCACCATAATCCACGACTGCCAAGTGGGTTGATTTTACAATTGTCTTTCTGTTTTCAAGGGAAAAGCATGATTTTATGATCCTAACCTTCTCTGTGAGGTCAACCACACAGTCACAGTCTTACATGTCAACTTTTCATCTAGTGATAATCCCAAGTATTTGTAAACTGCAACAATCAATCAATTTGGACTCCTTTTTACGGAGCAAATATGCCTAATAATCAAACTTATTGGCCCTTGAGAAAAGCGTATATTTAGTCTTTGACTCAGAATTAAATGCCCTTTTTGGCATTGCCTGTTCTAGATACATATTTTTTATAAATGTGAAATCGTCACCAATAAAACTGCAAGAAATTAAAACACCTGAAAGACGAGTCAGGTATTCATGGAAACCTAAACGCTATTGCACTTTTTGTAGGCTTGTTTATCAATTTGTGGTTTATTTAGCATACTTTGGTTGAATGTATAGCACTTTGGACAAATCTAATTCATTTTTAAAGGATTGATTAAAAAATATTCATATTCATTCAAAATATTAATGATAACTTTGAGTTTCAAGGAAAGAAAAAAAATTGCAAAATGCATAACACATTATAATTTCCACCGAAATATTTAAGTTGTTGTGTTTCAACTAGATCACAGAAGAGCATGCACATTTTGTGTCAATCAACCCTTACAAAAGAGAATCTTTGTGACAGTTAATTGTAATACATCTTCCTTCATTTAGAAAATTCCTTACCCAGCTTGTAAACATTGCTACACGACCCAAGGGATCAAATTCCACGTTGGTCGTGATAGCGCTGACTTCAGAAGCTTGGTCAACCCCCATTTGAGGTCTGCCAAAGCGATGAACACACTTTTTCAGTTTGCTTATTCAGTTTAAAACTTGCCAACATCGGACATTATAGCCTACTGGAAACAAGTAAGTGAACATATTTATTGAATTTTACATATAAGTTATGTATTTATATCTTATTTTTATCTGTGTCTTTTTTGTGGACATTTGTGACTTTGTAAAATCTATATAGCCTAAAAATATTGTTTAATTCCAAAGTTGTCTCACATGTCATTTTTAGATGATGCAAATTTGTAGAACGTTTTTACAAATTGGATTTAAAAACCATGTTTAGTTTATTTCCTAGCCACTAGTGGGTGCAAGCATGCTTAAACTCGGTTTCAACCCGCATTTGTTAGAACAATGAATTTTAAATTATGTCATCAATTTAAATAGAAAAACAGGTTCAAGCCCGAATTTTGAATCCTTGTTCACGAAGTGGAGACTCCTCTTGTTCCTTCAATTCTACTAACTTTAACTCCTATCAGGATATGTATTATTTACCTCTGTTTGAGACTCCTCTCAGTGCATTTTGTTATTTAACTCTGACCGAGAATCTCATGAGCTTTTCGTATTATTTACCTCTAATTGAGACTCCTCAGCGTATTGTACTTTTTGACCTCTAAACTCCTATAAGCATTTCATATTATTTACCCATAACCTAGACTCGAATCAGGCTCTGACTGTCTGAGACTCTTATGAACGTTTTTGTATAATTTACCTTTAATTTCGAGTCCTATCAGCATATTGTACTTTTTTGACGTCTAAATGAGACTTATATCAGCATTACATATTATTTACCCATAACATAGACTCGTATCAGCCTATATATTTACCTCTGAGACTTTCATCAGCTTATTGTAAATTGTATCTGTAACCTAGACCCCTGTCAGACCCTTGTATTAGTGACCTTCTGGTAAGATTTGCCTATCCTATTACTAAATAAGTCAGGGCTTTGGTTATTGGGAAAGCCAATCGGTCTCATCAATGTCCTCCTGAATATCTGTTCTCCAAGCATTTAATTTACCTAGTGAAGAGGTAATACTATATATGACCAACAAGTTATAATATGGAGATACGTGACCCTTCCTTTCTAAATTTACAAGTGTTATGTCATCCAGTTTTGATAAAGGTGGTATACTCATTGTTTGATCATATTTTGATGGTATATAACTTCTTGACTGTAAATATTTAAAAAAGATATTTTTAGGGATTTGATATCTCTGACTTTAATTGTTCAAAAGAAAGCATAGCTCCATCTGCATAAAGATCCTTAATCTACCTTTTATATTCCATGATCTGAATCCTCCATTCTTTTTACCAGGGGTAAAATGTTTATTACCCCATATTGGAGTAAATTGAGACAAAGCAGGCATGTCACCTATATGGTTGTGGGCATCATGCCAAACCGAAATGGTATTTTTAAGGAAAGGGTTTTTGGTACGTTTCTTCAGTAACTTAATATCTGAGGAATATATATACAGGTTTAACGGTAAATCAGGAATGGAATCTTGCTCGATGTCTACACAACCTAGAGGTGCTGTTGTACAAAAAGAATATGTCGCCGAGGTCAGTTGGGCAGCTATATAATACCATTTAAGATTAGGAAATTGAAGTCCTCCCCTCTCAAAAGGCAGATGTAGTAGTTTAAGGTGGAGTCTAGCTTTCCTATCATTCCAGATTAATTGGACTAACAGTGTATTAAGGTGATCAGAAGGTGTTAGCAGTAGTGGGAGTGTTTGAAAATAATATAGAAATTTGGGTAGAATATACATTTTTATTAAACTTATTCGCCCAACCATAGATATAGGCAAGTTAGACCAACGATTTAGTGTTTCAGTAACTCTGTCTAACAGGGATACTGTGAACCTATTGGGAATTACCATAGGAATGCTAAAAATAGTCCGTTATCTTCATAACTAGAATGCTGGCATTGAAAAAGATCGAAGGGGTTAACATAAGTCCTGGCACGTGGTGAATTAGATCTTACACTGCAAAGTTTTGGTCAGTTGATTTTAGTCATGGTATTGCAAAGGTTTCCATCATAACACTTTTAAATTAAAGGGAATTGTTTTGTACATTTATTGTATCAGAACTATTCTTGTCAGGCACTACTGAAATATGCACATTTATTAGAACCCTTTAACCTCATCAACTTTGAAGATGTCTCCACCCAAAGCAGACGTGTCACACGCCATCCCACCCCACACTCTGAGCCGGCTGGCTCGGGAGTGGCTGGCAGAGGACACACCCAACTTTGACCCGGCAGGAGTGTGTGTTGGGTTGCAGGAGGTGGAGGCCAGGTTGCTCTGCAAATCGCGGCACAGTGTGCTGGCAGGAAGTCCTTTTTTTTCTGCTGTCTTTACTGAGCTGGGCTGCACTGTTGAATGGCTTTACAACGAGGGAACAGAGTTAGGTAGGAACTACAAGCTAAACATGAGAATATTCTAACCAACAAAATTTGTGAAAAGAAAATACAAAAATAGATATATTCTGTAGCACAATGTATAGTTGTTACTAAATTAATTACTTTTTTTGAGTGACAATAGTTCTGTCAAATAAGTTTTTACCTTGTCTGCTTTCATTACCTCCACAAGGTCCAGAGGATGTGACCCACACTGCTGTGGTGAGAGGCCCAGCAAGGTGCCTCCTCCTTGGGGAGAGACCAGCCCTCAACACCTTGGCACGGGCCTCAGGAATCGCCACCCGCTGCTTCCAGCTCCAGCTCATGGTCACAATGGCAAATTGGCATGGGGCAGTCGCAGGCACACGAAAAACCACCCCAGGCTTCCGGCTAGTGGAAAAGTATGCCATGCTGGTGGGCGGCGTGTCCATGCATAGACAGGACCTGAGTGGAATGGTGATGCTGAAGGACAACCATGTCTGGGCATCAGGAAGTATCACAAAGGTAGGCTTCTGTATCTTGGCTTATTAACAGTCCTAAACCCCCTAAAAACAAACAAGACAGTTTATTTTAGTTTAAAACATAGCTTACACATAAATGGAAATGTTTGAGCATGGCGTTGAAATTTCTAGTTTGAAAAGCTGACTTGAAAAGTTAAATGAGAAGGTTTTTGACTAGAGCTATAGCTATGGTAGTATTCACACATGGGTTCTAATTATCACCATGTTCATAGACCAGGCGGTGGTTCTAATCAACACCATGTTCATAGACCAGGCGGTGGTTCTAATTAACACCATATTCATGACCAGGCAGTGAAAGCCGCCCGCCTAGTGTGTGGATTTAGCAGTAAGATCGAAGTGGAGTGTGGATCCAGGGACGAGGCAAGGGAAGCAGCCAGAGCAGGAGCCGACATTGTCATGCTCGACAACTTTGAACCTCAGGTAAAACTGTCAACACAGTGTGTCCGACCATGAATGTTTTCCAAAGATTCTTACAATACTGTCACAGTTATAGTCTCATGTGTATCAGTGGCTCTAATGTCAATAGTCCAGTATGAGTTCGATTTGATTTACTCTGATCTCTCGTTACGTTTCTCAGAAGCTTCATGCTGCGGCCCGGAGCCTGAAAGAGGAGTTCCCGACGCTGCTGATAGAGGCCAGTGGGGGAGTGACTCCAGAAGGCCTGCCACACTACCTGTCTCCGTATGTTGACATCATATCGCTGGGCTGCATAACACAAGGCTGCCCAATTGTTGACTTCTCTCTCAAAGTTCAAAAGCCTGTGGCCTTTTAGGACACTGAAAGGTCCAGTGTTGGAAAGCAAATCCACGTGGTATGGATATATGTATACTTGTGTAATGCATATGTTTTGAAATTAATATTTTTTTTCAGAATTTTATTCTGAATCAATTTGCCGCATAAAGCAGATTTTGTAGGTATTAGTACGGCAAAACAAACCCTGCACACGGTTCCACCTAAACGGACATGGACAAAGCAGAAAAATATCTATGTGCAATGGTGAAAATACTTATTTGAATGGAATTGTGGCCAAGACCACCCCAGAACAGGAACACATGATACCAGTTGTGCTTACTGATTCTGACTTGTAGACAGGTTTACACTGTACTGCCGCTGTGAAACTAAAATAGAAGAAAGAAGAGAAACTAGGTTGTACCTTAATAGTTATTTCCTGAAGCTAGTCTCAAATCGAAAGTGGTCACCACTTAACATTGGCCACTGCCCTTTTTAAGGTAAGTTCTGTTTCCATAATGCAACAAAGGAAGTGAAGGATATAAAAAAGAAAGACTGAAACATCAGTGAATGTGGCAAAAGTACAAAAACGTTATCTGTCTGTCCTCATCCAAATTCAGACCTGTACCCCAACACTGCCAAAAAACTGTCTGTCTGCATTTTACTGTTGATGTCATCTGCTTACCCATTATAGCGCAATCTCACTATGCCTCAATATCTATTACTTGTCTAAGCAGGTATTTAGACAATACTGTAGTTGGTCTGATTCTTTATGTTTAAAGTGTAATGTCAATAAAGGTTTTTTAATTGAATAAGTATAAAAAATAGAAGAAAGAAGAGAAACTAGGTTGTACCTTAATAGTCATTTCCTGAAGCTAGTCTCAAATCGAGAATGGTCACCACTTAACATTGGCCACTGCCCTTTTTGAGGTAAGTTCTGTTTCCATAATGCAACAAAGGAAGTGAAGGATATAAAAAAGCAAGACTGAAACATCAGTGAATGTGGCAAAAGTACAAAAACGTTATGTCTGTCCTCATCCAAATACAGACCTTTACCTGTCTGTCCTAACACTGCCAAAAAACTGTGTCGGTCTGCATTTTACTGTTGGTGTCATCTGCTTACCCATTATAGTGCAATCTCACTATGCCTTAATATCTATTACTTGTCTAAGCAGATATTTAGACAAAACTGTAGTTGGTATGATTCTTTATGTTGAAAATGTTGTGTCAATAAAGGTTTTTTTAATTGAATAAGTAAAAAGGAGGAAGGCTAGGTGATGCAAACACATTTCAGTAAGAGCAAGAGGAACTTGCAAAAGACGGTTTCTTGGTGTGAACTTGGGGGTGAAAAAGTGAATAATTTCTACCACAGCAAGTCTGTGTGGCGGAAACTCCCTTTTAAAAGGAGCCTACAGGAAGCACGGTAAAATGTTGGTGTTCCTCAGTGAAATGACAAATTAACAAGATGTCTGAGCAGAGACTCCTCTCTCTATTATTTTACATTGCAGCCCTGGGTAAGAGATATAATATGATTAAAATTATATTGTAAGAAAATATATTTTTTTATTTCTGTGTGTTTTGTTAGTTTACAAAGATAAATAGGATAGGTGGATGAGGTGGATGTTTCATAGTCATTTAACTGCCTTCAGAAAAATGTATTCGATAAATGTTATCTTTAGTTTTTTACATTCTTTTAATTAAATACTTTACCATTGAATGTATATAATTGTACAGACACATGTCTACCTGTATCTTCAATACCCCTCCAAAGATCAATGTGTAGATGAAAATTTTGAACGACACAGCCTAAACGTTGTGCATGCCTGCAGAGTAAAACATTTAGATTTAAATTTAGTACATTTACTTAACCCTCCTATTATCTTTGGGTCAATTTGACCCCTTTCAATGTTTTACGTCCCTATGATTGGCATAATTTGTTTTGCTTCATATTTAATGACTTTTTCTAATTTAATGGGGACAACTGGTTAAACATAAAATTGACATGATAATATGTTTTTAATGCCCTGTACACATGTTGTACACATCGGTGTTCTTTGGGGTCAATTTGACCCCAGGCTTTTTTAACCGTATAAACATATTTAAAAAAATAAGAATTTAGGCAGATTTGTTCTAGTGGTTGTGGCTGATATTTGAGTCACCATCAAAAACAATTCTATAATCTTCAAAATACTTCCCTGTGCTTTAGGGCCCCAATTTAACATAGCCATGCATTCAGTATGACAAGAACTCCTTAGTTCAAGCCACATTTGGGAGGAGAACACACAATTCCTACAACAACTTTAACATTGTATAAGGGGGGCTGGGAAGGAGTGACGTTTAATTTAATGGTAGATTTATGTAGTACACAAAGAGACAAAGCCTCTGACAAATAAACTCGGTCAACAATTTCAATTACAGTAATTTGCTGAAGGCTTTAATTACTGGGGTCAAACTGACCACAAGGACAAAGGATGTTAGTAAATTTGAAGATAACAGGAGGGTTAACAATGCAGCACATATCTATAGCTTGACATATAGGCATTAGTCATCTAAAATCAACAATATGTTGCAATGCAAGACCTGCCCTATGATGCAACAAATTTGCAAGTGTACGTATTGTAGAGGAGTCGGTTCCAATTTGGTAATTAATAATTAGTGTGTGACATATATTTATGTTGGTTGCCCCACCCTGACCCTTAGAAGACCTATAGGATTTTAATGTTTTACATATGGGGATAATTAGAGAACGACAGAAACAATACAACCTTCTTGTATCTTTAAGCAATTTAACATGCTCTATGCCAAAAAATATTGAATAATATTGAATAATATTGAATAATATTTTTTACTGAGAAGATTAACCTTCAATTTAAAATGTATTTCTGGCAATACCGCTTTGATACCACTTAGGACGGTTTCCCCACCTGAAATTTCTAAACTTTGAATCACCAAAAGTGAAAACATTATTAAACGTAAAAAAGTGACTTATACCAAATAATTATTTCATGGGTTACTGAAATGACTGGATGACACTTACAATTCAAACAACATATTAAAGTATTTAATCTAATGTTATAAAAAGACATATGTTTAAAATACATGTTTGTTACATTTTTCAAGGTAAATCTTTTCATATTTTCTTTATGTATTGCAGTTATCTCAATTTCTTCGGCTTTCAACATTGATACAGAAAATCCCAAAATCTATTCAGGGAAGAAAGAAGATTTTTTTGGATACAAAGTCCTGCAATTCATCTCCGGAAATGAGAAAGGGTATGTTTTTTATAAGAAACATATTTGACATAAAGCAGTTCCAATTGATAGTAAATCCTATTCTGGCTCATACATTTGCTATAAATAAAGATTATTATTATATAGATTACTAAATTGATAATTATTACTATTATTCTGTAAACATAGGTATTGGCATTATTATTAGTAGTAGTAGTAGTAGTAGTAGAATGTGTTTTACTGAGTTTACTCATCTGAATTTCTTGAAAATAACTAATTTCTCAATTAGTAATTAGTCCCAAAATAGCAAATAATATGCCAATCCTCTGAACATAAATATACCATAGCTAAAGAAAGGAAAGCATCAAATATCAGAATGTAAAGTGGAATGTTGGCCTTGTATTGTTGCACTACTAAAACACATGCCCAATAACTTTCTTCTGTGTCAAGTCCAAACCATAAGGAGGAACTAATGAATAATAATTGCTACTCATTGCTATTGCTAAGGTAAGCACAGTAAAATACATCTTGTACCCCATCACCAACAGGGTAATGGTCAGTGCACCCCTACGGCAAAATGGATCTGGAGGAGTCTGTAGATGTGTGGAGAACAAAACAGCTTGCAGCAGTCCTGAAGGTAGACTGTATGAAAGCATACTCTGAACGTCCTGTATAAAGGTTATACTCGGACAGTGCTGCATGTAGACTGTATGAAAGCTATACTCTGACAGTCCTGATGTATAAAATATATACTCTGATTGTCCTACTGTGTAAAAGATATACTCTGACAGTCCTATGGTGTAAAATGTATACTCTGACAGGCCTCATCTGTAAAAGATAACCACTTGACAGTTCTACTGAATGAAAGCTATTATCGGACAGTCCTACTGTTTAAAAGCTGTCCTCTGACAGTCCTGCATGTAGACTGTACGAAAGCCGCCCCGCTCTGTGAGTGTGTGTGGTCTAGCGCTTTGTGTCTGAGCTGTTGTTGCTCCTAGACGTTTCCACTTCACAATAACAGCACTTACAGTTGACCGGGGCAGCTCTAGCAGGGCAGAAATTTGACGAACTGACTTGTTGGAAAGGTGGCATCCTATGACGGTGCCACGTTGAAAGTCACTGAGCTCTTCAGTAAGGCCATTCTACTGCCAATGTTTGTCTATGGAGATTGCATGGCGATATGCTTGATTTTATGCACCTGATAGCAATGGGTGTGGCTGAAACACCTGAAATAAATTATTTGGAGGGGTGTCCACATACTTTCGTCCATATAGTGTATCTCATTGTCATAAAATAATTCCACATAAATGTAATCATATTTTAAAAGAAACCATGTGCCTCTGCTACAGATTTTTCTTTCCGAAATGATATCGGATCAGTCAAGTACATTGGACTTTCGATGGCCAAAGGATCAAATAAAAACTTTACAGTAAGATTGTTATTAGCAGTATGACTTTTCACTAACAATGGAAGTCTTTAGGCAAGTTAAAAAACAAATCTACTTGAGTTGAACCAATTCCGTAAAGTTAATTTATAATGCTTTATTTAGGTTTGCAGTCCCAGCCTAGCACATGAGTGCTTTGGTAACTCCTATCTAAACAGCATGTGCTACCAGTTTGACAACCAACTTCAGATTACTTCACATTTTACACCTGCCTTTCAAGGTAATTAAAAGAGGGCAGTGCGTTTTGAATACTGAAAATAAATACCTACATTAAAATGCATATTGCCATATGGTTCAACTTGTTTTTTCAATCTCATGTTTCCATTAGAGTGTACAAAGAAACCCGTGAACCTGGTTTTTCTTTTCGATGGATCTGAAAGCATGACAACTAAAGATTTTGAAAAGAACAAAGATTTCATTCTAGGCATGATGGCATTTCTCAAAAACTCTTCAATCAATGTAGGTTCCACATTGAATCACTATAATATATTTTCTTATGTTGCAGTCAAATACCAATCCTATCTCGATTTCTAACTTGATTGCTATGGTCTGATGACACTTCTTTTATCTTTAAAGTTTGCTGCAGTTCAGTTCTCCACCAACGCCCGCACCGTTTTTAACTTCAAGCATTACAAAGAGGGGAATGCCTCCAATTTACTTCGCAAAGAAGTGCATATGAAGGCTCTCACCAACACATACAAAGCCATAAACCATGTCCTGTAAGTGAAAGCCAAAGATGGAAACAAATATTTTTTATATTATCGTATATTAAGGTGACTATATTTAAAAGATTCTATATCAACCTTCTCAGAAATTGGATTAGACTATGGCAATGTAATCTATATTTATTTTGGTTGGTTTATAATAAAAAAAAAAACGGAAAAAAACTCTAAAAATGTTTTACTTGGAACTGAAAATAAGTGAGATGTGAAACCAGAATGCAACACTTTTTTTTTTTTTTTTTACCACCGCAATGTTTTGTGAAAGGCATGCATATCCATAGCCTGCCTGAAGCCATCACAGTTTAACATACTGTAAGCGCACTGACGAGATCTATGTAATCCATTACATTTCAGGACAAATTTGTTCGACATCCAAAGTGCTGGGGCCACCACAGATGCAATAAAAGTCCTAGTCATAATCACAGATGGAGAGCCCAGTGAGAATGATAAGAAATTTAATTCCATCTCCAGAAGTGATAATAAAACCATAATTCGCTTTATCATTGGAGTAAGTCACCAATCTGCATTACTGTGCTAAATGTGACATAGAAAAAAAACTTTATTTTTATCACACTGCTGTCTCCTAGGCAACAATAAGTAATATTGAACAAAACATATTTTCCTTGATGTTGCAAATTCATATAACAGATTTTCCCACATGAAGATATTAAACAGAAGCCAGTTTTGGTAGACAGTAGAACTGTTAAAATATTTGTACTAAATATAGCTTCATAATTCAAGCAATATTGCGATTGGCAGGTCAAAGATGTTTCGATACAAAAACTACAATCTATGGCATCAGAGCCAAAGACCAACAACACTTTCCATATAAAGGACTACAATGGACTGACAGGAATCATTTACAACTTTCAGAAAAAGATCTTCAATATTGAAGGTACTGAATCTTTAACAATCTCTGTAAACCTTATGTTGATTACACACCTGTGACTGTTTTAGTGATCATACTTTTCAACGTAGGCTCCAAAACTGCCCTGGCTGGAAACCTTAATGCAGAGATGTCTCAAACTGGATTCAGTGCCATCTATCACAAGGTACAAATTCTGACGTGGCAAAAAGTTAATAAGAACAACTAAAAATCTCTTGTAGTATCTAAACTGGTCCACATGTACCGCAACAGGATGTCCTGGTTCTAGGATCAGTGGGATCCAACAGCTGGCGTGGATCTCTTTATGAGACGGACGGCCCCAAGTTGGAGGGGAGGGCCATACACGACCCCAAACTGGTGTCAGACTCTTACATGGGTAATTTTCTTACACAATGGTGAGGTAGAACATTCCATATTAGGCATTTTTTGGGCTGACCGTACTGTATCAGGGTTACCAACTCCTAATTCAAACTATTTCAAAGTCTACTCTTAGGAACTGTACTGGTACAACAACTGTTTTTATGTTGTAGGTTACTCCGTTGCAGCTGGTGAGAAGAACAAGGAACCTATTTATTTCACAGGTGCGCCAAGATCCAATCATACCGGACACATTGTGCTCTTTATCAAATCTAACAAGACCTGGACAGTGAAGGATAGAAAAGAGGGAGACCAGGTTTGTAATGTTAACAATTTAATGTCGTTAAGTGTATACCAAATGTGAGCAGCGATCAAAAGATTAATTTCAATTGTATTATGTTGAAATTAACTGGTATATTATTTTCAATGCTCAGATTGGATCCTACTTTGGGGCAGAGTTGTGCACTATGGACATTGACTCAGACAGCGACACAGATTTCCTGCTGGTGGGAGCGCCAATGTTTCACCAGCCTAAAGAGAGGAGAGAAGGTCAGATCTATGTCTACACACTGAATGACAAGGTGGGCTTTGACAAGGCTACTAGGACTATCGTTTCTGAGCCTTTTAGTTAGGATCATGTGGGAACGAGGCCAAGCCGCTTCAGTACTACATTCAGTGTCTGTTCTCACAAAAGAGCAAACGATGTAATAGAAACATGACCTCTGTCTTCACCCAAAGCTGAAGCTGAGCAGCAAGCTGAATGTCTCTGTTCCATCGCGCGGGAGGTTTGGTGCTACCATCTCCTCTCTCACTGACCTAAATGGAGACGGTTTGACAGACGTGGCTGTGGGCGCTCCACTTGAGGCAGAACATAGAGGGGCAGTTTACATCTACCTTGGTGACAAACACACAGGGATACGCCCCACCTTTAGTCAGGTCAGGACGACATTAAAGGAACACCTTGGATGTTTTAAAAGCATTTTTGAACCACCGTCTTTTAGCTTCATAGTTTAATAACAAAACAAAATCCCAATTTGGCAACCAAATAAGGATGGTTTTGAATTCCCTGTGTGAGGCAAATAAACATGCCAATACTTCTTGTAATTGCAGAGAATATTGGCAGAAGCTTTCCAATCTCAACTGCAATACTTTGGTCAGACACTTGATGGGAAAATAGATCTTGGCAATGATGAACTGACAGACCTTGTAATTGGATCCCGTGGACGAGTCATTGTCTTGAGGTAAACACAAATTGTTATACTTTCATCTTACCTCAATCTCAGTGGTGAATCAGTTTAATGAGGATTGTTTCTGTGGTTTCTAGGTCCCGGCCAGTTCTCAGTGTATCTGCTGATCTCCACTACTATCCCTCAGAGATCAGCACTGACAACTTTAATTGTGTAGGAAACATGCATGCTTTACCAATGGTTAGTTTAACCGTCTGCTTTAGTATGGCAGAGGCAACAAGGAGCAAAGCAGGTAAGACCACAGCAGTGGGGACTAGTATTTACAAAGAATGACTGGATTGTGGCTTTGACCTTATAGCTAGTTGAACAATAAAATTTTTTATTGGAACTTATCAGTATAATTTAAGACTATAAGAACCAAAAGACAAACTACGGCTGAACCGTGGCCAAAAATCTACGTTCTCCTTTTTCGTTGAATCTTTCCAGGGGCACTAGATAAAGGACTGAACATATCGTACACACTAGATGTGGATCCAGTAAGAAAAATCAAACGAGGCTTCCTTAGCGAGACAGGCAAAGTGGCCAGAAAACCTCCATCTAACGTGACGCTTACGGACAAGCAAACGTGCTTTAACCACTCAGTTTACATGCCAGTACGACAAGATCCCTATTGCCGTGCATAGTAGACTACTCAAGGACAAAAATAAGGCACACAATAATGAAAGCAAAATATAAAAGCATATATCCTGAAAACCGGTGTATTGTTTTCTCTTTTCAGCCGTGTGTGATGGACACTTTATCTCCCATTGTGATCCAACTTAATTTTTCTCAACTTGACACAAACAGCTTCACAGGCATTCTGAATGTTGACAGTAACACTCAGGCCATGGTCGAGGTTAGTAGAATCATTTAAAACATTATCACATAATTATTTTGCATTCTTTCCAACAATTTTTTTTTTGCAGGTTCCATTTAAAAAGAACTGTAAACAAAATGAATCTTGCGTGGCTGAACTTGAAGTGGACTTTAACTTTGTGTATGTACCTTTTGATCAGTTTGCAGTAACGACAGCAAGTCGTCATTGGTTTGACCTAACATTATTGTCCCTTTTTAATCAGCACCTCAACACTAATAGTTGTGGATCAGAGTTACTTCAATTTGACTCTAACACTGTTGAATCATGGAGATGACTCCTACAATACCAGTCTGACTCTCTACTACCCCCCTAGCCTCTCCTTCTCAATGATGTTTCTTGAAAAGGTATTTAACAAAATTAGCCAACCAAAACAGCCTACGATCTATATGACATTTTATTTCCTTTGATAACAGCCCTTAAATGTTTGCAGCAGTTGACCAACATTTAGATCTGATCAATTAAATTGCCTGATTTGGGGGTACGCCCATAATGTTTTGCTACCCTAAATCCTTACACATTCTAAGTCATGTTTGTTGAATTGTCACAAAAAGTCGTTAGTATTTGTGATCATGTAAAAATACCAGTAACTAATAATTCGTAACAAAGTGAACTGCCTTGGTACAATGAAGCTGCGACATTTCTCTCCTTCCTGTGATACTTTCACAATTGAACTCTCACTCCTACTCAACCATGCCGTCTTCATTCAAGGACATACTGTAAATATGAGCTTTTTTATCCCTTTACGACAGGCTACAAGGTCAACTTTGTATAGCTGTAATGGTCTGGAGGGAGTTTTAGGCAGAACCACATGTGCTATCAACCTTCCGGTCTACCGAAGCGGATCTTCTGTGAGTCATAAGGGCGATGAACTTTGGCTAACATTTGAATCCTCTTGTTGAACTTTTACTTCGAGTTTTGTTCAATTTATTTTATTTGACATTTAAGTCTTTGGCTATGGTTCTTTACAGGCAATGTTTAAGAGTTCCTTCCTCATTACAAGTACAGACAACTGGAATGACACAATATCAATTGGCATTACTGCTGAGAGGTAAGCGTGAAAACATATTCTATAGCAATTCTCTTTGTTGTGATAATGTGATTCAAGTTCATAGACGGTACAAAACATTACACATTATCTAACTATACCTCTACTGTATATCAGTAAACAAGCAGACATGTTCGGTGTAATCTCCCTATACTGACTCAGGTCACAAAGATGTGGAATCTATCAGCAATAGAGGAAGGTAAAGGCTTTAGGTTCAATCAGAGCATCGTTCTTTGTTAAACGTTTGGCCATATTTTGTCAACGTGCAGGAATGTGGGAATGGCTTTTATTCTAAATACATAATATAAAATAAATTGAATCTTCTAGGGGGTAGGCAAAAATGTATCATAATCGTATACAATCTGTGTAACAAAGTCCTAACGGAGCCAACAAGACAGGAGACCCAAATGCGAACAAAAAGAGACTGAGTCAAATGGATAGGTTTCAAGGTTTCTCTAGTACTCACGACAGGGTTCAAACAATAATGGAACAAGGGACAAAGCAAACGCAGGACTTAAATACAAAACAAAACGGGTGCTAATGTGCCCGTGACAATCTGGTATTAAAATCAAAGCTAACTAACTCTAGGAAGGAGCACTAAGCTGATTTTCTTTGAATGGGCGATTCATGGAGGGATTTGCTTGGATTGCACTTGTGCCCCCATGAAAAATTTGCTCACCCTTAACAGTGCCACATAGTCACAGTCCTGTATAGGCCTTCTGCTGTTCTCTGATATAAAATTCAATTGCTATTCTTTTATATTATAGAAACGAATCCACAGTATCAATTTAACAGGAGCATTTTTTTATATACTGAACATTTTAAATTTTCCTGTGACTCTCCAAATAATTATTTTCAAAAATGACCCTTCCTGCACCCAGTCTTGTGCTAGTGTAGTGGCTAGGTGTACTGGATGTCCTCACGTTTTTTACACGTTTCCTAAAAGGTGCCGAGATTAAAGTCAGAAAACATAACAATGCAACATCTTTATTTGTGGAATTTGTGTTTATTTAATCATCTACTTTTGTATTTTTTTCTTCTGAAACAGTGATAATGAAAACTTCACCAGAAATATAATGATGAAATCCATTCCAGTTCAATATGAAATTGACCTGGCAGTTCAAGTGTAAGTATTTTAAGTAAAAAAAAGAAATTGAAGATTGTTAATTGAAATTACATGTCTGCTCTCATCTCTACACATAGTTTGTCTTACTTGAATTCGTTTTAGCAAATAATTTAAGGCATTTCAAATCAAACCATTTATTAAAGAAAAATGTTATGGTTAATCAATCATGATTGTGTAAAAGAAATCAATCATCATTATGTTTAGATACAAAATATAATATTCACGCTCATTTAAGTATGCATTGGGTGACTAAATGTAACTTTCTTTCATGCAGACATGATACTAGCATCACATACCTCAACTTTACTCTGGAGGATAACAAACCCAAAATTCTAGACAATGTGTATGAGGTACATTAACGCAGCATAATCTACTCATTCACTCTCAAGATTAAATACATTATTTTGAGTAGAGACTATAAAAGGAATGTTAACACAAGATACAATCATGCATACAAATAAAAATTGACCTGCTTAATTATTATTTACAGGTGAAGAACTTTGGTTTTATGCCTGTTCCTGTTACAGTCAGCTTCACTATCCCAACAGCACTGGAGCATACATTTGAAATGAGAGACTATCAAGTTTCAGCTTCAAAGGTAATTTTACAGGCCATCTTGCAATTACACCAGTTTTCTGTTTACATATTTTTTTCTTAAATTTTCGTTTCCTCCATCGTCTAAGAATGAAACTCAATGCCGATCCACCACAAGTGCAAGTTTAGAGGTGAGTAAACCAGGCAAAAATCATTGGCTTTCCAGATATAGTCAAATTTCATATGTTACAAAGAAAGAAAGATGGGATTAACACTAACTGCATTGATTATATTGCAGTACTGCTCTCCAGACAAATACTGCAAGTCCATTGAGTGTGAAAGTTTCATGTTGGAGAAAGGCTCCACTGTTCAATTTATTCTCTCTGGAAATGCTGTTTTTCGGGACCTTAAACAACATGCAAAAGTCAGTATGGAACACACAAAAACAAACTGACAGCACCATTCATAAGAAATAATGACTAATGCTGTCATTATGTCCCATTTATCAGGATTTATCTCTGACTAAACATTTCACTGGAGATGGAGCAGTGGTTAATTTTAAAAGTTTTGTACACCTTACTTACAACAAAACACGTTATGTCCAGGCATCCAGTGAACAAGGGGTCAGTTTACAAAAATACACAATCATGTTTTATAGGCAGTGCTTTAAAATGGATTAAGGCCTTCATATGCTAGATTTAATGCTTTTTTTTTTGCAGGATAAGAGCAACTATGATCATTTTCATCGAGCACAGGTAAGGGACATTTCAGAAAGTTTAAGGATATTATTTTTCAACAATAAATTGCTGTGGGAACCATTTAAACAACCTCATATTAAATGTGAAACAAAACTGAATCAGTCTTCAATGTTTTATTGAACAGATTGATGTCCGTGCAGAGTTTATCTTACCCCCCAATACAAAGCTTATTATAGGGACAGGAGTTGGAGGAGGACTTCTTATTCTCACTCTCATCACAGTGTGCATGTTTAAGGTACTTGCCGAATTTGCCAGTAGCAACGTTTGATAGTTTATGTATTCTTATATCTTTACTTCAAAATGTTTTGTCTCTTCAAAGATGGGCTGCTTCAAGAGAAAAAGGCCATGTGAAGAAGAGATTGACATGGAATTGACCGACTACCCTCCTGCTGAGCCTGAAAAAAATATTACCAATGAAACAGTGAGCCAGGAATGCCAAAATGTTAAGACAGCAGAGGCAAAACCACTCCTTGCTCCGAAGGAAAACGGTACCATCTCAAATGGCAGCGAGGAAAATGGATCAACGCACCAACATGCAGACACCACTTAATCTTATTACTCCAATTCTTAAATCACCACTGGCTCTCAGTGTCCAAGAATTGATTTTAAAATATGGTTTCTCACCTACAAGTCACAAAATAATTTGGGACCAATATATTAGTCATGCTAATACAGTATGAACCCTCTAGACCCCTCAGGTTATCTTGAATGGGTCCCCTCACCATTCTGAGTTAAAACCGAAAAAGGTGAAGCAGCCTTTAGCTACTAAATAGCTGGAACCAACTTCCGCATGATCTGAGACTCCAAGTCTGACTACTTTTTAATCCAGATTAAAACCGTGTATGTCCTCTATTGCATTTGGCTGAATTGATCCTTCTTATCACAATGATTTTCGATCTTTCTTGGTCTTTTGTTCTGCGTACCTTGTGTGTGAAATGTGCTATACAAATACATAAACATTGTGTAAAATCACGTTTTCAATTATTCTGTTATGCTATCATAACACGTTTTTGTTATAATACAATAGTCCTACTGTACAATATTTTTCTCAATGTTTTACCACATCTATGGGATCATTATTGTAGCAAAACTATTTGCAAATGCGAGTGGAGTTATATCTGTCTGGCAATCCTTGCATGCAAATCAGATGGACAAATGTGTATTGAGACTTGTGAATGTGTACAGGAACCTCCAAATGTGTATTCCGAATCTGTGTATAAAAATATCCGCCTGAATTCAGATTTGCAAGTGTATAAGATTTGTATGTGTAGACAAATCCAGAAATATACGTACATAGAATGAAAATTTTTTAAAATAAATTAAAGACCAACAGAAACTAGTAGTAGCACGCATTACGTAAATCATTTTCTGGGAATATTTTTATTTAACTCGCACAGACAATTTTATGAAATGTCAGAATTCTAATCAAATTATAATTGGTGCAGCAATTTTTCATTAGTACACCTCCACAACTTGTGAAGGCGATGTCAGGGAGACTGTGCATTGCGGAAACATCAGTCCCATCAGAACGAACCTTCTCAGAACAGGGCAGGCAAATAACAGAGACGAAACAAGATCAGTGTCGTGGATCCAATCTTTACCCACTCACGAACATAAGTAAAATAGAACACAATAAGACACAGACACAGAAATGGTTGGGATCAAATACTATATTGTTGTACAACAAACTTGTAAACACAAGTTAACCAGATTAAAGTTTGATACAAGTATTTTACCAAGATAGTACTTCTGCAAAGGACAAAGTTCGTTTGCAAAAGGATCATACTCACACAACGTGTAAGACGCTGCCCGAAGGAGAATGATAACTAAACCTAAAGTCTGCTGTCTTATATCTACATCCATAGAATGCAAGCCTTGCTTTTTCCAGGCTGCAACAGGTGTAGTGAAGTTAGAAGAATGCAGCTTAAAGGTTGGAATACTAATGTAGCCTAGAGGTTAGAACAGTAACCTCTTGGAAGCTATATTCAGCTAAAGGGTCGTTAAACTTATGATTAATGCCTTGGTTCAAAAAGCTCGTTCTACAATAGATTGCATTAACATCAGCTCCTCTACGTTCAGTTTTCTGTTATGCCAATCTGCCCTAAAGACAATGTTTCACTGTTAACATACCAGTGTAACTCTGAGCATTTTTTTGGTTGAAAATACGACTACACCCACCCTTTCATTGAGGTAAAGGGTCGGTTCGCCATCGCTGAAGCAAGTCCACTTGTGACTAGTCTACGCACACAGCCTTTGGCTCCATATTTATTACATTTTATATGAAACATTAAATGCGTTCAAATGATGTCTTCGTTTAGACCATATTTCGCCTTTTTAAATTCAAAGAAAAGACTTTAAAATAATCAATATCGTCCTTCTTCCAAGCTATAAATTAAAACTTATAAAAATGATAAACAAATGTATGTTTTGTGACACATTGATGTTGGACCCATATTTCAGCTGGTTTAAAAAAGGGCGAAAAGAGGTCTTGGACGTCCACACCTGATATCTATCATTTTTCAACTAGAAATCAACGTTGAAATTAGGTCTTGTGCTCACTGGGCTGTTGGATGCTGCTGTTTTGCACGTTGAGATTTATTTGTTATTTGTTGTATGGCACACCATGTTCTGATGAGTGTTGATATATTTTCTTAATAGTTTGTGCTTTAACGTTATTTATGGTTTTAGATTGTGTAAAATGTGATTGACTTGAATACACGTCACATATACCAATCATGTAATCCACCAAGCACTACGTAACGGGTCAGTGTTTGATGCTTTAACGTTATTTATGGTTTTAGTACAAAACATTGTGTAAAATGATGGTATATTGTAAATGACAAGGTTTGGTATGATTACATTGTGACAGAGACTAGCAGTATAAGCAACTCACGACAAAGGCAAACTGGATTTATTTGATAGTTACATGGCTATGAACCCCGCCTACATTTTATGGTACCCGTTTCCGGTGGACACACAAAGCAGATCTAGGGTTAGGTACTGGTTGGAACGGTTCTATTGAAGGGTCAAACTCATCATCCAATACTGTTATATTCTCTATCCTTTCTGTCATCCACCAAGCACTGTGTAAAAAATAAAACATATGTGAACGGGTCAGGCATAATATTTAAGATTGGGGTAACAAGCCAGCTCACCAGTCATTAAACAGACTCTAGTATCAACAATGACCCTAAAGTTTAAAACACCCAATTTAGACAACCTGGCCTTTTTTTAAAGGGCATAGATAATTTATATAAAACAGGCTTTTATTCAATGAGAATGCTTCATCATATGGGTTACGATAAACCAATCTGGGTTAAGACAGGGATTAAGCCAAGTCCTAGATTCAATGGGCAATCTCCATTGACAGTGAGATTTAGTCTAGAACTAGGCTTAATCCCTGTACGGGAAACCGGGCCTTAGTGTCCTGGGCCACAGCAATACAATGCTTGCATCACATGGCAGTTTTTTGTGCAGTAATTCAAATAAAACCTGGTGTGTGGACATTTAAAATATCATGGCTGTAGGATGGTTCCTTAAAAGATGTGTGAATATCTTTTGTTGCATTTTGACTAGGTTGTCATAATTAAACAAAATACTAGTGATCTGTGCAAATAATAATGTGGATATGCTAGACCTGAAACAATGGTTGGTATTTATATGACTAGGGACTTAAGTTTAGCTGGTTCACAATTTGTGTAGTCCACAGCCTATCATGTGCAGAGAAGACCTCTTAATGAGTAAATTACCAAGAGATTTCCCAAGTCCATTCCCTGTCAGTCATAGTGATTTCAAGACATTATTGTCCAAAGGGAGATGCCGTTGGGTCAAAGGTTTTAAAAAGGTTCTTCAACTTGTTTTCATTTACTTTACTTGTACATGGTGTAGGTCCAGATAGATTCTTCGGTGCTAGTTTGGACTGAGGCCGTCTCATGAGTGCCATTGATTGAACTGGCAGGCTATGCAAGCCAGGGGAAGACAGATGGGCAGTCGTACCTGCCTTCCTGGAG
Source organism: Galaxias olidus (assembly GCA_026901105.3). Lineage (NCBI taxonomy): Eukaryota > Metazoa > Chordata > Actinopteri > Galaxiiformes > Galaxiidae > Galaxias > Galaxias olidus. The sequence continues at coordinate 252,896 of JAPMUY010003933.1, forward strand.
GAAGGTTGTTGTACCTCTGCTGGGAGGGGCTCTACCACAGTTCTCTTAATGCACAGGTTGCGAGGGGCCGAGGGAGCGGAGGACGGAGAAGGTTCATGGAGAGGAAGGAGTAGGTTGGGTTGGAGCAAGAGTGGGCGGTCAGGACCAAATGGTGACGATTCTACAGGAGACTTCAAATGATTTTTGTTCAGACCATTGAGCCCCGGCTCTTCTTCTTCCATCTCATTCCTCTTTCGCTCTTCTCCCCCTTCTGTCCTTTTAGTGTCTCGCTCTTCTCCGACACACGGTTGATCTTGAAGAGTGCATATTGTGTCCTTTCTGGCATCCTCATTGGAGTCAAGGGAACTGTTTTCTGAAATGAAAGATCAGTGCTGAATATTACAAGAAACGTAAATAGCATTGTTCAAAATGTATCAAACGCGTGAGCCAATGCTACAGACATACAGACTCGGCTACAGCTGCTAGTTTGAAAAGCAGTGCTTATCATTTATTACGTTTTTCTGCTTTTAAAACGTAGAATCCAAAAATGAGACCAGCGTTCACTGGTTGTTAAGGATGGATATGTCTTACACTGTTAATACAGACAATACAACAGAATATACCACATCATTAAAGCGGTTTCAATGTTTTAAAAAAAAGGGGTTAACATGATGGAAAGAGACTCTATACCTGTTAAGTTATTACTCCAATTTTTTATCTCATTCGCTCGTTCCAGGTGGCATGGTCTCAGACGACAAAAAAGGGTCTTAAGAATCGAATTTGTTCCAGTTGGCTTTGAAGACGCTACATTAGAAGGGAATTAAGAAACCGTAGGGTTAATCAAAATAGACAATTGGTGATTGCAATGTCAAGCAGCAATAACATGATAAAGCATACATAAGTTTATTGAAGATTCTGGCATCAGCTGCTTTTCCAGGGAGCTCGAGGTATTTGGTTTAGTCAGAGGTACTCCTGTGGAAAACTCCTCAATGAGGGCAGCAAAGAGGCTATGAAAGGGTTTGTCCGGAGCTTTACTGGAGCCATTCATACCCTCAAGGGAATCAGACAGTTCTTCCTTTTTGCTGGCAGGAGGATGATCAGGGAACATTGACTTCGGAAGGGTGGTGGTGAGGTTTTGACTACTGAGGCCTGCAAACAGATTCTGAAAAGGGTCATGAAATGGCCTGACTGTGTGGGGATCTTTAATCTGGTAGTCCTTGTTTCTTGAGTTGTGAATAGCAGACTGAGCTGGCTCCAATCGGCCCAAATCTTTATTTTTGAAAATATTTGCTTTTTTCTGCACACTGCAAGGTTGAGGAGGACAGGTTTTGCCGATCGGTCCTGCAAAATGATTGTGGAAGGGTGTTTCAATAGACATTACCAGTCCAACTGTTCTGTTAAAGTCAGCAGAACTTGGAGTAGGCTCTATAGACTGAAATGAGTCTTGCTTGTGGCCCAAGCTCTGGCTGACGAGACCAGCAAAGAGCCTATTGAAGGGTATCTTAGTGGGCTTTAGAACCTCAAGTGTTCCGGCAACTGATTTAAATTCTGGCTCAGGAGGATCATGCTGTTCCTTTGTAGACGGAAGGTGTAAAGGGCTCTGGCCAACAGGTGGTCCTGCAAAAAGACACTTGAAAGGAGTTTTAGCAGATGTTCTGGATTCATGTAAAGATTGAGCAACATTTCTTATGCGGTTTGCAGAGCTTGAAGAAAGATCAGTGCTTGCTTGAGGGCAGAACAGAGTTCTAGGGATTTCAAAAATTGACTTCGCAGGATGCCGAGATGCATAGACTTTACTGATAGGGCCCGTAAAGACCCCACACAAACGGTTATCCTGTGGCTTTTTAGATCCCAATACGTCATCAGAATAAGGAACTTCCTTATGGTCTGAAAAGCTTGAAGGATTAGGAGGTACCCTCTGCAAGATGGCATGGTCACTGGAGACCTGGGTAATTGAGCTGCTCGAGAGGTTAGAGAAAGAGTCAGGTTTTTGTGACAGCACAGCTTCAACTGAATAAGACACCAGCTCCTTGCTGCAATGAGTACTTGAAGGGTTATTAAGGGACATCATGGAGTGTGCAGTAGGAGGTAGTGCATCCTCCTCAATAAGGTTAGTCGATTCCTCAGCCTTAGACAATGGGGTGGTAACTCCATCAGAAGGCGGCTCTGAGGGGCATGAGCTGTTGTAAAAATTGGGCCTGCAATACAGAAGAGAAAAAGGGTGTTCAAGTTCTACAGTCTAATCCTTGTGACTACCTGGTTTCAATCGCCAACAAACAAACAAAACTGGCAATATAAATACATCAGCCATAACAAAAGGTTAGAAAATATGAAAAATCTCAGCAAGCTCCACGGTTAATAAAAACAAAACTCTACCTTAGAGGATTAAACTGTATGTCGTCGAGAGGTTTTGGTTTCCCAGGTGAATTCTTGGTCTGCTCTGTGGTTAGACTCTCCTCAGTGCTTGCTGGCTGATGCTCGTCAATTGGTTGATCCTTTGTCTGTTCTTTGTCTCTCTGTAAAGCCTATAGAGAATAAACAATTCCCTTCAAAGTCACCCACATATTCAATAAAAAAAAAGTGTACACATTCTCAAGAATGGGATGGGAACATACAAACCCCCTCAAGTAGTTTACTTGTCAGGTCTGTCAAAGGCTCATGGGAAAATCGGCACCCGTCTGCTTGGAAACACTTGCCTCGTGTATGATAAAATTTGCAGGGGAAGGTCTGTGGCACCTTTATTAAGGAGAACTCAGAACCACTCGCTTCAGCAGAAAAAAAAAACCATCAAGCGTGGGTCAAACTAAAAACATAATGCTAAAAAGGGGTCTTTCAAATATTGTCAGTAAATTCATACTATAGATACAAATACAAAAGAAAGAATGTACTTGGAATGTTTCAATGGAACCAAACAAAATCATACAATTATTTAATAAAAAGTGAATTTCACCAAAATCAAGGTTATTATTATTGGCACCTTTAAAGATTATTGTAAATACCATCTGTCAAAACTAAACCAGGAATTACATTTCAATTTAATCGAAGTCTTAAGGAACTATTTTGAGCTATTACATCCCTTTCTGTTTCACTAGGGTATAGGAATGTAACGATACCAGAAATGTAGTAGTCGATACCAATACCAGTGAACTTTCACGATTCCCAATACCCAATTCGATACCATGGTAAAAAACAAAACAATAAATGAAATCCCATATGCTTTAACATACACTCTTTTTCTGGAGTGATTGCCTATATATAGGCCTACTTGTTCTTTTCTGAAATTTTCATTTGAGTTTGTGGTAGCTTACAGCAGGGGAGCCAAACATTACCGATTGAGCCAAACACTTTAAGGATTGCGAGAAAACATTACAGGTGTTCACTCGGGGGTTCTTTCAGCATTGGAAAATTTAGCTAGGAAAAAAATGGGGTGAAAGAGTACCGTAACATTTTTTTTATTTTGTCATTGACTTGGTACCGAAGTATTGGTTATTGTGACATCCCTACTAGGATATACATATTAGGTAACACACATGCAATATCCCTTTGTCATCCAACACCATGAAGAAAACAAAAGAACAAGCAGCACAAAAGAGACAGATGGTTGTAGACCTTCATAACTCTGGTAATGGCTACAAGAAGATACAAAAATTGTCAGGGCAATTAAAAAGATTCTAAAGATATGGTACAGTTGAAAACCTCAGGGGAAGAGAACGCATATGCATTTTGCCCCCCATGATAGGGAGGAGGAGGAGGAGGGAGGGAGCAAAAAAAAAAATCCCCAAGAATCACATTAAAGAGTTGCAGGCCTTGGTGGCGTCTTGGGGTCACCAGGATTCAAAAAGCACCATCAGACGTCACCTCCACAACCACAGGCTTGTTGGAAGGGTTGCCAGAAGAAAGCTTTTTCTGACCCCAAGACACAGAAGAAAGCGCTTGGAGTTTGCTAAACAAAATTTAAATTATGACTGGAAGAAGGTGCTCTGGTCAGATGACACCAAAATTGAAAGTTTTGGTCAGATACAGCATTGGCATGTTTGGCGTTGAAACAGAGATGCATACAAGAGGCACCTCATACCAACGGTGAAATATGGTGGTGGGTCAGTGATGTTTTAATTCCAGAGGTCCAGGTGCACTGGTTAAGCTCGATGGCATAATGAATTCCACGAAGTATCAGGCAATTTTGGCAGATAATATTGTTGCCTCTGCCAGAAAGCTGAGAATTGGCCATAGGTGGACTTTCCAACAAGACAACCCAAAACATACCTTAAGATCCACACAGAAATGGTTCTGTGACAACAAAATCAATGTTCTGCAATTGCTATCTCAATTGCCGGACCTTAATCCAATCAAAAACCTGTGGGCTGTGCTAGAAGGCAGTTGATAAGCGCAAATCCAAGAATGTGATGGATGTTGAAAGGATCTGCATTGAGAAATGGTAAAAATCCCTCCAGATGTGTTTCTTAATCTTGTCAAACATTATAGGAAAAGACTCCATGCTGTTATCATTGCACTAAGTGCTAAATGAGGGGTCCCAATAATTCTTAATCCGTGATTTTGGTGAATTTATTTTTTTTATTTTTTATTATTGTATGATTTTTGTTGGTTCCATTGAAAACATTCATAAAGTATATTATGTCTCACGTTTGTATTTTGAGTATATGTAATATATATATATATATATATATATATATATATATATTTTTTTTTTAGTATTGTGTGTTCGTTGCCAGTTAGGGGTGCAAATAATTTGAGCCCACTGAATGCAGTACATTTTTTTGGTTGAAGGATATTATGCATGTATGGGCAGCACTCCCCTTTAGAGCAGAATCCCTGGACATAAAATTTGCACACTGCTTTAATCATGTCTGGGACAACAGGAGGGTGTTCTAGTTGGCAGTCAGAGCCCTGAGAAAGGAAATAAGCACATTCAGGGGATGAGTGTCCAGGTCTGGCTCAGAAATCAATAATGCCATCTTGCAATTAAGAATACTTGCACCAACAGTCAGGGAAAACAGTTGAATCAATAAAACCTGCCTTGATGCACTTTCCCAAAAGGAAATGACGACATATTGATCTTCCATCTACATCCAATACATTCTGGTCTCTGAATTCTTGAGTCATTGACCGTTTCTGTTTAACGAAGGCATCCTAGTAGGAACAAATACCAAAAAGTTTCATATTAAGGGCTTTGTTTCACTTTCAGCATAGTAATCCCTTCATTTTTTTTTTTTTTAAATACTTGGTACAGACAATGTCTAGTAAGGCTTTTATAATGGTGAGACACCTGTTTGAATTGCTTCCCCATTCCATGGAACTGCTTGCCACCCCTCTGTGACTGAGAAGACCTTTGAATGTTTGCCCTTTGATCCGTCCTACAGCCATCCATCCTCGAATGCTTTACATATTGGTCTCTGTTGGCACGGACTTGGTTTCTGCCAACCCAATCACGTCCAGTCATAGATAAGCTATGGTCTTTAACAGGGAAGTCTCGCGACCGTTTCTTTTGTCCTCTTTTAATGGAATGTTGTCCTCTTTTACCCTGACTCTGTTGATTTTGCTGTGAATTGTTGCTGTTTTTCTTTTGTTCTTTAGTTTTCTCATTGCCTTTTACAGAGGTATTCTTGTTATTACTGTTGCTGTGACTGTAAAGGTCAAGTTCTTTTTTGAAATCTATCCTCGATTTCTCATAGTCAAACTTCACCACATGGTAGTCTTTAGCTTCAGAGTCAAAGTCTCTATATGCTAATGTTTTGTGGTCCTCAATTCTCTTGCAATGGATTTTCCACGGGTTCTGTATGGGCAAAGACAACAAAATGTAATACCTTAAGCTAATCAATGTTTACTCAAACATTTAAATGACAGGACAGCCAAACCAAGTTGTCAGTCAAGTACACTTCAAAAATTATTTTTTAATACTTCTCCCATCAACCTACAAGTCCAGTAACATAAGGTGATAGGTCATTAGTTAACAAGTTAGTTTATTAAAAAAAAGAAACACCGCACCTGCTGGGTTCCCTTTCTCCTTTTTGGGGGACCACTGTGCGGGCTACTTGGTTCTATTTGTCTCTTTCTCATGGGTACATTGTCTTTACGTTTTAGCTGGTCAGCGGGCATCAGTTCTTCCTCCCTTCTGCATTCAAGAAACAATTTAGAAGTTCTTGCAGTAGAAAAGCCATTACCAATCTCATAACTTTGCAATTTAAACGTAGGCATTGACGTTAAACTGAAATTCAAAAGGTGACTTTATTGTGAATATCAGATAATCCTGGTGCTACACCTCCTGAATACATTAAGATGGAAACTGACCCGACATTCACAGCTACAATTCCAATAAATGATTTTGTAACTGATTCAAAATCCCAATTAAATTGCTCAAATTAAGAATTTAACTCTTGCATCATAAAGCAATTACATTGCAACTTTTAAATTAACCATATATTTTAAGTAATCATGCACATCATTGTTGATTTGACATAATTACATTTTAAATAAACAAAACAATTGAACAGTTTGGTTGTAAATACATAAATTACAATTTCTGTCTGTAAAATTGCCAATTAACAACTAACTGAAATCAAAACACCAAATACATTACTATCCCATACTAAAACTGTTTCCCCGCCCTGGCAAATATAGCTAGAAGTTCCTATCATCTGCACCACGCAGCAGTACGGAAATCGAGCGGCTTGTCAGCGCAGCCTCTTGTTGTTGACGACAAGAGAAACAGGCTGTGTCTATAGTAGGGCTGACCCGAATGCTTCGAAGCTTCGATCGTTGCCATGGAAATCGATTTCCAAATCAGAATTCGAAGGTTGCGTTTTTCTTTTAATCCCAAATAAAATCCCAAATCCCATACATACTATATAAAAATAGTAGGCCAATTCTAACATTAGTTATTATTTGACAAGAACATTTAACCTTAGCTTAGTGCCGTGCCTCTGCTCTCATGTAATCCATCACCAGCACTAAAACTGGGAGTTTGACCATGTGACAGGCTTACAACTAGACTACCAAAGATGTTGACATAGGCTACTGTCTTTCTAGTATTTATTCATGTGTATAGAGGCCTTTTGTCGCTAGTCGCTTTTAAGAAATAGACGGTTGGACGATCTGAAAAATCGCTAAATATAGCGAAAATTTTTAAATTGACAACACTCATTCTTCTTGGGTTTCGTGTCCTTGTTGTTGGTTGGCGTATATGTAATCGCTCTAGGCCACTTCTGATTGGTGGGCATGACTGTCACATGAGGACGGCATGCATTTTTGTAAGAGCATTACAATTACATTACAATTGCCTTGATACTTAAAATGACCCTGCTACAGTCAATGATGCAACATTTTTAAACTAGACTGGCGATTAACGTTAGCTTGGTACATATAACGTTACCAATGTGCATCACTTGCAATCAGAATCAACATAGCTAAATTTTCCATTAAATGTGTTATAGGTAATAGTAGCTAAACTGGCTGACATAACCATACATAGAACAATGAAAATATGTCTCGCTTTATGGAACAAACTTGCTAGCAAACAATAGTGTAGAATGACGTTTGTTTTACCGCCGTCCTGAAGAGGTAAAGGCCCGGAAAAATTTGAGGGGGCAGATATTTTTTTTGCCTTGGATCAATATGTATATATTTTTGGCTGATAGAGTTGAAAGGCCAAGATGGAAGTTTTTTATTAATGTTAGAATGATTCAAGTTAAGGTTATGCCACGTATTATAAAATATATATTTTTTTACTGATTGGTTAGTCTCTTTAAGGTCATATCGTGGTTTACTTAAAAACTAATAAAAGTTTTACCATCAAAAATAATGGGAACAGCGAAGCAATTTCACTTGAACAGTAGGAGTGCTGGACTTTTTCGTCCGTTTGTTGTATTGCTCTATTTTCTTTCTTAAGTCCAGCGTCGACCACCATGCAGAGGCGAGTTTTAACATGACAACATTATGTTATTAACAGCAGTGTTGGGCAGTAACTGAGTACTGAGCAATACATTACTGTAATGTGATTACTTTAAGAAGTAACGAGTAGTGTAATGGATTACAATTTCCAAAACTAATTACAAATACAGTTACTCATCTAAGTAACGATGAGTTACTGCATTGCCAATATATAGGCTATATATTTCTTTTGTCCTAGATAGGCTCTTATGATTATGATTAAGTTTTAACGCGCGGCCAGGGGAAGGTTACGTCGGATACTAGCAAAGATGCACTTCTTGCCAGTTGTCCGAAGTTCAAACTCCGATGGCTGAAAGATGAGGGTAGGAGAGAGCTTGTGATGGAGCTTCTGACAGCAGTGTGACACAAACTGCTAATCTCAATGATGATGTTAGCACTGCTCTGAAGTGAGTGTCACTGCTACCAAAGCGAGAGCAGGCACTATGACACGTAAAGTTGCGTTTTCCTATAATATAATATTCATATAATTGATATTTAACGTTACCTGGCCGACACTACAGGTTTTTAGCAAGATTTAGAGTTCACACAAGGTTACGTTAGCTTGTTCAAATTATACTGTAATGGCCTGGCATTTGCCAGTTCCAATATGCTACAGAGCACAATAGAGAGCCTAAGTCCGCCCCTTCCGGTTTATCACCATGGGACCTTATTTCAGGAAAAAATATGTATGGCAGCTCCCGCTTTGGGGTCTTGTTCTCGAGTGAGGGTAAAATGGAACGAGAGATGGGCCGGAGAATTGGAGCAGCGGGTGCGGTGTTGCAGTCGCTCTATCGCACCGTTGTGACGAAGAGAGAGCTGAGCCAGAAGGCAAAGCTCTCAATCTACCGGTCTATCTTCGTTCCTACTCTCACCTATGGTCATGAAGGGTGGGTCATGACCGAAAGAACGAGATCGCGGATACAAGCGGCGGAAATGAGTTTCCTCCGGAGGGTGGCTGGCATCTCCCTTAGGGATAGGGTGAGAAGTTCGGCCATTCGTGAGGGACTCGGAGTAGAGCCGCTGCTTCTTTGCGTAGAAAGGAGCCAGTTGAGGTGGTTCGGGCATCTAGTAAGGATGCCACCTGGCCGCCTCCCTAGGGAGGTGTTCCAGGCACGTCCAGCTGGGCGGAGGCCGCGGGGCAGACCTAGGACCAGGTGGAGGGATTATATCTCCACACTGGCCTGGGAACGCCTTGAAATCCCCCAGTCAGAGCTGCTTAATGTGGCCCGGGAAAGGGAAGTTTGGGATGCCCTGCTTGAACTGCTACCTCCGCGACCCGACCCCGGACAAAGCGTATGACGATGATGATGATGATGATGATATGTGTGGCAGTCAACGACGAGAGAGAACTTTTCTTTTGACCTCGAATGAATTGTGCCATGAGGTACACATGTGATGTTTGCCAATTTAAAAAGATCGTTTTGCACGTCAAGAAAGTCGCAGTTTGTTGTAAAACACGAACGTAATGTTGAGTTTTGTGTTAGCCTTGTCAATGAACTACATCTCTCGTCTCGCAAAGTGTACGTCACCAGTCACTTTGGCACATTTGAACTTTCTCCTAGAACGAGGGGAAAAGTATTAAAAAAAGACGTGAAAATCATTACAAGTTGCCCATGATTAGAGCGGCAGCTATGCGAAAGGAGAGTTTGTGGATTCAGTAAGAGCTAGCATATGGGACCTGCTGTACAAGGTTTCAGTGAGTGTTCAACGAGTCACATCAGCTAGCTAACGTTAGCCATTACGCGACTGTTGGGTTTGTAGTCCTTATAATTACGTATTGACAGTTTTATACTTCAAAAGTTGTACGACAAATTGCGACTTTCTTGACGTGCAAAACTATCTTTTAAATTGGCAAACATCATGTGTACCTCATGGCACAATTCATTTGAGGTCAAAAGAAAAGTTGTCTCTCGCCATTGACTGCCATACATATTTTTTCCGAACTAAGGTCCCATGGCGGTAAAATGGAAGGGGTGGACGTAGGCTCTCTATTGTCTTCACTTATTCCATTGTGACAACATTGTGGCCAGCACGTTCACCCTGGCTACTTCTAGACATACACACTGAATGGTAATAAAAAGTTCCAAACATTTGATGCTAGTGATCAAAACGACAAGCCGTGAAGATCATGACAAGATAATAGGATCGAGAAGTCGGTTTGCGATTTGGTGGGGCCAACCCCATGTCTGCACAGAAACAACAGATATTGCTGACAGAAATTGAACCAAAACGTTCAGTCGCGCATGCACTTTACCATCTTTTTGTGAGAACTGGTGGGGCACGTCAGGCTTGACCCCTTGCTTTACTGCGAATGACTTGTCACTTGCAGCTTGCTTGTCAGTTAGCCTACTACCGCGATCAGTTGAAATGAACACAGTTGAGTAAGTCTACTGTTTAAAAGAAAAAAAAACTGGAAATCAAACGTTTAGGTGAGACCGATCAATCTTGTGAAAAAGGAACATAAAAAAAAACGTTTTTTAACATTGAATTGTACATGAGGAAAAAGTGGCACTGGAAAATCTTTATTTTGTTTTCTTATCTTTTACTTGGCGTAGTTTGAGGAGAGATGGACAAAATTGGGGTATAAGGATGTAAAACACCTAGGCCAGTAAAAGTTGGGGTGTATAATTGACTATTGATGCTTTCTGAGAAATAGCTTCTCACTGTGCACATCTCATGAATGTAGGATAGGCTATAGTCTAGTCTCTTATCAAAATAGTAGTTTATAAATAAGAAGCAATATAGGCCTAAGCTTATTATTTAATTGACCATTGACCTCATGTGCTGCATTGTGAAATGATCAGCCGCATTTCCATGGTGCTATAGTTTTCCTATCAACGTGTGGGTCTCGTCAACAGAATATTAGTGTTTTTAGCGCATTCAAATGTTGGTAGTTTTTTTTGTGCCTCACCGGTAAATAAATCCACCAGGCGCCACTGCAATCTATATAAATATATTATTATTATAGTTTTGGAGTTTAAATCTAGCTTACAACAACTGTTGTATGAAAAGGTTGCTTTGCAATACTCACGTCAATTGAACACACAAATAGATGACAAACTGTGTTGGTTGGTTCACGGCAGCACAACTACTTCAGAACACTCTTAATGCTTAAGTCTCACCCAGCAAACGTTTCAACTTGAGGGTGCTGCAGCACCAGCCGCACCCCTGGTAATATCATGCAATCCCTGAGCTCTCTTTACAGGGCTTTTGGGAGAGCTAAATAGTGTCCGTTGCAATACATTTCACCGTAAGAGATCAATGGCTATAGTAAGATTCACCTGTCTTGCAGAGAAGATTCACTTGTCTTGATAGAAGTCTTATCATTTTGCCTCGTAGAGTTAAGACCAACGAAAAGGTTTGCAAATGCCATATCGGTGGAATAGTGGCTAGTCACTACTACTAGAAAAGGTGCCCAAAGCTAGTTTCCGCTACACAGTGTAGTCTACACTTGACTTTCAAACGAGCTAACATTGGCCAACAGTGTCAGGTCTTTACAATTATTCACTTAATGTAGCTACTTAAATGCGACATCTATCATTTAACAACCCAATTCCCTAATGATAATACAGCGTGTTACTGATGTCAACCTACTTCCGTGCACATGTCATTGCGTCACAGTAGTCTCATTAAGGCTGTTCCACACCGTCTGACTGGCTGACGTTACACTTACTTGTAGCGAGTAAAAATGAAGGTTTTTTGTATTAACAAATTATCAATATATTATAATAATAATAATATTGCAAATATATATATTTCTTATGATGGCACATTGTAATGTCTATGGATGGGAGAATGAAAAAATCGCGGTTCACATCAGTACTCTTGAGGTGTCTATATCTAATACCCATTTTGTCTACCACAGGGTACGATCTCCCGCGAAACTGTGACGAATTGCTTTATGGCATAAGGAAGTTCGTCACTTAATCAGGAAGAGCTCCAGTAACAAATTAGTGTCCTTACCTTACCTTAGTTTTGGAGTCAGCATCATCCACAAGAGTGAGAAGAACACATAGCAAGGGTTTATACTGATAATATGATAGACGCTCTAGAGAATGTTATGTATACATTGACTGTTATGTTAATGAGAATCAAATATAATCAATAATATAACTATATTTCATAAATAGTGTACTTTGAAAAGTTGTTTTCAGTAAAGTGATGTTTACATAATATGCACTTACATTTATTAATTATAGTAACGTTAATCACTCAGTTGTCTTAAGAACAGTAATGTTGGGCTTGTAACGTAAACAGAACGCCTGTCAGTTGGGCTAATCAACTATTAGCGTTTGCCAGCTAACTAGCTAGCATTGCGACATATAGAACAAAAACATACAAATAGAAAATTGCTGGTAAGACTGCCCTTTCAATATTTTAATTCAAGTTGCCTTGTGTTGACCCAGTGGCGTGTTTTGGGCCTGGCGTATAGGACTGTGAAAATATGTAATTAGAAAGACTACAAACCCAACAGTTGCATAAGGGCTAACAATAGCTAGCTACCGTGACTTGTTTAACACTCACCGAAACCTTGTAGAGCAGGTCCTATTCTAGCTTTAACTGAACCCACTAACTCTCCTTTTGCATAGCTGTCGCTCTTATCATGGGCAACTTGTAATGATTTTCACCTCTGTTGATACTCTATCCCTCGTTCTGGAAGAAAGATGTGAAATGTGCCAAAGTGACTGGTGACGTACACTGTGCGAGACGAGAGATGTAGTTAATTGAGAAGGTTAACACAAAACTCAACATTACTTTCATGTTTTATGACAAACTGCAACTTTTTGACGTACAAAGAATCTTTTAAACTGACAAACATCATATGTGTAATTCATGGCACAATTCAAATGGGATCAAAAGATAAGTTATCTCTAGCCATTGACTACCATACATACTTTTTTTGAAATAAGGTCCCACGGTGGTCAACCGGAAGGGGAGGACTTAGGCTCTCTATTGGGCTATAGCCACGAGTCTTGGCTCTCTATTGGGCTATAGCCACGAGTCTTTTCTCTTTAGCCACAGGTCTTTTTTTATTGCCAAATATTACATGTTATGAATTATGAGAATTTGTTTTAAACCTTAATTTAATCCGGAGAATCACATTGAGAATAGAAACGTATTTTTCAAGCATGACCTCATACAACCACCCAATCATTTGTCGCAACATAACCCCCGAGACGCGCTGAGTAGCCGAGTGCCAACGTTTGCAAATGAGCAAATAACAAAAAAAGAATAGACACAAACAATGAAAAATTTAACGCTAACATATTCGATAAGGCTTCCGCTTTAGCCAAACAGCAAACACATCATAATAATTTTCTAAATTGAACTTTATGACACTTTTTCCTTAGGTTGCACTTGCTAGCTACCCAGAGCAGTGTTTAGGGTAGGTTAGCTTAATCTAAAATTAGCTTGCTACTTCAAAGTTGGCTGTGGTCGGTCGTACTGTGAAGGAAATTGTCACAGGGTTTTGGGGTTAGTATTATTTCACTTAAATATAAACACTCTTATAATAGCTAATTGGAGATACAGAAGGACAATATCTTAGAGGCTTTCCCTGGCTTTAATAATGAAGTTTCACGCAATTCTAAAATTAAATAGACGTACTTAATGCTATTCAGACTTTATGAAAACCTTAAAAAAATCAAAGCTGTGCATTTGTGTGGCATTCTCACTGGTTCCTGGATTCAGAAATACCAGTACAGTGTTGAGTTGCGAATTGTTAAACAATATTTTAAAACAAATCTGTCTTTTGTAGATATGGACATAAGGCAGCATAGGAGGAACAGAGGCAGAGAAGAAAGGGGTAACACAGGGAGAGAACACCGGAGGAGCACAGACACAGGAGGAGAACAGGCAGAGAAGAAAGGAGGAGGGCATTGAAAGAACGCAGGAGAAGAGCAGGGAGTCAGACAACACAGGAGGAGAACAGGCAGACAGGCAAGGCCGGCGGTAGGCAGGGGCAAGGGTGCGCACTGCCCACCCAAACGTGCGTCTTGACCACCCACTCAAAAGTTAAGAAAAAAACATTTTTTTTAGCCAATGAAAAAATAGCACAGAAAATTCCAGTACCATTTCAAACATCTGATTGGGTGGGCAGGCTAACGCCCGCCTCCAACAACGACCACTTACAACCCCCTCTTCTCGTCATGTTCAGGCACAAACAAACAGCTCTGAGGACGCTGCTCGAGAGTATCGGCAACATTCGGCGAGGGGAGGGGTGTTGCTATACCAACGGTGAACTCTCATGATTGCGCACACAACAAGGCCAAAGCAAGTTAATGCATAGTACTGGTCCTGACAAACCACACATTCAAACGCATAATCTGCTTTAACTAGTGTATGGATTGGAACAAATTTGTATTAAATATAAATTTAGATTGAACAAAAATAAAGAAATGTTATCAATTGTTGCAAGTCCAAGTCCGCTCCTCTATCGATTAGGCTATCCGCCCAGTGGGTGCACAGCCAGATTGCCCACCTGATAAATATCTCTGCCCACCCAACCATAGCAGGCTAGAACCGGGTCCGCAGACAGGCAGTCAACACAGGAGAACAAACAGACAACACGGGGGAACAGACAAACACAGGAGGAGAACAGGCAGGCAGACAACACAGGAGGAGAACAGGGAGGATGCATAGAAGGAGAAAAGGAACATAAACATGAATTAATGAGGCTCACACAAAAGGTGGACCCAGCATATTTTTTGCATGTGTTGTACTGCATCTAATATTACATGCTTTTCACGTTAGTTACCTTCTTATGAAATACCACTCTTTTGGTTGGATTTATTTATATACTGGATTTTATTTAATACAGTTGAGAGACTGATACCACTGGCTAATTAATTAATTATTAATTCCTAATAATTTGTGATCTACTCATCTCTCAGCCTCGGGTGTTTCAAAGCTCTAGACACGCCCCTGCTAGTCTATACTTTAATCATTTTTGTCTTTGTGGGATTGACGCAGCAGGCACCATCATCATGTGTACAAATTCTACATTAATCATAGACGTTAAGGATTACTCCATTACTCTAACTCTACTGTAATCTAAATTTAGGTTAGTTGATTCCGTAAAATTGCCTTGTAGTTTGTGGCAAAATTAATATTGCTAGCCTGCTACCGTTTACCTGTGATGTGATAAGTTAAAGTTGTTGAATTTGCGCTTCTGTCCACAAAGTTTCACCTAGTTCAATCTTGCTTCCTTGCACAAGTGTGAAATAGGCCTGTGGAATCGGGAATTGACTCGGAAGACCTGGAATCGATTCCATGATGAGGAGTCGACTCTAGTTTAGCCAATGCGTACGGGCACACATTTTGCAGATTTTTGTAATAACATAATATGTTGGCCGCAAAAACGTTTTCATAATGGTAAGGGAGACTCGTCGCCTCACAACCAGAGCATAGGAGCTAGCATGCTAACCATCACTAGCCCACAAATGTAGCAATAGGCCTATGCTAAGGTCGTTTTGCGTTCGCTGATAGAGCTGAAAGCATGGAATGGAATAAAATAGAATGGAATGCAATGGAGGAGTAAAGTCATAAAATACAACAAAAAAATTCAGTTCAGATTAAATTTAAATTAGGATATAATAAAAAGGAGGATAGGCCTATATAATATAAACCTACAAAAACATGTCTAGAAGTACCATCAATCTTTAACCATTATAACCGTCTTTGAATTTAGAAATCTAAATTATAATAAAATATTTCATAATCTCTCAGTTTTACGAACAGGCAAACAAATCGATTGCTATTAAAACTCTTCTGTTTTACTTACGTTTCTGCTTTCACATTTTAACACAACTGATACTGTTCCATGGACAGGGATATGTTATGTCCTGAAAATACACTGGTCCTCTCCTGTCCTAGATATATCAGTTCCACCAGTCTCCAAAAACACAAAATCGGATTAAATTTAAAAGCTCTAAGGAATCGATTCTTGGACTCCACTCCGACTTCCATGATTAGGCATCGGAATCGACTCCATATTTACTGGAGTCAAACAGCCTTAGTGAGAAAGTCATTGGTTTCGTTCGAAAGCCCTAAGCTGCCATATATTCATATATTTTATTTACTCTGTTTTCTCGAGATAACAAGTTAATAACATTTTGTATTCTCAAGATCTCGTTATTTATGTCTGTTTTCCCCTTATAACAAGTTAATTTCATTTTGATCGTGATCTCGAGAAAAATTCTCACGTTATCTCTGGAAAACAAATTTGTTATTTCGAGATAATGGTGTGTTGCTGTTACCATACCTAGGTTCACTATCTGTAGAACACTGTCCTTGTCCTTCCTTATCACATTAATTAGAAACTAAGATTTGCAGTACTGAAACTTTAAAATGGTTTACAATATTGAAAGAGTTTGAGTACTCACAAGTGGGCTGTCCATGTCGCTAGTAAGCTACGAAGCTTGTAGCTTCTTTACAAATGCTCTCTGTGTGGAAATATTTACCCCGAACGTAGCTCGTTTCACCGTGGGTTGGCGTTTTCTCGACAGCGTTTTTTGGCGTTTTCGTGTGGATGGAGATTATTTGTAACCGCGCGTGTGGACAGAGATTTTTTTTAAAACGAGGGAGGAAATCGCTCCGTTTTCAAAAATACCCGGCTACGTGTGGACGGGGTCTGGAACAGAACAAAAAGGCCCTCTGGAAATAGGAGTCATTCCATTCCACTCTCTTTGACCATGGCCATGGTAGTAGTGGTAGTGGTGGTGGTGGACCTTGTAAGGCGGACAACAGTGTCCCAAATCCCTGTGAGGAGCAGTCTTCTGATTACAGCTTCTCCTATCTGTGAAATGGATAAACACAGACCATTGAAGTGGGATGCCTCCATGAATCTCAGAGGACTACCATAAAGGAATGCTTACCAGAGTCGTTGCTGTTGGTGTGTTGTTGTTACCATGACTGTGTTCACTATCTGTAGAACACTGTCCTTGTCCTTCTTAATTACATATTAATTAGAAACTAAGTTTTACAGTACTGACAGTTTAAAATGGTTTACAATATTGAAAGAGTTTGAGTACTCACAAGTGGGCTGTCCATGTCGCTAGTAAGCTACGAAGCTTGTAGCTTTAGAAATGCTCTCTCTGTGAAAATATTTACGCCGAATGAAGCTCGTTTCACCACGGTTTGGCGATCTCTCGACAGCGTTTTTTGCGTTTTTGTGTGGACGGAGCTTAATTTTAACCGGAAATGTGTGGAGAGAGATTTTTTTTTAAACGGAGGAGGAAATCGCTCCGTTTTCAAAAATACCCGGCTACGTGTGGACGGGGTCTGGAACAGAACCAAAAAGTCCTCTGGGAATAGGAGTCATTCCATTCCACTCTCTTTGACCATGGCCATGGTAGTAGTAGTAGTGGTGGTGGTGGACCTCGTAAGGCGGACAACAGTGTCCCAAATCCCTGTGAGGAGCAGTCTTCTGATCACAGCTTCTCCTATCTGGGAAATGGATAAGAACCGACCATTGAAGTGGGATGCCTCCATGAATCTCAGAGGACTACCATAAAGGAATGCTTACCAGAGTCGTTGCTGTGTTGTTGTTACCATGACTGGGTTCACTATCTGTAGAACACTGTCCTTCCTTATTACATATTAATTAGAAACTAAGTTTTGCAGTACTGACACTTTAAAATGGTTTACAATATTGAAAGAGTTTGAGTACTTACAAGTGGGCTGTCCATTTCGCTAGTAAGCTACAAAGCTTGTAGCTTTAGAAATGCTCTCTCTGTGGAAATATTTACCCCGAACGAAGCACGTTTCACCACAGGTTGGCGTTCTCTTGACAGCGTTTTTTGGCGTTTTCGTGTGGACGGAGATTATTTTTTCACCGCGCGTGTGTGGACAGAGATTTTTTTTGAAGACGAGGGAGAAAATCGCTCCGTTTTCCAAAATACCCGGCTACGTGTGGACGGGGTCTGGAACAGAACAAAAAGGCCCTCAAGGCCCTTTGGGAAAAGGAGTCATTCCATTCCACTCTCTTTGACCATGGCCAGAGTAGTAGCAGTGGTGGTGGTGGACCTCGTAAGGCGGACAACAGTGTCCCAAATCCCTGTGAGGAGCAGTCTTCTGATCACAGCTTCTCCTATCTGTGAAATGGATAAGAACAGACCATTGAAGTGGGATGCCTCCATGAACCTCAGAGGACTACCATAAAGGAATGCTTACCAGAGTCGTTTCTGTGTTGTTGTTACCATGACTGGGTTCACTATCTGTAGAACACTGTCCTTGTCCTTCCTTATTACATATTAATTAGAAACTAAGTTTTGCAGTACTGACACTTTAAAATGGTTTACAATATTGAAAGAGTTTGAGTACTTACAAGTGGGCTGTCCATTTCGCTAGTAGGCTACAAAGCTTGTAGCTTTAGAAATGCTCACTCTGTGGAAATATTTACCCCGAACGAAGCACGTTTCACCACAGGTTGGCGTTCTCTTGACAGCGTTTTTTGGCGTTTTCGTGTGGACGGAGATTATTTTTTCACCGCGCGTGTGTGGACAGAGATTTTTTTTGAAGACGAGGGAGAAAATCGCTCCGTTTTCCAAAATACCCGGCTACGTGTGGACGGGGTCTGGAACAGAACAAAAAGGCCCTCAAGGCCCTTTGGGAAAAGGAGTCATTCCATTCCACTCTCTTTGACCATGGCCAGAGTAGTAGCAGTGGTGGTGATGGACCTCGTAAGGCGGACAACAGTGTCCCATATCCCTGTGAGGAGCAGTCTTCTGATCACAGCTTCTCCTATCTGTGAAATGGATAAGAACAGACCATTGAAGTGGGATGCCTCCATGAACCTCAGAGGACTACCATAAAGGAATGCTTACCAGAGTCGTTTCTGTGTTGTTGTTACCATGACTGGGTTCACTATCTGTAGAACACTGTCCTTGTCCTTCCTTATTACATATTAATTAGAAACTAAGTTTTGCAGTACTGACACTTTAAAATGGTTAACAATATTGAAAGAGTTTGAGTACTCACAAGTGGGCTGTCCATGTCGCTAGTGAGCTACGAAGCTTGTAGCTTTAGAAATGCTCTCTCTGTGGAAATATTTACCCCGAACGAAGCACTTTTCACCGCGTGTTGGCGTTCTATTGACAGCGTTTTTCGGCGTTTTTGTATGGACGGAGATTATTTTTTCACTGCGCGTGTGTGGACAGAGATTTCTTTTTAAACGAGGGAGAAAATCGCTCCGTTTTCAAAATTACCCGGCTACGTGTGGACGGGGTCTGGAACAGAACAAAAAGGCCCTCAAGGCCCTTTGGGAATAGGAGTCATTCCATTCCACTCTCTTTGACCATGGCCAGAGTAGTAGTAGTGGTGGTGGTGGACCTTGTAAGGCGGACAACAGTGTCCCAAATCCCTGTGAGGAGCAGTCTTCTGATCACAGCTTCTCCTATCTGTGAAATGGATAAGAACAGACCATTGAAGTGGGATTCCTCCATGAATCTCAGAGGACTACCATAAAAGAATGCTTACCAGAGTCTTTGCTGTGTTGTTGTTACCATGACTGGGTTCACTATCTTTAGAACACTGTCCTTCCTTATTACATATTAATTAGAAACTAAGTTTTGCAGTACTGACACTTTAAATGGTTTACAATATTGAAAGAGTTTGAGTACTCACAAGTGGGCTGTCCATGTCCGTAGTAAGCTACAAAGCTTGTAGCTTTAGAAATGCTCTCTCTGTGAAAATATTTACGCCGAATGAAGCTCGTTTCACCACGGTTTGGCGATCTCTCGACAGCATTTTTTGCGTTTTCGTGTGGACGGAGCTTAATTTTAACCGCACGTGTGTGGAGAGAGATTTTTTTTTAAACGGAGGAGGAAATCGCTCCGTTTTCAAAAATACCCGGCTACGTGTGGACGGGGTCTGGGCCAGAACCAAAAAGCCCTCAAGGCCCTTTGGGAATAGGAGTCATTCCATTCCACTCTCTTTGACCATGGCCAGAGTAGTAGTGGTGGTGGTGGTGGACCTCGTAAGGCGGACAACAGTGTCCCAAATCCCTGTGAGGAGCAGTCTTCTGATCACAGCTTCTCCTATCTGTGAAATGGATAAGAACAGACCATTGAAGTGGGATTCCTCCATGAATCTCAGAGGACTACCATAAAAGAATGCTTACCAGAGTCTTTGCTGGGTTGTTGTTACCATGACTGGGTTCACTATCTTTAGAACACTGTCCTTCCTTATTACATATTAATTAGAAACTAAGTTTTGCAGTACTGACACTTTAAATGGTTTACAATATTGAAAGAGTTTGAGTACTCACAAGTGGGCTGTCCATGTCCGTAGTAAGCTACAAAGCTTGTAGCTTTAGAAATGCTCTCTCTGTGAAAATATTTACGCCGAATGAAGCTCGTTTCACCACGGTTTGGCGATCCCTCGACAGCATTTTTTGCGTTTTCGTGTGGACGGAGCTTAATTTTAACCGCACGTGTGTGGAGAGAGATTTTTTTTTAAACGGAGGAGGAAATCGCTCCGTTTTCAAAAATACCTGGCTACGTGTGGACGGGGTCCGGAACAGAACCAAAAGGCCCTCTGGGAATAGGAGTCATTCCATTCCACTCTATTTGACCATGGCCAGAGTAGTAGTGGTAGTGGTGGTGGTGGTGGACCTCGTAAGGCGGACAACAGTGTCCCATATCCCTGTGAGGAGCAGTCTTCTGATCACAGCTTCTCCTATCTGTGAAATGGATAAAAACAGACCATTGAAGTGGGATGCCTCCATGAATCTCAGAGGACTACCATAAAGGGATGCTTACCAGAGTAGTTGCTGTTGTTGTTACCATGACTGGGTTCACTATCTGTAGAACACTGTCCTTCCTTATTACATATTAATTAGAAACTAAGTTTTGCAGTACTGACACTTTAAATGGTTTACAATATTGAAAGAGTTTGAGTACTCACAAGTGGGCTGTCCATGTCCGTAGTAAGCTACAAAGCTTGTAGCTTTAGAAATGCTCTCTCTGTGAAAATATTTACGCCGAATGAAGCTCGTTTCACCACGGTTTGGCGATCTCTCGACAGCGTTTTTTGCGTTTTCGTGTGGACGGAGCTTAATTTTAACCGCACGTGTGTGGAGAGAGATTTTTTTTTAAACGGAGGAGGAAATCGCTCCGTTTTCAAAAATACCCGGCTACGTGTGGACGGGGTCTGGGCCAGAACCAAAAAGCCCTCAAGGCCCTTTGGGAATAGGAGTCATTCCATTCCACTCTCTTTGACCATGGCCAGAGTAGTAGTGGTGGTGGTGGTGGACCTCGTAAGGCGGACAACAGTGTCCCAAATCCCTGTGAGGAGCAGTCTTCTGATCACAGCTTCTCCTATCTGTGAAATGGATAAGAACAGACCATTGAAGTGGGATTCCTCCATGAATCTCAGAGGACTACCATAAAAGAATGCTTACCAGAGTCTTTGCTGGGTTGTTGTTACCATGACTGGGTTCACTATCTTTAGAACACTGTCCTTCCTTATTACATATTAATTAGAAACTAAGTTTTGCAGTACTGACACTTTAAATGGTTTACAATATTGAAAGAGTTTGAGTACTCACAAGTGGGCTGTCCATGTCCGTAGTAAGCTACAAAGCTTGTAGCTTTAGAAATGCTCTCTCTGTGAAAATATTTACGCCGAATGAAGCTCGTTTCACCACGGTTTGGCGATCTCTCGACAGCGTTTTTTGCGTTTTCGTGTGGACGGAGCTTAATTTTAACCGCACGTGTGTGGAGAGAGATTTTTTTTTAAACGGAGGAGGAAATCGCTCCGTTTTCAAAAATACCCGGCTACGTGTGGACGGGGTCTGGGCCAGAACCAAAAAGCCCTCAAGGCCCTTTGGGAATAGGAGTCATTCCATTCCACTCTCTTTGACCATGGCCAGAGTAGTAGTGGTGGTGGTGGTGGACCTCGTAAGGCGGACAACAGTGTCCCAAATCCCTGTGAGGAGCAGTCTTCTGATCACAGCTTCTCCTATCTGTGAAATGGATAAGAACAGACCATTGAAGTGGGATTCCTCCATGAATCTCAGAGGACTACCATAAAAGAATGCTTACCAGAGTCTTTGCTGGGTTGTTGTTACCATGACTGGGTTCACTATCTTTAGAACACTGTCCTTCCTTATTACATATTAATTAGAAACTAAGTTTTGCAGTACTGACACTTTAAATGGTTTACAATATTGAAAGAGTTTGAGTACTCACAAGTGGGCTGTCCATGTCCGTAGTAAGCTACAAAGCTTGTAGCTTTAGAAATGCTCTCTCTGTGAAAATATTTACGCCGAATGAAGCTCGTTTCACCACGGTTTGGCGATCTCTCAACAGCGTTTTTGCGTTTTCGTGTGGACGGAGCTTAATTTTAACCGCACGTGTGTGGAGAGAGATTTTTTTTTAAACGGAGGAGGAAATCGCTCCGTTTTCAAAAATACCTGGCTACGTGTGGACGGGGTCCGGAACAGAACCAAAAGGCCCTCTGGGAATAGGAGTCATTCCATTCCACTCTATTTGACCATGGCCAGAGTAGTAGTGGTAGTGGTGGTGGTGGTGGACCTCGTAAGGCGGACAACAGTGTCCCATATCCCTGTGAGTAGCAGTCTTCTGATCACAGCTTCTATCTGTGAAATGGATAAAAACAGACCATTGAAGTGGGATGCCTCCATGAACCTCAGAGGACTACCATAAAGGAATGCTTACCAGAGTCGTTTCTGTGTTGTTGTTACCATGACTGGGTTCACTATCTGTAGAACACTGTCCTTGTCCTTCCTTATTACATATTAATTAGAAACTAAGTTTTGCAGTACTGACACTTTAAAATGGTTTACAATATTGAAAGAGTTTGAGTACTTACAAGTGGGCTGTCCATTTCGCTAGTAAGCTACAAAGCTTGTAGCTTTAGAAATGCTCTCTCTGTGGAAATATTTACCCCGAACGAAGCACGTTTCACCACAGGTTGGCGTTCTCTTGACAGCGTTTTTTGGCGTTTTCGTGTGGACGGAGATTATTTTTTCACCGCGCGTGTGTGGACAGAGATTTTTTTTGAAGACGAGGGAGAAAATCGCTCCGTTTTCCAAAATACCCGGCTCGTGTGGACGGGGTCTGGAACAGAACAAAAAGGCCCTCAAGGCCCTTTGGGAAAAGGAGTCATTCCATTCCACTCTCTTTGACCATGGCCAGAGTAGTAGCAGTGGTGGTGATGGACCTCGTAAGGCGGACAACAGTGTCCCATATCCCTGTGAGGAGCAGTCTTCTGATCACAGCTTCTCCTATCTGTGAAATGGATAAGAACAGACCATTGAAGTGGGATGCCTCCATGAACCTCAGAGGACTACCATAAAGGAATGCTTACCAGAGTCGTTTCTGTGTTGTTGTTACCATGACTGGGTTCACTATCTGTAGAACACTGTCCTTGTCCTTCCTTATTACATATTAATTAGAAACTAAGTTTTGCAGTACTGACACTTTAAAATGGTTAACAATATTGAAAGAGTTTGAGTACTCACAAGTGGGCTGTCCATGTCGCTAGTGAGCTACGAAGCTTGTAGCTTTAGAAATGCTCTCTCTGTGGAAATATTTACCCCGAACGAAGCACTTTTCACCGCGTGTTGGCGTTCTATTGACAGCGTAATTTTTTCGGCGTTTTTGTATGGACGGAGATTATTTTTTCACTGCGCGTGTGTGGACAGAGATTTTTTTTAAACGGAGGAGAAAATCGCTCCGTTTTCAAAATACCCGGCTACGTGTGGACGGGGTCTGGAACAGAACAAAAAGGCCCTCAAGGCCCTTTGGGAATAGGAGTCATTCCATTCCACTCTCTTTGACCATGGCCAGAGTAGTAGTAGTGGTGGTGGTGGACCTTGTAAGGCGGACAACAGTGTCCCAAATCCCTGTGAGGAGCAGTCTTCTGATCACAGCTTCTCCTATCTGTGAAATGGATAAGAACAGACCATTGAAGTGGGATTCCTCCATGAATCTCAGAGGACTACCATAAAAGAATGCTTACCAGAGTCTTTGCTGTGTTGTTGTTACCATGACTGGGTTCACTATCTTTAGAACACTGTCCTTCCTTATTACATATTAATTAGAAACTAAGTTTTGCAGTACTGACACTTTAAATGGTTTACAATATTGAAAGAGTTTGAGTACTCACAAGTGGGCTGTCCATGTCCGTAGTAAGCTACAAAGCTTGTAGCTTTAGAAATGCTCTCTCTGTGAAAATATTTACGCCGAATGAAGCTCGTTTCACCACGGTTTGGCGATCTCTCGACAGCGTTTTTTGCGTTTTCGTGTGGACGGAGCTTAATTTTAACCGCACGTGTGTGGAGAGAGATTTTTTTTTAAACGGAGGAGGAAATCGCTCCGTTTTCAAAAATACCCGGCTACGTGTGGACGGGGTCTGGGCCAGAACCAAAAAGCCCTCAAGGCCCTTTGGGAATAGGAGTCATTCCATTCCACTCTCTTTGACCATGGCCAGAGTAGTAGTGGTGGTGGTGGTGGACCTCGTAAGGCGGACAACAGTGTCCCAAATCCCTGTGAGGAGCAGTCTTCTGATCACAGCTTCTCCTATCTGTGAAATGGATAAGAACAGACCATTGAAGTGGGATTCCTCCATGAATCTCAGAGGACTACCATAAAAGAATGCTTACCAGAGTCTTTGCTGGGTTGTTGTTACCATGACTGGGTTCACTATCTTTAGAACACTGTCCTTCCTTATTACATATTAATTAGAAACTAAGTTTTGCAGTACTGACACTTTAAATGGTTTACAATATTGAAAGAGTTTGAGTACTCACAAGTGGGCTGTCCATGTCCGTAGTAAGCTACAAAGCTTGTAGCTTTAGAAATGCTCTCTCTGTGAAAATATTTACGCCGAATGAAGCTCGTTTCACCACGGTTTGGCGATCCCTCGACAGCATTTTTTGCGTTTTCGTGTGGACGGAGCTTAATTTTAACCGCACGTGTGTGGAGAGAGATTTTTTTTTAAACGGAGGAGGAAATCGCTCCGTTTTCAAAAATACCTGGCTACGTGTGGACGGGGTCCGGAACAGAACCAAAAGGCCCTCTGGGAATAGGAGTCATTCCATTCCACTCTATTTGACCATGGCCAGAGTAGTAGTGGTAGTGGTGGTGGTGGTGGACCTCGTAAGGCGGACAACAGTGTCCCATATCCCTGTGAGTAGCAGTCTTCTGATCACAGCTTCTCCTATCTGTGAAATGGATAAAAACAGACCATTGAAGTGGGATGCCTCCATGAACCTCAGAGGACTACCATAAAGGAATGCTTACCAGAGTCGTTTCTGTGTTGTTGTTACCATGACTGGGTTCACTATCTGTAGAACACTGTCCTTGTCCTTCCTTATTACATATTAATTAGAAACTAAGTTTTGCAGTACTGACACTTTAAAATGGTTAACAATATTGAAAGAGTTTGAGTACTCACAAGTGGGCTGTCCATGTCCGTAGTAAGCTACAAAGCTTGTAGCTTTAGAAATGCTCTCTCTGTGGAAATATTTGCCCCGAATGAAGCTCGTTTCACCACGGTTTGGCGATCCCTCGACAGCATTTTTTGCGTTTTCGTGTGGACGGAGCTTAATTTTAACCGCACGTGTGTGGAGAGAGATTTTTTTTTAAACGGAGGAGGAAATCGCTCCGTTTTCAAAAATACCCGGCTACGTGTGGACGGGGTCTGGGCCAGAACCAAAAGGCCCTCAAGGCCCTTTGGGAATAGGAGTCATTCCATTCCACTCTCTTTGACCATGGCCAGAGTAGTAGCAGTGGTGGTGGTGGACCTCGTAAGGCGGACAACAGTGTCCCAAATCCCTGTGAGGAGCAGTCTTCTGATCACAGCTTCTCCTATCTGTGAAATGGATAAGAACAGACCATTGAAGTGGGATTCCTCCATGAATCTCAGAGGACTACCATAAAAGAATGCTTACCAGAGTCTTTGCTGGTGTTGTTGTTACCATGACTGGGTTCACTATCTTTAGAACACTGTCCTTCCTTATTACATATTAATTAGAAACTAAGTTTTGCAGTACTGACACTTTAAATGGTTTACAATATTGAAAGAGTTTGAGTACTCACAAGTGGGCTGTCCATGTCCGTAGTAAGCTACAAAGCTTGTAGCTTTAGAAATGCTCTCTCTGTGAAAATATTTACGCCGAATGAAGCTCGTTTCACCACGGTTTGGCGATCTCTCGACAGCATTTTTTGCGTTTTCGTGTGGACGGAGCTTAATTTTAACCGCACGTGTGTGGAGAGAGATTTTTTTTTAAACGGAGGAGGAAATCGCTCCGTTTTCAAAAATACCCGGCTACGTGTGGACGGGGTCTGGGCCAGAACCAAAAAGCCCTCAAGGCCCTTTGGGAATAGGAGTCATTCCATTCCACTCTCTTTGACCATGGCCAGAGTAGTAGTGGTGGTGGTGGACCTCGTAAGGCGGACAACAGTGTCCCAAATCCCTGTGAGGAGCAGTCTTCTGATCACAGCTTCTCCTATCTGTGAAATGGATAAGAACAGACCATTGAAGTGGGATTCCTCCATGAATCTCAGAGGACTACCATAAAAGAATGCTTACCAGAGTCTTTGCTGGGTTGTTGTTACCATGACTGGGTTCACTATCTTTAGAACACTGTCCTTCCTTATTACATATTAATTAGAAACTAAGTTTTGCAGTACTGACACTTTAAATGGTTTACAATATTGAAAGAGTTTGAGTACTCACAAGTGGGCTGTCCATGTCCGTAGTAAGCTACAAAGCTTGTAGCTTTAGAAATGCTCTCTCTGTGAAAATATTTACGCCGAATGAAGCACTCGTTTCACCACGGTTTGGCGATCCCTCGACAGCATTTTTTGGCGTTTTCGTGTGGACGGAGATTATTTTTTAACCGCACGTGTGTGGAGAGAGATTTTTTTTTAAACGGAGGAGGAAATCGCTCCGTTTTCAAAAATACCTGGCTACGTGTGGACGGGGTCCGGAACAGAACCAAAAGGCCCTCTGGGAATAGGAGTCATTCCATTCCACTCTATTTGACCATGGCCAGAGTAGTAGTGGTAGTGGTGGTGGTGGTGGACCTCGTAAGGCGGACAACAGTGTCCCATATCCCTGTGAGGAGCAGTCTCCTGATCACAGCTTCTATCTGTGAAATGGATAAAAACAGACCATTGAAGTGGGATGCCTCCATGAACCTCAGAGGACTACCATAAAGGAATGCTTACCAGAGTCAGTTTGCTGTGTTGTTGTTACCATGACTGGGTTCACTATCTGTAGAACACTTGTCCTTCCTTATTACATATTAATTAGAAACTAAGTTTTGCAGTACTGACACTTTAAAATGGTTTACAATATTGAAAGAGTTTGAGTACTTACAAGTGGGCTGTCCATTTCGCTAGTAAGCTACAAAGCTTGTAGCTTTAGAAATGCTCTCTCTGTGGAAATATTTACCCCGAACGAAGCACGTTTCACCACAGGTTGGCGTTCTCAATTGACAGCGTTTTTTGGCGTTTTCGTGTGGACGGAGATTATTTTTTCACCGCGTGTGTGGACAGAGATTTTTTTTGAAGACGAGGGAGAAAATCGCTCCGTTTTCCAAAATACCCGGCTACGTGTGGACGGGGTCTGGAACAGAACAAAAAGGCCCTCAAGGCCCTTTGGGAAAAGGAGTCATTCCATTCCACTCTCTTTGACCATGGCCAGAGTAGTAGCAGTGGTGGTGATGGACCTCGTAAGGCGGACAACAGTGTCCCATATCCCTGTGAGGAGCAGTCTTCTGATCACAGCTTCTCCTATCTGTGAAATGGATAAGAACAGACCATTGAAGTGGGATGCCTCCATGAACCTCAGAGGACTACCATAAAGGAATGCTTACCAGAGTAGTTGCTGTGTTGTTGTTACCATGACTGGGTTCACTATCTGTAGAACACTGTCCTTGTCCTTCCTTATTACATATTAATTAGAAACTAAGTTTTGCAGTACTGATACTTTAAAATGGTTTACAATATTGAAAGAGTTTGAGTACTCACAAGTGGGCTGTCCATGACGCTAGTAAGCTACGAAGCTTGTAGCTTTAGAAATGCTCTCTCTGTGGAAATATTTACCCCGAACGAAGCACTTTTCACCGCGTGTTGGCGTTCTCTTGACAGCGTTTTTTGGCGTTTTCGCATGGACGGAGATTATTTTTTCACTGCGCGTGTGTGGACAGAGATTTTTTTTTAAACGAGGGAGAAAATCGCTCCGTTTTCAAAAATACCCGGCTACGTGTGGACGGGGTGTGGAACAGAACCAAAAGGCCCTCTGGGAATAGGAGTCATTCCATTCCACTCTCTTTGACCATGGCCAGAGTAGTAGTGGTGGTGGTGGTGGTGGTGGACCTCGTAAGGCGGACAACAGTGTCCCAAATCCCTGTGAGGAGCAGTCTTCTGATCACAGCTTCTCCTATCTGTGAAATGGATAAGAACAGACCATTGAAGTGGGATGCCTCCATGAATCTCAGAGGACTACCATAAAAGAATGCTTACCAGAGTCGTTGCTGTGTTGTTGTTAACATGACTGGGTTCAGTATCTGTAGAACACTGTCCTTCCTTATTACATATTAATTAGAAACTAAGTTTTGCAGTACTGACACTTTGAATGGTTTACAATACTGAAAGAGTTTGAGCTCTGGGCTGTCCATGTCCGTAGTAAGCTACAAAGCTTGTAGCTTTAGAAATGCTCTCTCTGTGAAAATATTTACGCCGAATGAAGCTCGTTTCACCACGGTTTGGCGATCTCTCGACAGCGTTTTTTGCGTTTTCGTGTGGACGGAGCTTAATTTTAACCGCACGTGTGTGGAGAGAGATTTTTTTTTAAACGGAGGAGGAAATCGCTCCGTTTTCAAAAATACCCGGCTACGTGTGGACGGGGTCTGGAACAGAACCAAAAGGCCCTCAAGGCCCTTTGGGAATAGGAGTCATTCCATTCCACTCTCTTTGACCATGGCCAGAGTAGTAGTGGTGGTGGTGGTGGACCTCGTAAGGCGGACAACAGTGTCCCAAATCCCTGTGAGGAGCAGTCTTCTGATCACAGCTTCTCCTATCTGTGAAATGGATAAGAACAGACCATTGAAGTGGGATTCCTCCATGAATCTCAGAGGACTACCATAAAAGAATGCTTACCAGAGTCTTTGCTGGTTGTTGTTACCATGACTGGGTTCACTATCTTTAGAACACTGTCCTTCCTTATTACATATTAATTAGAAACTAAGTTTTGCAGTACTGACACTTTAAAATGGTTAACAATATTGAAAGAGTTTGAGTACTCACAAGTGGGCTGTCCATGTCCGTAGTAAGCTACAAAGCTTGTAGCTTTAGAAATGCTCTCTCTGTGAAAATATTTACGCCGAATGAAGCTCGTTTCACCACGGGTTGGCGTTCTCTTGACAGCGTTTTTTGCAATTTTCGTGTGGCCGGAGATTGTTTTTAACCGCGCTTGTGTGGACAGAGATTTTTTTTAAACGAGGGAGAAAAAACCTCAGTTTTCAAAAATACCTGGCTACGTGTGGACGGGGTCTGGAACAGAACCAAAAGGCCCTCTGGGAATAGGAGTCATTCCATTCCACTCTCTTTGACCATGGCCATAGTAGTAGTGGTAGTGGTGGTGGTGGTGGTGGACCTCGTAAGGCGGACAACAGTGTCCCATATCCCTGTGAGGAGCAGTCTTCTGATCACAGCTTCTATCTGTGAAATGGATAAAAACAGACCATTGAAGTGGGATGCCCCCATGAATCTCAGAGGACTACCATAAAGGGATGCTTACCAGAGTAGTTGCTGTTGTTGTTACCATGACTGGGTTCACTATCTGTAGAACACTGTCCTGTCCTTCCTTATTACATATTAATTAGAAACTAAGTTTTGCAGTACTGACACTTTAAATGGTTTACAATATTGAAAGAGTTTGAGTACTCACAAGTGGGCTGTCCATGTCGCTAGTAAGCTACGAAGCTTGTAGCTTTAGAAATGTTCTCTCTGTGAAAATATTTACGCCGAATGAAGCTCGTTTCACCACGGTTTGGCGATCTCTCGACAGCGTTTTTTGCGTTTTCGTGTGGACGGAGCTTAATTTTAACCGCACGTGTGTGGAGAGAGATTTTTTTTAAAACGGAGGAGGAAATCGCTCCGTTTTCAAAAATACCCGGCTACGTGTGGACGGGGTCTGGAACAGAACAAAAAGGCCCTCAAGGCCTTTTGGGAATAGGAGTCATTCCATTCCACTCTCTTTGACCATGGCCAGAGTAGTAGTGGTGGTGGTGGACCTCGTAAGGCGGACAACAGTGTCCCAAATCCCTGTGAGGAGCAGTCTTCTGATCACAGCTTCTCCTATCTGTGAAATGGATAAGAACAGACCATTGAAGTGGGATTCCTCCATGAATCTCAGAGGACTACCATAAAAGAATGCTTACCAGAGTAGTTGCTGTGTTGTTGTTACCATGACTGGGTTCACTATCTTTAGAACACTGTCCTTCCTTATTACATATTAATTAGAAACTAAGTTTTGCAGTACTGACACTTTAAATGGTTTACAATATTGAAAGAGTTTGAGTACTCACAAGTGGGCTGTCCATGTCCGTAGTAAGCTACAAAGCTTGTAGCTTTAGAAATGCTCTCTCTGTGAAAATATTTACGCCGAATGAAGCACGTTTCACCACGGTTTGGCGATCTCTCGACAGCATTTTTGCGTTTTCGTGTGGACGGTTTTCTTAATTTTAACCGCACGTGTGTGGAGAGAGATTTTTTTTTAAACGGAGGAGGAAATCGCTCCGTTGTCAAAAATACCCGGCAACGTGTGGACGGGGTCTGGAACAGAACAAAAAGGCCCTCAAGGCCCTTTGGGAATAGGAGTCATTCCATTCCACTCTCTTTGACCATGGCCAGAGTAGTAGTGGTGGTGGTGGTGGACCTCGTAAGGCGGACAACAGTGTCCCAAATCCCTGTGAGGAGCAGTCTTCTGATCACAGCTTCTCCTATCTGTGAAATGGATAAGAACAGACCATTGAAGTGGGATTCCTCCATGAATCTCAGAGGACTACCATAAAAGAATGCTTACCAGAGTCTTTGCTGTGTTGTTGTTACCATGACTGGGTTCACTATCTTTAGAACACTGTCCTTCCTTATTACATATTAATTAGAAACTAAGTTTTGCAGTACTGACACTTTAAATGGTTTACAATATTGAAAGAGTTTGAGTACTCACAAGTGGGCTGTCCATGTCGCTAGTAAGCTACGAAGCTTGTAGCTTTAGAAATGCTCTCTCTGTGGAAATATTTACCCCGAACGAAGCACGTTTCACCGCGGTTTGGCGATCTCTGACAGCGTTTTTTTTTGCGTTTTCGTATGGACGGAGCTTAATTTTTCCGCGCGTGTGTGGAGAGATTTTTTTTTAAACGGAGGAGGAAATCGCTCCGTTTTCAAAAATACCCGGCTACGTGTGGACGGGGTCTGGAACAGAACCAAAAAGTCCTCTGGGAATAGGAGTCATTCCATTCCACTCTCTTTGACCATGGCCATAGTAGTAGTGGTAGTGGTGGTGGACCTCCTAAGGTGGACAACAGTGTCCCATATCCCTGTGAGGAGCAGTCTTCTGATCACAGCTTCTCCTATCTGTGAAATGGATAAGAACAGACCATTGAAGTGGGATGCCTCCATGAATCTCAGAGGACTACCATAAAGGAATGCTTACCAGAGTAGTTGGTGTGTTGTTGTTACCATGACTGGGTTCACTATCTGTAGAACACTATCCTTGTCCTTCCTTATTACATATTAATTAGAAACTACTTTTTGCAGTACTGACACTTTAAAATGGTTTACAATATTGAAAGAGTTTGAGTACTCACAAGTGGGCTGTCCATGTCGCTAGTAAGCTAAAAAGCTTGTAGCTTTAGAAATGC